>OZ025239.1:18792281-19114781 GCA_964019155.1 Osedax fenrisi | reverse complement strand
TGTGCGTAAAATTCTTGAAAATAATAATCAACTGTATCGGATAATATCCTGGAAATAAGTGACGCCGAATTACTCCAAGCTATCCACGAAGGTGATATATCTAGCTGACATTTGTTACGTTCCGATTGGTCGAGCTAATTGCGCGAATCGGATTCCGAGACGAACTACTTCTAGGCGGCGTAGGGATATCTACGATTACGTCGTTCCACGTATACTGTTATCGCGGTGAATCGGAATTGTTTCTATCTTTTAAATAGGTCACATAACGTATTGTTGCGTATATGTGTGTATTGTCGCGTACATATATGTTACGTATTTACTAAGTTAGCGAGTGTATTATAATATATATAACATACTCTCGCACACATATATACAGTGTATACAGTGTATATATATATATATATATATACACTGTATACTATATACCCACATATACATGTATATATAAATATGTGCACAACAACTTATAATCTAATATTGAATGAAACCTTTGTAGGCCTACATAATGACTAAATAATAATGTATATATATATATATATATATATCTCTTAGAAACCATGATTCTCATATTCTCTCTGCCCCTATTCCCCATCCCTCAGAAATGAATGTTCTGGCCCTAGGTTATATTGGACATATGCTATGGACATATATTAGACATATGCTATGACAGTAATACCCGCCATATATTAGATCTCTCCGGCCTCTTAAGACATTCAATAAATCTTTCCAACGATAGCACCTGTAATACTTCTATTGTTTGTCGTTATTATTACTTAAATAATAGGTATTTCCAACAAGACGATATTATTATATTAAATGTTATGTCTGTATTACATGCGTGTATTTCTATATATATATATATATATATATATATATATATATATATATATATATATATATATATATAGATATATATATATATATATATACTTTTGAGACATTATTTGTGATTTATTTTAATATCTAAATAATCACTCATTCAATCTATCAATCGATATAAAGGCTGCAATATATAAGTATACCTATATATATATATATATAGTATATATTATATACCTACCTTAGTAATCATGGTTTAAATTAAATATTATACAATTATTAAATCCCTTAGATATAAGAAAGTAATCAAAAAGAAATAATCAACATATTTATTTTATAAAAGGTTATAATCAAACTAAGGTATCTTATAATATTATTTATAAATTATATATATATATATCAATATATGGATTATGCATATATTAATATAAATATAAGAAGTATAAATAAGAACTGTAAACTGAATACTTAGATAACAACTTAGAGATAACGTTTCTTGTATGACATCCTACCCATCCATACCCCTTAAATCACCAACAGTATACTGTCACATAGGAACTGTATACGGTATATATATACTATACTATACGACTACAGTAGGGGACCACTATAGTAGTATATATATATACAACTATAGTTTTCCTATACACGATCCACGAATACGTTCCTACTTCAACTATAGTTATGAGGTATACCTCTTAAACAACACTTACATTCACCCAATACTCGCGCATGCGCAGCATACGTCCCATACCTCTGGAACAACATCCCTACATCCATACGTATGACTAGGGGCGCTGCAACAGGGGGGACGGGGGGTATGTCCCCCCTCCCCACTTTAAAATCTAGGGAGACCTCCTATGTCTTGCCCCCCACCCCATTTTAAAATCTAGGAGGGACCCCCTATGTATTGGTTCCCCCACTTTAAAATCTAGGGAGACCTCCTATTTCTATGTCCCCCCCCACTTTAAAATCTATGGGGACCTCCTATGTCTTGGCCTTCCCCTCCCAGCTTTTACCACAACATTTATTCTGATTGGTTGGTCCCCCCTACATATATGTATACACACCATCGTTCCAGCGCCCCTACGTATGACTCCATTAACTTCACTGTTCAAGAAACTACTTAAAGCGTATATATTTAATTTCAAACATTAACTTCACCCATATATGGCTGCAGCCTATTCCTTTGTAAGCACCGTTTGCATTTCTATAGGAATACATAATTATATATATAACCGAAAAATGCTAAATTAATTCAAACTATAGTTTGTATAGTATACTATATAGTGTGGGTCGCTGGAACTATTTTGGGGGACCAACCAATCAAAATAAATGTTGTGGTAAAAGTTGGGGGGAACTATACATTGGAGGTCTCTCTAGATTTTAAAGTGGGGAGGCATACCCCCCCCCCCCCGTTCCCCTGTTGCAGCGCCCCTATATATATAGTATACTATATAAAAAATTAATAATATGCCTATATATATGACCTTACTTTACCTTACCAGGTCGATCTTGCTCGCCATTCATTGACACGTTCTTCAATTCATCCTTGTTATCAATGAAATCGAAAGCCAGCTATAGTCATATATGACACAAAACCAAAATTATATATATAGACATACGTCGTATGTCATATGTCACATATGTCACATATGTCATATGTCATATATCGTATACGATAACGGTATTGATCGATTAGAATATATCTCTAGGAGTCTGTTACAGGCAACATAGATAACGTTGTATGTATATAATATAACCTTTCAATAGAAGTTCGCTTCTTGTGATTTGAATGATTTCGATGACTTCGTTTAATACTATTATTAATATAAGAAGTAGACCTAATTTGATTATTATAGGAGATCTTAATATTAATATATTATCTGATTCGTCCAATTCTCATATTTTTATTAACTACTCATATATGATATATATAACAGGTATACAATGTAATATAACATGATAAATACTATATATATATATATATATATATATATATATATGAACATTATAAACATTTATTTTAATCATTTAACCTTCTAGAATTAATAAATATAGGTACCTAGGTAAATATATGTATAGGTTTGCTATTAATCTTATGTATCTAACATTTTACAAATAAAAATTAAGTCTTACAATATCGTACAATGACATACGATGCTGATAAGAAAAAACAAAAACACAATGTATCCAATATTTAAAAACATCTAGTTTTTCCTATAGGAAAAGGGCTAAGATAAATGAATTATTAAATACGAATATTAAAGCAATATTACCTTGTCATTCATTGATTCTGGTGGAGAGTATATTTTAAATTGCAATAAAATTCTAGTGAACCCACGGGTTTTATGATTATTTTATTGATTATATAAATAGATTATATATATGCCCTATAGGGCACGCGATTAATCTATATTTGGTACATGTGAAAAATAAAAAAGTACTCATTTTCAAATAATAACTTGCCTATTATATTTTATCAAAAACATTTGTTTATTTATTTTTAAATAATATATATAATAATAAATATTAATATCTAAGTTATTTTGTTATCCTATAGGATATATATCGTAGCATCGTAGCATCGTATGTCATTGTACGATATTGTAAGACTTAATTTTTATTTGTAAAATGTTAGATACATAAGATTAATAGCAAACCTATACATATATTTACCTAGGTACCTATATTTATTAATTCTAGAAGGTTAAATGATTAAAATAAATGTTTATAATGTTCATATATATCTATATATATATATATATATATATATATATATATATATATATATATATATATATATAGTTATCCTATATATAGATTTGTATACAAGTTATGGATACATATTTAGAAAAAAAAACGAAAAAAATAAAAAAAAAAAAATAATTTAAATATTATTATATGGTAATAAAATACTTGAAAATAATTCAATAAATTTAAATAAAAGTATTCATTACTACGATATATTTTATATATTTATTGGAACACAATTGGAAAAATACTTATTTTTAAATAAATTCATTTAAATATTCACTATATTGATCAAATACATAATTTCATGATATATATATATATATATATATATATATATATATATATATATATATATATATATATATATATGTGTGTGTGTGTGTGTGTGTTTGTATATGTGTGAACCTATTTGTAATACCCATATTCAAATATAAACATGTAAAATATACATAATTATATTTATAGAAACTAAAATATATATATATATATATATATATCATGAGTAAATACATAATAAATACAAAATAATATAAATATATAAATATCTAAAATTAAATAAATTGTTATTACAATATTTTAAATTATAGTTTTAATGATTTTTAAAAGACTTCTATTATAAGTTATATTCACATAAAAGAAAAATGTATAGACCAATTTAAAAATAATATTTCTTATTTTATTAATCAATTATAAAATAAATTTTATATTACGATATATGATATATATTTTACGATATCCTTAAATTAAAATGTGCAGTCAAATAATGATCACAATAATATAGTCAACCTATACGAAATATAAAAGTACAATATTACTAAAACCAATAACCATAATCGAAATGTATACACTTATAAAATAAAAAAGTTCAACAAAAATATTTGTAGGCTATAGAAAATATAAATTTGAAAATAATACAAATATTTAGTGTATTATATACCTAAGTTATTTAATAACTAATTTTTAATATATTACCATTCATATTTAATACATCATTAAATGGAGGAATTTTTCCTGGCAGTATGAAACCTGATTTAAAAGACAGTATACTGTATAGAGGGAAAGTAACCTAATACAGACACTTTAACAATAAATGTTTTTAAGATTTTATGAATCAATATTATTATTCAAAAATTACAAAATATTAATATTATATGATTATAATCATCTATAATTATAGATATTAATGTGATTTTAAAATTGTATTTAATATTTTAATTCCATAGATAACGGGGGACCCCGTCGGGGGTGTCCGTATTCAGTACCCGTGTCCGAAAACGGACACCCTGTGTTATAATATGGAAATCCTATATAAGTAAACCTATACCTACCACTAGATAAACTAAATATTATTGATGAACTAATCAGATAAATTACAATACATTATTTATAATTAATTTTATGACTAATAACTGCCTGTGTGGCTCAGTGGCTAAGGCGTCGGACACACAAGCAGTAGGACACGGGTTCGAGCCTCGTCCGGACCATTAATTAATTTTATAAAATGGGTCTTAAAATATTATTTAGAAGTGATCTTATATAATTGTGTATAAATAAATGATCGGCTCTCGTTAAAACCATGGATGCCTTAACATGAGAGCGGCTTCGAAGGGACATTAGAGCCATATATGGTTATAAGTGAAAACTTCATCTAAGTTCCTGGATGGGATGAAAGGACTCCACCAAATAAAAATAACAAAATAACAAAATAACTAATTTAATTTAATTTAATTACCTAATTACTTTATTAATTTGTATTATTATATTAATTAATAATACAAGTTAAGTATCCAAATAATAATATTTTTAGATTTATCTTTATTGGTGGTATTAATATTATAACACGCGATTTTTAGGAAAACAGAATTGTTCACATGCTGCGCGCTGATTATAGAGTGTCCGTATTAATACATCTAGAGTGTCCGTATTAGGGATTGATATTACCTCTAGATATATGCTTATAACTTAATTAATATTTGATAATAAATATAGCATCAAATATATAATTTTTAGAATTCTTTAGTTTTTAATAATATATTATTATGTTTTATCGATACATTTATATATTCTTGAGAAAGTTTTAAGTTGACATTTTTTTTCATAAATTTAAAAACGTAATAAAAAAATCAGTTTATTGGATATATTAGCACTATTTAAAATAATTAAAAAATAAAAAATACTTATTTTTACTATTTATATAATTATGAATATTTCATTCATTAAACATTTTTTTATAGGATTTATGGTTTTTGAGATACCGAGAGTGTCCCTATTCGGTTACTTTCCCCTATTTGTTTAGATTTATAAAAAAGTCGTTTGATAAAATAAATCACGAAATAGTATAATTGGTAAGTAGGTAAGTAAGTTGGTAAGTAAGTGAGTAGGTAGGTAAGTAGGTAAGTAGTAACCCTATATATATAGGGTAAATAAGTAATTATATAAGTAATAAGTATAATTTCATATATGAAATAAAGCAATAGAGCAATTAATTAAGTAACTAAATAAGTAAGTAAATAAGTTAGTAAGTATGTTGGTGAATAAATAAGTAAGTAGGTTATACATATATATACATATATATATATATATATATATATATATATATATATATATATATACCTATATATGTATATATATATATATATATATATATATATATATATATATATATATATATATATATATATACACTTATACTATATATAGGTAGGCATAATGTTTACTATATATATATATAATAATAGCCTATAGGCTTATTATGTGCCAACTATAGAAAACACACCGAAATAGGTATGTTCATAAACATTGATAGTTTATATTACATATGTGTATACTGTATGTAGGGCATACAGTGTATACACTATATACCCTATATATACCATATATACAGTATACAAATATGTAATACTATACACTATACTATACAGTATACCCTACGCAGTAGGACTTACATACAATGTATACACCTATAGGTCCTACATGTCATTAATGTGCATATAACCACTCACAATGAGTCTCACATTCGTAGCTGATTAATTAGACCACGCCCATATACGACAATCTCGCCACCACGCCCCTCCGCTCCCATATCGACACGCCCCTCCACTCCCATATCGACACGCCCATCCATACCCCGCGGGATTCCCGTATACCTATTCTCAGATCTAGGTACGGGCGCCCAATCATCTATTTATCACCCTCAAATAAACACCGCCGCCGCCCCCTACCGGATGATTGCGTACACAGTGACGTCATGGTAATCAACATTACATAATTAACATTAATTACTTGATACAACTGATGTTCTATATAAGCGTGTACACGCGAGAGACATACCAACACACACACACACACACACACACACACATATATATATATTATCGATAATGTTGTGGTCTGAGAAGAGGTATGGTGGCAGAGCGGAGTTGACAGTCAGTTGGTATTAGGATAATACAATATGGAGATAGTAAGGTTCAGTGGTGATGAGGATGTTATTCAATAGACGGATAGCGTCATGGTTAATAGTCTGGGAGATCGACAGGTCAGGTTAGATGTTGTCTAAGTCACGATACAGGTGAGAAATAGTCGGTAGGTTTCAGATTGAGGATAGCCCAGTAAACCAAAATCAGATAATGTTGGATAATGTCAGATAAATCACATATAATTTGAGAAAATGTGTCCAACTCTATAAATACAGATAATAGTGAGATATTTTGAGAACAATTATCTATAAAGTTAGATAATTTGAGAACTAGTTCTGATTGAACTATTTAGTAAGCGGTCAATGTCAGCTAGTGCAGATAGTGGTGTACCAGTTAGTGTCGAGTTGCAGTAATTGAGGAGGGGTATCGTAAATGATTCGGAGAGGGGTATCGTGAGTGATTCGGAGAGGGGAATCGTAAGCGATTAGGAGAGGGGAATCGTAAGCGATTCCGAGAGGAGTTTAGTAGCAAGTAAGTCAATATGTGATATTATTTTCAGTATATTATAGTGATGGTATTACATTGATTTTGTAGTATTTTTACATGACCAGCCGAGTTAATGGTAGAATATATGTCGAGGCTAAGGTATTTAACTTGATCTATGGGTAATCCAATGTAAAGTATTGAACAATTAGGGATATATATTGGTTATAAGGTTTATTGAGTATTTCTGTATTGGATAGTGTATTTTTAATTTAATGGGATAAGTAGGTATACCTACTATAGTACCTAACCTAATAATGTTCATTAATATAGGAGAACTAATTTAACCTAGTAGTAGAATCCTGTCAAAGCTGTATAAGTTATGCCAATTACTAATTAAATAAACAACTGAATATTTTCTATTTCGAAGTAAAAAATACTATTGCAGATATATCGTCAGATGTCCTATCCTTCATATATATATATATATATATATATATATATATATATATATATATATATATATATATATATATATTTAATATGAAATATAGGCATGTATTAATAACTTAAATACTTAATAAATCAAATTACTTTTAATATATTTAAAAAAATAAAATTACTTTAACTGTAACTTAACCTACCTAATAGCAAAGCCCTGCTAATAGGGCGTTACTAATAACCTACATAAAAATTAAATGGAGTCATATTTTTGTCAACCTTATATTTTTATATTATATAGTTATATATTCTATATATTGAATTAGTAAATATATTAATAAACCTATATCCATATAGTATTACTCCGGAGAATGGATATGATTTATAAGAGGTTTACAGTGGTTTATTTTAATGTTTCTGTAATGATTAGTTAATGCTTAGTTAATATTATTTATCGTTGGTTATATGTATATTTTGGTACACATAGCATGCGGAGATGACTTATTTTACAGAATATACTTATGATTTGAGTGTAATCTATGTAGGACCTACATTTTAAGTCATATACGTTAACACACCATAATATTTAAATTATATTACCCATTAAATTTATGAATTTGGAACTAAAGATCTTGTTATTATTGTGAATTTTATCCTAAACCACGTGATTTGAATATCTATTTTAAGATTTTTTAGCACACAAATTGTTACGGTTGTCAATATATACATTATTATATATCAATTTTAGTAGTATATATTCACTTTATTTTACAATTAAATATTTATTTAATTAGATAATTTAAAAATTAAATATAATTTTTACCTTTCTACATCTTCAAATTGAAATATGTTAGTAAAATTACTATTTATAATACATTTTAAAAATTGTATTTAACAATTATTTAAATAATATGATTAAAATAATTAAATATTTTATATTAAACTATTTGTTATGAACCTAATACTTTATATTATGTATTTATGTTAAGTTATATATTAAACTACATTATTTTAGATTATGTTTATAACTCTATATTTTATTTATATAATTTATTTAATATTTTTATATATTTTATTAATTACATATTTTACGAATTAAAATGGCCGATGCTCATAACTTATGTATTATTTTTATATTCTAAACGTTTATATATAGATATTTCATATATATATAGTAATATTATACAATATAGTTTTTAATATAATTCGTATACTTAAATTATATTTATTATCACTTTATTATAATTGTAATATAACTTATAAGTGAACAGAAAGGTTATTAAATAACATATTTAAGAAATTTATAAATTATAAATTGTATAATATACATTTTATTAATTTTATAATAAATAAATTAATTTACTTTAGCAAATTGAAAACTGCTATAAAAATGTATAATATTAATCAAATAATCAAGTATTATTATCTATTAGATTATCTAATAGATACTTAATTGTTTTTTTAATAAGGAAAATTAAAATAAAACTACTTTTTATTAACTTTATTATACAAGTCATAATGATACGATTTTTATCAGATAAGAATTTACACTAATGTTATATACTTTACGTATATTTAATATACTATATAATTAATAAAAGTAGGATAGATTATTTGCATAGGAAAATATCATGTAAGCCTATTTTAAATTCTAATTAGAATTACATTAGAGAAAAATAAGATCGTAAAATTAAGTTATTTCATTGATTATAAAAATGAATTCTAACAATACATATATATATAATTGTTATCATCCTATCATCATATATTATATCATCTTATTATATATATATACATATTGAATTATTTTCAGAAACCAACAGGATTGTTATTGATAACTAGTGAGATCATTTGTATTGTTAAAATAAATGAATTCATATTAATAACCTACAGTATTCTAAATATCGAGTTCCCTTATATTTAAATAATTTATGTTTTCATATATTTAAAATAAGTTTACACGTTATTTGATTAATTTATAATAATATAATTACTATTCTAAAACTGTATACACTTCCATAGATTTGTCTTAAAATATATAATAAATACATATATTATCGATGAGTTGGAAGATATTGTATTAAGGATACTTAATTAAAACATGTGTACATTGTTTTTTTTTAAATTATTATCGATATCCTCATTTACGATATGATACATACACAGTACGATAGGAACGAGGAAAATGAATAAGATGAGCAAAATCCATGTAAAAAAATGTCATACATTAAAACAGGTTTTCTAAGTACATTATTAATTATTAGTACTTATGTATCACTCATTACTTAGCTTATCAGAAATGTAGTGTAAATAAAGTGTGATTAAATATATTAATTTATATCATCACTATTTAGAATAATTTAATTGTGATGTGTTAATATTTTATATTTCCATAATTGGCTGGTCGCAAATATGGCGCATAGTTTATTTAATCTAGTATATATAAATAAATATGCTTGCATACTTATTCACATCATATCCATTAGCGTAATATATCTATTAATCTCATATTTCCAGATTTAACCACTAACAGTCATCACCTTCATTTAATAAATACAAACAAATTTAATTTATACGTAATTATATTTAAAATTTTACGCTATATTATCAATACTTTACATTATGTATCGCAAATATTCCTGAAAAAATGGTATAAATTTTACAGAATAATAGTCATTCAATATTTACACAAATTTCGAGACTATTTTAATAAATAAATAGTTATGTATATATTGATTGAGGCCATATTTTTTAAATAATTATATAACTTAATAATTTAATAATAATTATATATACGCGACTATTATTTAAAATATTCCGTCGATTACATTGAAATCGCACACCATCGCACACCGCCTCATTAACCACACTTTAAGAGATCGCGCTATCATCACCTTTAACGCGAATACATCCCAACGAAGCTTAATCTGACGAAGGAACAAGTGAACACCTTGCGAAACTGGATGTTTCAGAACAGGTATAACGTATACCCGTGCGACGGCGTAAAGGTAAAACTGTCAAATCTAACGGACCTCACAGTCAGGCAGGTTACTATGGCAATAACCCAGCAGCCGTATTATATATGTCCACGTAAATTAATAATTCATTCATTATGATGATTTTTGTTTCGCTTAGTTACAATAACCCTATTTACCTTTAAAGAGCGACGACGCTATACAATAAGCTGTCATATAGCGAAGCCGTTTAGACGGAACGCAAGCGTATCGATATTATAAACGGAAAACGAACGCACGCCGTTTTCTAATCAATACCATCGTCGTACGTTTACAACTAGCGCCCGAGTAACGCGCGCGCACACACTTTACCGCTACTAATCCGTACACACAGATCAGTAACTGGTTCATCAACTCTCGGCGTCGACTGCTGCCCACGCTGATGACAAACGGCCGCCAACTGCGCATCTTGCGTACGATGAACCACGACCACTACTTCCCGCCCAGCTACATCACCAGGTACGTCGATAAACCGGCGGACGGCGACTTCATCACGATGGCGTCGCAGAGCCCGGCGAACAGAGTCGTCGACACGGTGATCTCTCGTAATGTGGTGATCGTCGACGCGGAGTCCGGTATTATAGTTCACGATACGGGTTAGAACGTGCGAGAGCGACTCGGCATTAATGAAATCGTGTCGTTCATACTAACATCCTTCCCTATCGTACAGACGAAACGAGTACCGTCTTGGTAAAAGCTCGCGATACAATCGACGCCGTGTTCGTCGGATATAATGCAGAAACCGCCGATGCCATAAATGAACTCAACGAGCGTGAAATTTACTATATAAATGAATTCGACGAAGTTATTCGAGTAGACTGCGATGAAACCGAAACCGACGATGCTAGCGGAGATGCCGATAGCCAGGCTGTAGACTGTGACCACATGGACATGGACATGTACACTAGTTTCAGCGAAATGACAAGCATCACCGGACTAGAGGAGAACGACCAAGAAAATTACGGTGAGTTATTCCTCGATGACAACACTGTCTTAGATAGCATAGCTTCTATTTATACTATATTTATATTATAGATGGTGGGGTGGAATATGATAATCTAGAAGATATTATAACCGCCACCGTTGGTACCCCGGAGGAAGAATTTCAAAACTACATCTCGGATGAAACCGACGAGGAAATGTATAATATCCCCATCGAGGAGTTGGATACTATCATGGATTACTTTCGACCGAACTAGACGTTTAGCTCCTTCTCGTTATCTCAGGGATTTGTCAGATGCTATCGGCAAACGGAAAATTTAATTGTTATATATAAGTGATATGTAAATACATAATTTTTATTATTTATTTACATGTTATTTATTATACATTTAATTTTTTATTTTATTTTTTATACATTTAATATTGTATATTTATATTATATATTTGATTAATAAATGATAAATTTAAATGATTTATTATACACTAATGCATATAGTGCTAATTTGTATAAAAAAAGACAAAAAAACCCGTATTGATCACTAAATAATAATTACTTGGTTGTCTGAGTTACACGTGAGCTTTATATATATAAATAGCATTGTGATTCTTCTATTTGTGGAATTTCTTAGAGCTGTCTTTAGCATGGTCTAAAAGTAATTGACATGGTTTAAACTTTGGCCCGTATGCATTGGTCAATATCTCCATCTGTTTGACAATGGTTGCGGCTCCTACTGTATCACAGTATCTGAATGGACCTGATAGAGTGGGATATATACTTGCTTACATATATATTCTAGTATATTCATATTGTATAGGTATGAGATAAAGGTTTTCAAACATAAGTTATCTGCTATAATTATTGTCCTCTATTGATATTAACTTATACTAAATTAATGTATACATGATTATAAGCTCGATTAGAAGTTTCTATAATATTTAAATTTAGTCAGAAATATACTATCTTATACAAATGAATATAATATAATAGAATATATAGAACAAATAGAATATACATATATAATAGATAATATTCAAACATAACTATAGGGGGATATAAGGATATAAATTAGACTAACCTCCTAGATTAGGTGGAAAACCGAGACCAAACACCATGCCGATATCACCATCAAGCTGTTTAACATGATTATAGTTTAGGTACAATGATAACTTAACAATAATGTTGTGAAATATTATATAATAAAGCAATAGTTCTGAATTTGTTTAATTAATTAAAATTACGGAATTATATTACAAGAAAAATATAAATGTAGACTATTAATTGAGGGAAGGAGTGCATTTTAAGCTCTAAATGTAAATATATGATAAATATGTATAATTTTTCTACTCGTATTTTATTTTAAAGATATTATTTCAGTTATTAAGGACAGGCAAAATAGGGTATTTATTTTAAAGGTGGATATTTAATATAGGATATTTTCAATAATTAATTAATGTTTAAAAAGTATGATAACTTTAGTACAAAATAAATTATAAAATATTTAAAAAAATTGTTAAAATTGTTTGTTGTATCTTGTATATTACATTTAGAACTATATATATATAAGTCACATCTGTAAAATAATAAATATTCAAGAACATTTCATAAATGTTATAATACATATGTAATCATAATCATGAAAAGCACTTGCAGGTATTATATTTTATATTGTTTGTCATATCTGAAGAGTAACATAAAATACATAAATTCTGAAAGTATAACATAGTTTGAATAAGTAGTTCAAAAGTTATGGAGCTTCAAAGAATCTTTGACAGAGATACACAATTAGTTTAAAAAATAGAATAGGGATATTAGCATTTTAAATTTATATTTAAATTTAATTTTAAAATTTGTATTAAAATACTTATAATAAAATAAAATGATATGTAAAAAAGAATACAGTAATGGTAATAGAAACAATAAAAATAAACATATTTACAAGGGTGCACAACCCAAACCATGAGCCGAGGTAGCTTTACAGATTTTATCCTGCTTCTTTATGGCAAGTATAGTTATTTTTATGCATCATATAATGTATCATTTTAAAGGAAATAAATGAAATTTTCTGATTTTTATAATATTATTTTTAATAATATATTTATTTAAAAATATCATCTGTCTCACTGGTACATAAGTATATACTCATTTGTAAATTATTAACAAAGGATAAATACAAATCACATTAATTTTTATATAAATTATAACGATTTCATGAGTGTAAACAATATGTTATTAAATTATTAAGGGTGCAAGCTGATGTTAAAATATGTATAATATTTTTATTTTTTTTATTACGTATTATCCATGTTCAGTATATTATTAATGATATTGTAAAATATTTTAAATTATTGTCTATTATTGAGTATTTCTATCAATATAGTGTTTTACGAGATCAATCGAATTAAAAATCATATGAAATTGACAAGACTATTTATTTTTAAAAAAACTTTGAATGTAATTTTCTGAAGTTTTTACTTTTTTAACTTAGTAAGCATACGTAAAAATGCCTACTACTTATTTGATTATTAATATGATTATCTGAAATTTGTACTGTATATGAATAACATATAATACTATATTTATTATAGAGGATATTGTATTATACTTTATATTATTAAAATAAATTATAATAAACTTCAAATTTATATTAAACAAATATTTCAACTATTTAAAATATTTTTTTTACATAATTTTAAATAAATTATATTTATAAAATGCCAATAATATTATGAAGTAAGATAATATCTATTGAATAAAAAAAATGTACTTCATCATATTTATTAGTTTTGTATCCTTAGCATTTTAGCTAGATCTAGAATTAACATGGTAAACAACAACGCAAGCTTGCACCATAAAGTATAATTAAATTAGTTACTCCCATAAAGTATAATTAAATTAGGTACTCTCATAAAGTATAATTAAATTAGGTACTATCTTAAAATATAATTAAATTAGGTACTATCTTAATGTACATAATTCTACTATTTATAACTGTCGGATTAAGATAATATTTGAATATGAGAAAAATAATACTTTACTTATGAATATTACAAGAAAGAAAAAATTTCCAAAATATATAATTAATTCAATATTTAAAAATGCACTAATAGTAAACAAATACTCATATTTATATAATGCTAAAAGAAACCAGATGACGTGGTAAATTAATATATATTTGTATATAGAAATTTATGTTTATCAACATTTTCACGACAAATTCTAATTCTATGAGATCACAATACTATGTTTATAAAGTCTAGTAACTATATAATGGTGGTATGTATTAGTTATTTTAACATTAATTGTTCTAACTTATATGTTAACAAATTAAATAATATCAGGAATATAGCTGACAATTCTCATACTAGTGATTCTTCATTAATACACCATATACAACCACTACTACACTAAACCATATACCATCACCAACATAATCACTATACTAAATCATATACCACCACCACCACCATCACCACACTAAACCCCTTCTATTATAATCCACTCCTTAATTAGTAACAATTATTTGTATTCATAGTATTATTATCTGAAAATACTATAATGTTTTTACTTTTGATAAGGCATATATTACTAGATATATAAATCATTATAATCAATGCAACTACACATTAACATGCTCACATATATATATGTATATATTCACATTTGAATACAAATATAATATATTTACGACATCGTAAAATATTTTAATTATGTTGATGTCATATAACATATTGAATTGAATACTAATAATAATATTAATAATATCATATATTATATAATTAATTGAATACAAGTAATAAAATACTTCACATAAACACACATATTTACCCAGACCATTGTTTAAATACTATATATATGAAGGACATCGAACATCAAATTTAACATGTAAACTTCAATATTTACAATAATCACTTTGTGTTGTAATGTTGAAATCATTTCCTATCATTACTAATGAAAAATATATCAGATTAATGTTAAGCCTTCATTTTACACAAGCATACAACAGTAGATGTATCATAAATCCAATACCATTAGTATTATATCCTAGTTTCTAGATATTTAACAGAATAGACTAAATATACATGTATTCTTGAAGCATCAACAGAGTAATACTATATTTGTAATGCTATTATTAAATAGGGTCGTGCTTATATTACATTATTATAAGTAAAGTGAATGTTATAAGTTGATATTGATGTAGTAGAGAGTGGGTATAGATCATGTGACAGCTGCGGGATACCAATGTGGTGGTGGTGGTGGCCAATAAAGTTGTTCAAAACGAGTGTACTTATCAATATGTTTCATTGAAAGTTCTCATACTAAAGACACGTACAATATTATGGTAGGTATACGAATACACAATATTATGGTTACCTTAACCGAATTAGTGCAAGTATCAACTCTAATTATTATATCTTAGAAATATTCCTTATCAGTCTACGTGATATTCAGAAGTGAATTAACAAATAATGGCATTAAAAGGTGTGCGCTCTCAATACTCACTTTACTACACATATAATTAATACCCATTATAAATTAGAATGTGGAAATACAAATTCAATTAAAATAGGTTTAATTTAGATTAAATTTATTCACAATTATTATGTGTTCACTATTCTCGTTCGCGTATGATGACTTTTAATAATTCATGTTTCTAACTTAAATTTAAATGGATTTGAAAATTACTAATTTATACTACTATTACTATTATTAGTTCTATAAAACATCGTTTTTCAATAACTTATAATGAATATAATTATCTGATAATTTAGGAACATTAATATAACATTTGTCTGAATTGTAATTAGTAATAATACAAATATGATTCTTCTTCAAAATTTGGTGACATTAGAATACCTTTAAGGGGATGAAATGTTTGTATTTATTGTATATATATAATATTTAAAATATTACATAGTCATCACAAATTAATTAATAAGTTGTTCCAGGTTACTTTTATCTTTGACTCATATAAAATAAATACAATATATTCATATTTACTGATCTAATAAATTCCAAATAGTTGTTAAAATGATTATATAAAATAGATGTATGTCTAACTTATATACACATTGATTAATAATATTATTAGTAATAATTTATTACTATAAATAATATTATTTAACAATAAATTAGTGTTCTAATATTACTTCGCTATATTTCCTAAATTACTAGGGTAGTCAGTGATAAGGGTTTTGCATTTGTATTCATTATTTTCTGGGTTTTAGTTTAAACTACATTATTATTATAACATTTTTTATTTTATTTACAAGTTAATAATACAAAATAAAAATATACTATGATATCTATACATAAAATCGATATAAATTTATGAATATTATTAATACATTATTATACCTAATTATTAATAATAATTTAAATAATTATAAAAAACAAAGTGATAATACATAAAATCAATAATACGTATAATATATTATAAGGCAAAAAATCTAAATTGATAAATCTGTTGGAAAATGATAAAGTATCCAAATTTGTTTATATTAGGGCAAATATGAATATAGTAAATATATTTATAAATACAAATTACATTATAAATATATTATATTGAAACTAACTACTGAAATAATTATCAAAAAGTGTTATTATATATAATTATATAACTTGTTTATAATATATAATACATTTATTGTAGGAAATCGATGATATAGAAAAAGAATATTAGTCTAATTTATTTTTAATAAATAATTTAACTGTAAAAATAATTTAAATATATTTTAATATTTAAATTAAAGTATAACCCTAAAAACCCCTAAATACCTACCAAAAACCCAAAAACATTTCTTTATTTTCACCAACCCTATAAATTACCTCGTCCAAGATTACTAGTACACCAAAATACTTTATTATATTTTGATATATTTTTTATATTATAAATTATTATTATTATTAACCCCTACAATATTTCCTATATAAATGTAAACGTTAAGAATTAATTGGATTTACAACTTTATTACAAATTATTTATATAAATTTATGTTCTTTCATTTAATTAATAATTTAATATATTTGTAGTGTAAATAAAAAATGTAATACAAATAAAAATATGTATGTGACTCCCCTGATATATATATATATATATATATAATAAACTTAATTTATATTTAAATATGCAAAATATATATATATATATTTATTTAATGTAGGGAATTATTATCTAAGTAAAATATTGCAACATAAATTAGAAGGCTACAGAATACTAAGATAGTTTATATATAATGAGATGGTTATGTATGTAGCCCAAAGTACTAACTGGGTTATCGAGGATACCTTCCTGAAGACACATAACATTCTCATTCACATACTTGGTGAGCAGACGCATGCGTACATTCTCGATAGTATGTCTGAAAGGAGTGAAGATCATAAATAGTATAGAGAGGGAGGGAGAGAGAGAGAGAGAGAGAGAGTGAATGAGGGAAAGAGAGAGAGAGAGAGAGGGTGGAGATAGAGTGACATAGACAGTTTTACTATACTAACGGTAAAGCTGGAGTCTGACTAAAGCGTTGAATAATTGCCTTAATTTCAGGATTCTCAGGACGCGTACCCTTAGTTTTGCTATCGTAGAGGAAGAATCCTTTACCAGACTTACGACCTGTACAGTGTGAGGTGTGTTAATACACGGTGAGCAACGTCACTACGATACAACGTACCTAGAAATCCTTTTTCTACAAATGAATTGATGAAATCTTTTCCGGTTTCGTCTCCGGCTCTACCTAAAAGCATAAAGCACACAACGTTAGTAATGATAACACTCCGACACACACACACACACTAAACCTTGCAATTGGGGACCGAGGAAGGCAGCGATATGAGCACCAACGTCTATGCCTACTTCGTCTGTAAGAGTTGCGGCTCCGATCGGGAAACCGAAGCTCTTCGTTAGCCGATCTAGTTCAGTGGGAGACATTCCTTCCTGAGGATAGGCGATATTGTTCAGTGAAAAACATTATTTTATCGAAACAATTTCGTCGAGAAATTCATGACCCCGGGTGAAGGTGAATTTTATATATATAATTTTGTGATATTAATTTCCTAACACATTGTATCTTAAATAGATGATTTTAATTAGTATGCATTTTTTTGTTAATTTGTTACTCTCACACAACATTTACATTTTAATACAGAATAGGAAATTTCTTATGGGAAATATAGGGAGAAATATAAATATATTAGATTTTAAAAGTCTACTAATTATCTATGATCATTTGTTAAACTTTTACTGAACCATTAATTACCATCGTTGTATACTATTTAATATATATAAATAAAACATAACATTTTTATTTAATATAATATAATAAATAGTATAATATTTTATATAATTATTATCTGAAATTTAAAGTTAAGGGGATTAAAGATCCCAATGTTAAAATATGGAAAAAAGCATCTTTTATATATCATTATATTATACACCATCATAAAATAAATAAGTTATTATACATAAATTATTTATTTTGTAATCTACCGAACTAACCATCCTAACTAGTATACATTTTAAATTTATTTTCTCTAATATTTCAGATTTCAAGAATTTTAAACTCTATGTATTTAATTTTATAGTGTGTTTATCATTGCGATTGTTAGAATTTCAGGTGATCTTATAAATCAATAGAATAGCACGAGTTTATATTAGTTATACACTTGTTTACATATTTTATTTACATTTAACGTTATTGTTTTCCTTTATATTTTTTAAAGTTATAAGATATTATATATATATATATATATAAGTTTTATTTGATATTATTAACATTATATTAGTATTTATATTAGTTTTATAATTTGTTATTAGATTACACATATTAGATTTATTTTTCTCAATATTGTTGAGTAAATATATGTATAATATAAACTATTTTAATTAATCCACTCATTTTGTTTACTATATATAAATAAAAACATGAGCATACATTTCCAATAATAAATTTATAAATAATTTATATAGAACAGTCAATTTATATAGAAATATAAAAAAAACCATATGCTGTATACTTTTATATAAGAAATAAACAATATATTATTTTGTTTACTATATATAAATAATAACATGAGAATACATTTTCAATAATAATAAATAATTGCTAACATTCATTTATATATGAAATATACTATATATTATAAATATTGCTTTATGATTATGTTACAATATATATATATATATATAGTATTATAACAAAATAATACATCGAATAGTTTTATTTATACATACTTTGAATGGACCTATTTACCTACATTTGCTATCTTTTTAAATTACGATTTTCTATCAAGTTAACTACAATTTTAGTGGGAAACCCCCTTACTTTCCGGCAACTTGACTTAAATATAATAACTTTATAGGGGCTATCCCATTACAACTTGATAGAAAATGGTTTTAAAGTTACAATATTTCCAGCAAGATGCCTTAATTCTTTAATTCCTTAATTCATAATTAAAAATATATTTATTTCAAAAATAATATGTTTCGTCGGTCCTTAATAAAACATGAACTTCTACTAGTTTGTAATTTATAAATATACTATTGAAATAATAATATTACATTGAAAATGGGTTTTCACAAATTAAACGAAATCATAAATTAAAATGTAATAAGTATATATAAATGTATATTAAAAGTAGATTACAATGTCATATTCTTACATGGATAACAGTAATAACAAATATGATTGATTATGCTTATTACGTTTAGTAGACACATTTTGCCAACAATTAAAATAGTGTGCAATGGCCATTAAGAAACACGAAAAGAAACATTTAGATACATTATGTTTGTGGTAATACTGATATTGAATAGAGTCACATACGGATAGTGTTGTTAACATGTAACCTGCATGAGATTCATACATTCCAGGATGAACACGCTCAGACATCTAGTGGTGAAGAAGCCTGGTCCGTCTTTAACGACTATCACACTTTTGCCTTGTTTCAGACCTACTTCGACGGCTGCAGCTGTGAGTGTATTAGTGTGTGTTACTCTAAGTGTGTTGGTTGTGTGTTAGGATGAAGTGATGTATACAAAAATGATTCATTTAGAAAACAAAATTAAGGTTAACATATAATTATTGGCACATTTTTTTAGGAGGCATCATTTCCCCCACCACTAGTTTGAAAAATTAACCTATATTTACATATTTTATTATACTTAGTACTTTGATTAATGTTTATATTTTGTTTTCAATATATGTATAATTCACATAATACATAGATTATTTTAATAATATATAAAATCACACCATAAAATGTATTCAAAAAATAACAATATCCTAGAAATAAAAATTATTACTAGGAAATTTATCAATATCAAAGAAATTTAAAAAATATAAATTTTAATAATGAATTATTAAAATATAATATGTAATTAATAATTAATAATGAATATTATTTTTGTAGTGTAAATATCATTAGTATACAAATTCAGTATTACAGAGTTATATGTATTGTGTATATGTACTCCATTATAGAATTTATATCTCCCCCATGTTAAATTTCTAGGGGGTGATGTTGAACAATTTTAGTAATTTTATATGAGTGGGTGTGTGTGAGAGTGGGTATGATATCACCAATGATTACTTATCACAAACCTACAGTATCTTTAGATGTCTTATCCGTAGTTATAATCTCGAGAAGTTGCATCTTGTCAACTGGTGAGAAGTAATGCATACCAATCACCTGGTGAATGTAACCAGAATTAGAGTCAATCATATATTCATATCATGTTCTAATATCATATATAAATATGCTTTTATACGAATAGAAAATAATGTTTATATTGTTCTTTGACAATAAATTATCATTATTTTAGAACATGTTTAGTTATATATGTTATGACAACACAACTATAATATATATTTTAATTTTTAATAATTAATATGAAATTTAATATATTACAATAATTGAATGATATTAGAATGCTATTAACTTTGTAATATGTATTTCATGTTTAATTTAATGAACACCTAAATAAATAATACGTTTATATACATTATACATTTATAAACACACAACAACATTAGATAATTTCATTTTGTATATAATAATAATGTCATTGAATATTAAATAATAAATAAATAAATTAATAAAGACATCGATAAATTAAAAATAAATATTGTATACATTTTTTCTATGTTATCCATACATTCTATAAATGTCAAATACTTTTATTGATTACAATTATAAGTTACTAATAAAGACTAACATTCTCAGGTCTAGAACTGCCTGCTGCAATATCACCGATAGGTAGAGCAGATGTATTACTAGCAAATATGCAGTCTGGTCGAATATGCTGTGTAGGAATATCACATAATGTAGCGAGGTGGAGAATATATAAGGGAAATATCACAGAATATAGAAAGGATATATATTTATAAAGTTTATGAATATCATAGAATATCATGTGTCTGCATGTATGTGAATATCATATAATACGATCAAGAAACAATGAAAGTTGAAACCTTTTCCACTTCTTTAATGACTTTATGCTTGATTTTAATATCTTCAAATACAGCTTCTATAACCATATCAACTTTATCAAAACCATTGTAGTCGAGGGAAGGATTCAAGTTTGAAATGATCTTAGCCTTATCGAAGCTAAATGACATTAGAGTGTAAATCATATAGTATATTATATCAAAGATATATATATATCTATATATATTTAAATGTATATTATAATATTTTTAACGCTAGCATGTTATAAATGATGATTTTATTGGGCGAATGTACAGTTATATATTACAGACAATATTACATGCATTGAATAAACGTTAAAGATGAACGTAAATTATTTATAAAATAAATAACATTTGTTATAACATTTTTACCTAATCAAATAATAATCATATAAATATATATATATATATATATATATATTAGATACACATTTCTAAACATATTACTACATATTACATAGTAAAACATAATAGTATACATAAAACGCTGTAAATAACTTTGATATTTTCTTCTTTTTCACAAGTTTGGTGAGATTATTTTCAATTTGTGTTTGTCCTCTAGCGAGACCTTCCTGAGCAGTGTCCTTGAGAATACAGTTATAACCCTTGTCTATGCTGACTTGAGCTACTCCAGCACCCATTAAACCGGCTCCTAATACAGCTAGGTTCCTGATGGAATATGCATCGTAAGTTTCTTAATGGGGTATCAAATACAGTTAAAAGTGACAACAATAAATTCTTTTTTTATTACATAATACTACTTTATAATATATTTAATAGTATCCTTCAAAAAAGTATCGATGAAAAAGTTCTAGAAATGATATAAAATCAGTTTTTTGAGAATGTTATAATAAAATATACATATATATATATATATATATATATATATTTAATTAATTATGAAATCTAAATGTATATTATTTTGTTTTATAACTTACATATTGATGATTTAAAAAATATATAAACCAAATTTTTTACATTTATTTATTTTATAAAAATCTGAAAACATCTTACAACTGAAACAGATTTATTTAAATAAATATAATTATTATCTATATTACATTTTATTCTAGTGAAACTTCAAATAATAATGTAATGCTAACTATATTTAACTATGTCTAACTATGTTTAAATGCATATACAAAAATAACTATAATATATAATACTATTTTGTTGTTGCTAAAAGAACATATATATGTTCTTTCATATATATATTAAAATAAAATAATATGTTCATAAATATAATTTGCAATAATTGTAATCAAAAAATTTCTATAAAAATATCATAATAAAATAAGACTTATCTTTTGTCTATTTATTTATTTATATATATATATATATATATATATATATATATATATATATATATATTATGAATATAACACACACAAATATGGCTAAATTCAATTATTGATTTCTATTAACTCAAATTTGAATAGATCTATATATCACTAATCTATTTGCACATGAATGTGTCAAATAGTGTACCCACTTAAAAATATGTAAAGAAAAAATATTAGTTGTTTGTATATAAATTAAAATATAAAGGACTTCATATGTTTGAAAGTTAAAAAAATTAGATTCTATGATAATGATGATGCTAGAGATGATAATTTTGATGAAGATGATTATGTTGATAAAGTGACCAACTTTGGTGATTTCTTAGGCTTGGGGTAATGGTTCTTCTTGCAGTTAGTCTGTCCGTTAAATAGACCAATCAGCGCCGCACTTTCAGAGGTAACACCTAGCTCAGAGAATGCTTTTGCCTCTTTGTCAAAACTTTTCAATTGGGGAATACTGGCTTTCACAACCTATCAATTTCATGTAATAATTACTGTAATTAATAGCATTTAAAATAGTGATATTTTAGTGTTAGAATTAGCATCATTAGTAGTACAATTATCTTTTTTAATCTAATCTATATTTATAGGTTTTTTGTTTTTAGTTTATTTTTCTTTCTTTATTTAATTATTATTAGATATATATTTTAATTTTGTATTATAAATTTTCATATAAATAATTAATGATTACAATTATCAATATTAGATATTTAGTGTTTGAAATGATGAAAACACTATAATAGAGATAATTTATATCTTTATAGGATTTTTTTTTTGGTATTGTATAGTTTTTTATATTTTTATTTGTTTGATTAGTTCAATAACATAATGTGTTAAATATTTATCACAATATTTTTAATTTTTATTTATATTATATATACATAATATACATATATATAAATAATATAAATTTATGAAAATAAAATAATTATAAATTGAGATATCAACAATTATATTTTTGCTCGAAAATATGGTAGGAGTTTTTCATAACTATGTATTATTTATATTTGATTATTTCCTGTGTAGGAATAGAAGGAATAGAATATTCCATGAGAATAAATATATATTAACATAGGTAACAAATTAATGTTAAGAAAAATAATGTTCAAGTAGAATTACCTATATAGTAGTTACTATAATACATTGCACTTAAAATACATGTCACTTATAATACATGGCACTTATAATACATGAAACTTATAATACATGACTCTATAAGTTTTGGTACAATGATTAGAATAACTGACATCGATGATTTTCAATGGGGCAGGATAAAGTCCTCCGCTCATCTTCATCACTTTAGCACGGATTTGATTCTCAAACAAGAAGTCACGGCCAAATCCAGTCGACAAAACGGTATTGAGAATTTCTATGGTTAATGATATTAATGTTTATTTATATATATATATATATATATAAAATTGAGAATGCAAAGATATTACTAATATATAGTATAATTTTATATATTTGATTTTATTAGCTTAATATTTAGAATTTTCAAAATATTTTAATACACATTAATTATATTTGATAATAAAAATATAACTTCAATGTAAGTTTATATGATAATGGCTGTTTTAATGCAAATGTAAGCATAATAAATGATAAAAGTTAAATTAGAAGATAGAGCTACACATTTATATTGGAAATTACAAGCAGATATATATATATATATATTTTATCTGAATATATAATTCTAAGAATATTGGGCATAGAATAATTAGAAATATATGAATGTTCATACAAACTATCAACAATTGTCAATTTTCTCTGGGGTCTTTTCAATGATTTGTCCGCAAGTTTCCTAAAAATATAATAATTCAATAGTTAATAATATAATAGATATACAAAGCGAAGGTTGATATGTAATCGGTGAAAGTAGATAATTAATTCAACAACGAATAGATACAATAGGTCGATATAGATATGGAAATCAATCAGGGGTTAGGAAAATCAGTACTAATGTATTAAGATGTGAGGGCTATTTTAGATGATATCGAAGATTATAGATATAGGTCTATATTAGAGTAATACTTAAAGTGGCAGCAGATTAACAAAACAAATAATAGATAAAGTAACGCCACCTATGAATTTGAATAAACTTTACTAACAATGCTATATCTATGGCAATCTCCTCCAAATAATCGCGAGTTCTGATATCTGGAGTATTTATTCCAGGACCTGTTGCAATGTTAAGTGTATTCAGTAGGTGTTCAGCAGGCAAGTATACAAATATATCATAATAATGTTGAGAATTATTAAGTACAGGACATTAAATTTAATATTGATACGATATTGGAGACATTAGATTTGAAACAATTATTCATGATATGATTGGTTAGAGTGGTGGTCATTAATGTAGGGCGGGGTGGGAGAGGGGAGAACTAATAGGGTTGATGGGGCACAAACCTATATGATCAACAACATGATCGATGAATCCCATCTTCTTTGCCTTGTCAGCTCGAATGGTTTTACCAGTTAACATCATATCCATTGCATTCGGAATAGAAACCTGCAAATAAAATATTACAAAATATACAACTATATCAACTACTTATGATCATAAATAATAAATGTATAAAACCTTTAAAATATGTGTTTAATTGTTTAATTGAATTTAATATATAGTATATTTTAATATTTAGTATTTAATTACATATATTATAAATTAACATTTTTTAAATATACAATTATATAATAATTTTTTCTAGTGTTTCTATCGTCAATAATCCATTATAACTAATATTTGTATAACATAAATTAAACTACATAATATAGGATAGATTTTTTAATTAAAAATTTAAAAAGTACATACAAATAAAATATTGGAAATAATTAGAAAATGGTCACAATTTTCAAATGGGATCTCGATTAAAAGTTGACAAAAAAAAGAATATTGTGAATTCTCAATATTATTTTACAAGAGGGCGCTAGTGCTCGCTGATACTGACTAGTCTAGGTAGACGTTGGGTACCCCCCATTCCTGGAAGAAGGCCAAGCATTACTTCTGGAAGACCGAGAACTGTTTTCTTAGTATTCGTAGCGATTCTATAATGACAAGCCAATGCCAACTGCAACATGTAAATAGTATATAATAGTGATCCTATAAAGATTCATTTATCACAAATATACATACACATGCATGTATAAAAGCAAATATAAAATATATGTTACTAACAAATTTATAATATTTGCATATAAGAACCTTGTGAGATATCAGTTTTCTATAAATATATAAAGAATTCTTATTATGACAATGAATACGACTACATTATGTATACAGTCTTATAATGATAGGCAATGTTTAGTGTAAGGTAAACAACAGGTGGTTAATCGGTAGGTAGATATGAACCTCTAGACCGCCTCCTAAACACGACCCCATTATCGCTGCGACGATTGGCTTAGGAGAAGCTTCAATATAATTGGCTGTTTCGTGACCCGCCTTCAAAATCTTCATGAAATCCTCTTCAGTGTTACACTTGCTCAGCATGCTTTAAACAAGGAATACTTAGTTACGCAAGGTGGTATTAGTTGTGCATGTTGTAGTAAAGTTGTAATGCTTCTAATGATGTAGGCATTGCGGTACACTACTTATTAATTGAATGTATATATTATATTATATAAGCCATGCATAGAAGTTAAAAAGCATATCCCATGTTAAAAATGTCAGCCATTCAGACATTCTCAGATTTATAAAACTAGTCACGCTTTTAATAACTTATATAGAGGCATGGCTTATATGATATAAAATATCCATCCAATTAAAAAGTAGTGAACCACAATGACTACAGCATTAATCAACTTTATAGAATCGTTGATATAAGATTTTCAACCAACATTAAAAAGCAATGTATAATATGATATATATCTAATATGATATATTATGTAATAGTAATTATGCAACTATTGCTAATACTAATAACAATTCAATGTATTTAAATGAAGTAATTAGAATGCATTCAGTTCATTATTTAGCAAATAAATATTTATATAATTACCTATAAGCATATGCCATAATGTATTCATACAACTTCAGAATTTTAACAATTCATTGTAAATGTAGTTGAATAGTCAATATTGACTATTATGAATAAAGTATAATTTACAATAGAAACTATTGAGATTAAGTGAAAATATATATAAGAAGGATTAATATCTATATATATATATATATATATATATATATATATATATGTACATTAGTATTTATATAATTTAGTAAACAAAGCTAATGTATGTAATGGAACAACTAATGCTAGATAGCGGCAAGTAGCTAAGAAGTAATAGCCTATGGACAGTGGTTCCCAACCCTTTCATCATGACCCTTTTTTTGATAATTCTTAATTATAAAATATAACATGACCCAATGACGAATTTGATATTTTTGATTTTTTAACTAGATTTGTATTAAATTATAATACAAGAGCATTTTTTTTAAATTAAAATTTTTTAATAACAAATTTTTAAATTAATAATTTGCTCATGAGTCTTGACCCCAGTTAGGGTCACGACCCATAGGTCGGGAATCACTGCTATAGATGGCGATAACTTACTTGATATCGGCGCCGGCAACGAAACACTCGGGTTTCGCTGATATCATGACGGCGGCCTTGACATTGTCGTCGTTAAGCATGCGATCGCATACCTCGCGAAACTCAGACACCATTCCAGTCGCTAGAACGTTGACCTGTCGGAGTTGTAGTAGTAGAAGAACATGATTCGCATATAATAATATCGGAGATATCGTATTATATATCAATATTATGAAATTCATTATATAATACATATTACATGTGTATGAATCAATAAAAATAATTTTTGAAATAATGTTTCATACCTTCATGAATATATTATTTCAAATAATTATTTTTAGAATTTAAAAAAAAGTAAGCACTACATGTTTGTTTACATAATAAATAAGAAGTTTGAAACACTTGTATGCTATTTTTAAGGTCACTGATTGGCGATTATGACCATTTGGTATAAATATTTACCATATATATTATTATGGCATACTTATTGACCTTAAATAAGGTTTCAGAGAAATAGAATAGTTATAATATTACATAGATACAACACCAAATTAGCACTGGTAAAAAGTCAAGAAATGTATTTGAATATAATTAAATTGTAATTTATAATTTATTATTATGAATATACTTATTATTTATATTTAAAAATCTAAATCAAATTTAAATAATTCACTAATAATGTCAATTAAACTTATACATGGTAATATAATATAAAAGAGCATTGTAGAGTGAACTTTGGTACTTTGAACTTTCCATACTCATTATATAATAACATTTATCAATGTTATAATCAATTATTGACATTAAAATTATGTAATTAATTATCATGTTTATAATATTAACATATCATTATTGTGTATTTACAAAATTAATAAATGTGAACTACATGTATATTATAAAATTTATATTGATACATATTCATTAGGATATTTAATATATATATAATTATTATAATTATTTCAATCAATCAATCAATCAATATATATATATATATATATATATATATATATATATATATTTGTATAATTCTTAATATTTTAAATACTCTAATTAATTATTTATAATCAATATATATTTGATATTTCATTTAATATTTATTTTTATTTCAATACTTTTAATAAAATATACATAACTTATTACAAACTAATTGTTATGAAACTTCCAATGAAAACAACATGTTGAATATTTAAATTAAATATCAAATTAAAAAATTAATTAAAACTATATATAATTATGGGAAATATAAAATTACGATTTAGACTGACATCGGTCCCCAATATGTCACGTGACTAACCGAGAGTTAAAGTAAACAATGCGTGTAGGGCTAATATAATATTATATTAATATATAAACATACGGTATTATGATATGTATGTATATATAAAACACGAATTCACTACTCAGTGAATAATTTAATGAGAAATATAACGCCAACAGCGAAATCTATAATTTAACTCTCGTTATGACACGTGACTTATTGGGGGCCGATGTCAGTATTCAGCTAAAATTACTATTTAATTTAGATGTATATGTAAATGTTTAAAGTAAGCAATACGTATCAGTCTCCGTGTATTAAGGGTTGAATGTGAATCACATAGACTGTAGTTCAACAAGTGTAGAAGTAGGTGTCGTAGCCTTTAGTAAAACATGGTAATGTAAAGTATAGATCACACACTAAGGTAGTGTTCTACTTTTGTAGAGACGGTTTTAGCTAGGAGAGATAAATAGAAAGAGATAGATATAGAGATAGAGAAAGAGTTAGAGAAATATATAGATAGAGAAAGATATAAATAGATATAGTTAGAGATAAAGAGATACAAAAAGAGAGAGGAGGGATAACAAACCTTCGAATTCGGAGTATCAAGAGTTAACACAGCTACATTGTTCTTCACTTGATAGTTTATGTACTTTCCTGTGGAATAGATGATGAGACTTATGACTAATATGATGATGATGAGACTGATTAAAAGGACAGTTGTCAATTAGAAGACTATAAAGTTAACACATGCGGATAATAGTGGCGATATTTACATCAGTACACATACATATATATATATATATATATATATATATATATATATATCTAGTCAATAATAATAGAAAATATTGTGAAGTGTTGTTGTGAAGCAATAATAGATTTTTATATCCATTTTATTAGAAATAAAAACAAAACATAAAAATTGTAAATAATTCTTATTCTTCTTTTATATATTCAATATATATATTGTATATATTGATATACACATGATATATGATATATGCATAAATTAATATTTTTGTATAAATAGATATATAAATACGAATAGAAATTAATTTCTAAACAGATGACTATATACAAAGGATTCTAAAACTTAGGAATAAAAACTGCAGTACTATGCAGAGTCAGTGGGGAGAAGCAGCGGGATGATAGTGCTATTTATACAGTGCACCTAGATGTAACACTTAGTTCAGGACTGGCCTCTTTGGGCGGTATATCAAATATAACATGTAATAGGTTAATATAACATGTAATAGATAGGCTAGATATCGAATTCGGTTCCAGCTCTAATTGGCATTATAAAAAGGGGCAATATATAAAGGGTCAGTATATTAAGGGTTCACTCTATATATATATATACATATATATACTTATTGAAATGGTAATTAAAGCTCAGGGATTATATGTGTATTTCTAATGTGTATTCTTAAGGTAAACAACATAGCCCGAGATTGTTTAGTAAACAAGCGCATTCTCAGTGTATTCATAAATATTTAGATCACTCATTCATAATAGGCCATTGTTCAACTATGTGGGCCAATCAGTGTTAAAAGTTTTAAACCAGAATCGTTTTAAACCACCATAGTTTATTGCCATGGCAAAAACTAAACTTTATTAAATAAATTCATACTAAATAATCTATATTCAATGAATTCTTACTAATATCAAAGATTTTGCGAAGAAAAGATATAATACTCCCTATCTACGCAACGTGATTAGTATTCATACATCCTGCTGCTAACAGTAGTAGTATCGAAATTGATTTAGGCTTTCTTGATTTGTATACTACACTGTTTTCATTGCTCTATTAAATTACATGCAATATAAATTAGCTTTTACTCATCACATAGATATTTATAGAATTTAAAACTAACATATCTTATTGCTTTGTAATTAACACCTAGTTTTCATAATAAAAATAATAATTTATAGCATATTTTTTTTCATTTTAAAAGTTCATAGTTTGATACAAATTTATATTATAAACAATACATAGTCCCGAAAATTGACCCTATAGGTAGGTATATATAGATGGGCTGTTTATTTTTTTATATAAAATAGAATTACACGATTTCGCATGAGTTTTATATATTTCCTCATAATAATGTTAAAAATAATTATTTATCTTATATTACTTATTTATTATATTATATTGTATACAATATATAAATTATACTTAATCATTTTAAATAACATAAATTATGTATATATATAACTATATTATGTATATATGAATTTATATTATAAACAATACATAGTTCCTGACCCTATATAAGTGGGCTGTTTGTTTTGTATACAAAATAGAATTATATGATTTCGCATGAGTGTTATATATTTCCTTAGAATAATGTTAAAAATAATTATTTATCTTATATCTAACAAAACTAAGATTAAATTAATTATCTTTATTAAAATTAAAAATAAATATTTATCTTATATTACTTATTTATTATATTATATTGTATGCAATATATAAATTATACTGAATCATTTTAAATAACACAAATTATGTATATATATATATTTTTCATTAAATTCAATTTCTTTAATCTTAAAGGGGTTTCTCACCAACTCGAACGCAATTATTAACTCTAATTACTAGAGGTTAAAGTTTAACTATATTATTTAAATCTCCGTAAAAGGGGTTTTACACCTAATTATTAGAGTTGATAATTGAGTTAGAGTTGTGTGTGAAACGTCTTTAACAGTTAGCATTTATTTTATTTTAAATATTGTATTTAAATATTAGAGTTAAACTTTAACCGCTAATTATTAGAGTTAAAGGGGTTTCACACCAACTCGAACGCAATTATTAACTCTAATAATTAGAGATTCAAGTTTAACTTTAATATTTAAATCCAATATTTAAAATAAAATAAATGCTTATCTGTAAAAGGGGTTTTAAACAAACTCAAACGCAATTGTTAACTCTTATAAAAACTCTTTTACTGAGATTTAAATAATATAGTTAACCTTTAACCTCTAATAATTAGAGTTAATAATTGCATTCGAGTTGGTATGAAAACCCCTTTTATAAATATTATTCTGAATAATGTTTATTCAATAAGAATTATTTATATCTATATTATATTATATTATTATTTATAAATATAATTGTTTTGTTATCATATATCTGGTAGACGATCAAAAAGGACGAGTTGAGGGTTAAAGGTTACATTTGAAATACGAGTTAATAGTATATATATATATTTTGTATAGATATTTGTGGGTTATTTGGTTTAATTGGTTTAGTCATGCTAGTTTTTTTTAGCTGCATTACATCTCAAAGTAAGCTTATAGAAATTTATTTTGCATTTAAAATTTAACCTTTAACCCTCAACTCGTCCTTTTTGATCGTAACCCATATATCTCTGAATATTTATTATTAATAAAGAATTATTAAAAATAATATTTCAGAAAACAATAATTTTATTCAGTTTATGATTTTTCTATAGATATTAATTTTATTTTGAATTTAAATCTATATACTATATGTTAATAATAATATATTAAAAATACATTTATGCTATTATAAATCCATTCTAATGTATTACATATATTCATAGATTTATAGTTTACCAGAAAGGTAAATACAAATCTATGCATAAACTTTTCATATATACTGTTTCTATTATTATTCTGATAAATTTATTCTTCATATAAACTGTTTCTATTATTATTCTGATAAATGTATTCTTCATAATATATAATATTAATAGATTTATTATACTTCTATTATAATACTAATATATGAATTAATAAATAAATTAAATACAATTATTTTGATCTATGAGGTTTTTGCCATTCCCGGCAAAAACAGGTTTTATCCACAAATTTCAGAACACAGGGGACAATAGATAAATAGGTTATATATACAGGGATGGTAAAAACCCCAAAAATCTAAGAAATGTGTCTGAGGTTTTTGGGTTATCATTTGTATTTGTGGGAAAAATATATATATTATATAATATAATAGTGTTGTAATATATATTAATATAATACTATAAAGGTTAATGACATTGTAAATTTTAAAATGGCAAGTATTCTAATTTATTAATATTATCTAATTTGTAAATGATTTATATTATATATAAATATAAATAATTAATATATATTTGAAATATAAGTGTATATAATAATAATATTTATTTATTGAATCACATATGGGATGCATAATACCTTTTCCAAAAAAGGGAAATCTTAGTTCCACAAAAAACTACCGTGGGATTACACTGACCTGCATATCAGCAAAAATATATAATCTTATGTTGCTAAACAGAATACGGCCAGTATTAGATCCTTTATTACGTAAAAACCAAAATGGTTTCAGACAAAATAGGTCGACTACCGGACAAATTTTAACTATTCGTAGAATAATTGAAGGAGCAAAATCTAAACAACTACCTGCAACTCTATTATTTATAGATTTCTCGAAAGCTTTTGATAGCATACACAGAGGAAAGATGAGAGAAATACTCACTGCGTATGGACTTCCAGAAGAAATTTTTAAAGCTATTATGATATCGTATATAAATACCAAATGCAAGGTTAGGTCCCCAGATGGAGATACAGACTATTTTGATATAACGGCCGGAGTTCTACAAGGAGACACATTAGCCCCTTTCCTTTTTATTGTATGTCTGGACTATGTCCTAAGAAAATCGATGAATATAAATTTAGGTTTTACATTAGAAGTCAAAAAGAGTAGACGCCACCCAGCTATAAAGATTACTGATATTGACTATGCGGATGATCTGGCAGTTGTAACTGACAACATAAAAGATGCAAATACACTTCTAAATAAATTAGAAGATGTATCAAAAGAAATAGGTTTAAACATTAACACTGCAAAGACAGAATATATGACTCTAAATATAGACAATACAGACAATACGAATAAAATAAAAAGCTTAAATGGAAATGAAATAAATAAAGTAAATGATTTCAAGTATCTAGGGAGCTATATATCATCAACCGAGAAAGATCTAGATATAAGATTGGCAAAGAGTTGGTCAGCACTAAACGCGATGAATAAAATTTGGAAATCAAATTTGAAAGATAAATTAAAAAGAAATTTTTTCAGAGCCACTGTGGAATCAGTATTGGTGTACGGATATACTACCTGGACTATGACTAAAGCCATGGAGAAACGTCTAGATGGAAACTATACGAGGATGCTGAGAGCTGCTCTAAATAAATCATGGGAATCACACCCGACAAATAAAGAACTCTACGGTGACACCCCTAAATTGTCGAAATCCATAAAGAGTCAACGTCTACGCTTCAGTGGACACTGTTGGAGAGCCCGTACGGAGCTAGCATCAGAATTGTTACTATGGACCCCGAAACATGGAAAAACGAAACCGGGTAGACCTAGGAAAACGTTTATCGATCAACTAGTAAAAGATACAGAATGCGTATTAAATGAACTGCCCGCAGCGATGGAGGACAGAAGTGGATGGAAGAAAAGATGTTGTTAACTGCCGAGCAAGCTCGACCTGGTAAGAATCACATATAATAATATCAGATATAAATAGACTCCTCAATATAAATATATATATATCATTATTAACTTACTTGTAAATTAATTGAAATGTGATAATTAAATAATAATAATTAATTATATACTAAAACCCAAAAATAATAATGAAAACAAAAATGAAAAACCTCAAAAAAACCCTACAATTATCAAAAGGTTTAAACCCAAAAACCCCTACCCCTGCCAACCCGGTATATATATAGAAAATAGTGGCAATGTATTTATGTGCAGTAACTTTTCAGCTATTTATAGAATACTGCAAGATTGATGGTTGTATAACAATAATAATAATAGTAGTAGTAGTTGTAGTAGTAGTAGTAAATATTTGTAAAGTGAATCATCAATATCAGACAGATTACAAAAGATTTGTATCAATGAAAAATATTAATAATCACTGAAACGAGATAACTCTAGTTTTATTTATTGTACCAATATTACCTATATGATCAGTTAATAAAAGAGATCACATTTATTTACCACTGAAACATGAGAGCTCTCTCAGATTCAGTGCTTTCATAGGTAATCAAATTACACTAGATAGCATGAAACATTTGTGATAATTCATAGTGGCATTGTATCGATTACACTGGTAAAGAACCAGCATAAGAGTAATGACCCACTACTAATGATAGGTGTTTAAAGTAATGACTAATGACTTGTAGTGAAGTGATGGTGTCTTAATTGATATCTCAATGACAAAGTAAACAGTTGAGTGGTGTGTGTGTGAGAGATCGCGTGTGAGAGAAAGAGAGCTGACTAAATTAAGGTTGTTCGATGTTATTAATTATTGTTAGAATAAATACACAATCGGATAGACTATAATCATGTTCTTATGAAAGTAAACAATTTGTAGTATCACATGACTGATAATCAAGCTATGTTATTACTTAAACATTAGAGATATGGATACAATAGGTAGATTAATTCTACATATACGGAGTTAATATTTAGTAAAAGATATCGATGCCAGAATAGCCTGTGAAATAATATGCAAAACAAAGAATAAAGTCTGATAATATTAATAGTGCTATACCATTTACACTTGGATTCGCTGCGTTTATATATTAACCTGACATCGCAATTGAGTTTGAGAAGTGACGTACGCCTCTCAAATCTGTAAATTAATGGATCAGATAGATTATATTAATAGGATATTCTGTAAATATAAAATATTATCAATCAGATATTATATCTCAGCATAAATAAATAAATAAACGGAAAATAATAAAATTAAAATTAATATATATATTAAATATAAATGAATAAAAAAATCCACACATACATATATTTTAATTGATAACAAAAATAATCTCTCAGAAATGCAATATAATGATATTTACATATATATGTGCACATTGAATTTCATTTTATATAATAATTGGTGAAGGGCATCACTGTAATGATTACATAACAATTTATAATTAATATTATTTTATATACGATACAAAATCCAATTTATTCAATAACTTATTACAAGCATTATAATAGTGAATATATATTTATTCTTTAATTGATAATTAAATTTCGATTATGTAATAATTTAATTATATTTAATATAATATAATATTATTATTATAATAATTATAATAATTATATTAAATTTAATTTGAAAATTTTTTATATAATTATATAATTTAACCATAATCATTTATTATTAATTAATATGATATATTTATTTAGAAATGATGGTTAATTTATGTAAAATATTACACATCAAATATTCGATTTATATGAATTACTTTTATAATAGGTTATATGAACTTCATAAAGTATCAATTTTCTATTAAAATCAACGAGTCCCACACACCTAAAACTAACCGTTTATCATCCTAATCTTTCTGCTAGTCAAGCACTTAAAAGCATTCATCATACCGAAGGCTGACATGTATAATATAGAGTTAAAATATCGACCCTGAATTTATGAACTATCGTCTGAATAACAGAGAGAGAAATACACTAATTCCGCTCACATGACCTTTCGACCTTTTTAGTAAACAACGAACCGAAACTAATCGTTCGTATTCGGCTATTCATTCCTTGCCAAGTTTTAGTTACATAAAGAAAACAGTTTCATAAACCAGTCAAACTATTCGTCAGAACATATGGCGTACATTTTAAGAAAATCGTCGGGGATATCTCGATTTTTTAGAACCAACCTAATTGGTAAGTGAATATTATTAAACTTGTTTATTTTATAATTTATTATCAAAATTATCGTTATTTATATGGTATCGTTCTTAGTATCATACTAAGTATGAGCAAAGGCTTTGAATTAGTTTACGATTACTTGTCGAGTGTATCTATATCGCCTACTAGACTACTAGAACAACAACTACAATACATAACTCAACCGATACACATAGTTACTATGATAGTAGTGTGTAATTCGATACGTTTATGATAAACTTTATCTATTTTTAGAAAATCTAAAAATACATTTTTATAAATAGATTTTAAAATTAAAAGTATACAGTTATTAATCATGTACTGAATATCGAACAGTATACATATATATATATAATAATTATTATTAGAAACATACTGATAATAATTTATTCACTCATTAATTACTATTTATTTAAATTTGTATATCCATTATAATAATATATATACTAATTATTAGAGTTTCTATAAATAAAGTATACATGATTATCATGATGAAATGTAGTGATAAATATAGTCAATATAAAAAAAATAATATTCATATTTATCATATAAATATAACACACTGTAATGTATGTATATACATACATGATATATAAGGATATAGATGATATAGAATATTATTTGTGATTAGCATTTATTTTACTTTTTTCAATTAACATACATAATATATATGTATTAATATACTTAATTAACATAATATATGATAATATTATATCATGTATATCATAATGGTATACACCATGCTATAATATACTATATTATAGAATTTCTATTAAAGCCAGGACTTTTTTTATATTTTTTGTAATTTAAAAATAAATATATATAAACATGTTGTGAAATCAATTTTGCTAGTCCAAACATAATAGTGAAAAATAGTGAAATATAAAGAATATTATTAATCTAATTATTAAATAAGAACAGCGTCATCATGGTAACCCCACGCGATGTAATCGATACGAATTGACCACTGGTCAGTAGTGGCCTCGATCCATTACACTCTATACCACGCGTATCACACATCGGTAACGAGTATTATAATCCTGTTCAGCGATTATAACATCGACATCATGGAACACGACGCGAACGAATAGAATAGGTAGTTAACAGTGGTCAACGGGTAGTCAACGGGTGGTCTAAGGATGGTCAACGGGTGGTCAGCGGGTGGTCTAAAGCCTATATAACACTGCTAGCGCGTATTCCCTTGAATAAGCGTAATGTACGGCCTATTTCAATACCTTATCTAAAACGAGGCGTAGATAAGTTAACACGGGTATTAATAAGTAATGTAAATATACGTTCTAGGGCAGCTCCCCGGAAGGAATTCGATACCCTCGAATCTCAAAAATACAAAATAAACATCAACTTTTAAGAAATCACTATAAACATACCCGTTTCGGGAATGTCATTATTTGTAATCGCTCACGCGCGACCGACCGCTGCTATTCTCTGCGGCGTAGTCCTTAAAACAACGCAATCGAAAATACCCGTGGCGCCCCCCCCCAGGTCATGTGATTACTTGTTGAAACCTACTATTACGTAATGTGGAGCTATACCGGTCTGGGTACATATCTATATGGTGAAACTATCGGAAGCATGCCACTTACGTATGATGATTTAACATTGATGATATCATTCCACTATGCGTTAACCTTGGTGATGTTACTTCATCATTATTTAACCTTTATGATGTTATTTCATCCAGATTTAACCTTGATTATTAACATTTTATTTCCGCTCATATCCTACTCCTATTGATAGGATTAATTGAATACCCATAATCGTCACTGTCTTAGCTATAAACGTAAGTTCTGTGTACACGAGCGAATGCAAAGTATTGATATTGCTAGCCACAGCTACGATTAAATTCCCTTCTATCCTTGAATTTGACCCTTTTTTTGATTGGCAGGTTCGACCCGGACTCTGAGCGTATCCGCAAATCAGAATGGTTAGTACTTATAAGTTATATATATATGATTATAATGATTATAATGATTATATGATAATGGTTAATACCAATAATAATAATCACAGTTATAATGAACACTGTGGCTACGTTATTATTAGTATTGCCAGATTTAGCATAATTTAGATTTAGGCCATGTCAGAATAATTATAGAAGCAATACCGCTTATCGACCCCTATATTTCATATGATAAATTTCATTATAAATAAGAATAATATATGAATAGTAAGTTGTGATATTATAACTTTCTATGCTTTCTAAGCTATAAACATGTGTATTTATTCGTGTATTAGTGTGTGTCCTTCATTTTTAGGGTGGATCGGTATTTTTTTTATGTCAAAATCTTGAATTTTATCTAAAATTATCTTATAGTAGATAATATTCCTTTGTACATGTCATGCATAATTGCAACACACACAGTGCACAATGCACATATACAGTATCTATTGTACACTATGCATTACATACTGAACTTGTTAGTATTAGCCTAGCCCAAGATACATGGGCGCCTATTAAGCCTATGTAAATAGTAGTTTGTCGCTCAGCACAATGTTTAGGAAACATGGGTATTTAATTATATCACAGATAATAATAATATGTTAATATCTTTGGTAAATAGAAACAAGATCAAATTAATTTTAAAATCATTTGATTATTTTATGTATTTATTACAATAAGAATATCAAATATATGCATACATTTATTAATATTATGTAGAAGCATGTGTACTATTAATTTAGTAAACATTTAATAGGCATATTTTTTGTTATGATAAATTCTACATTTAATAGGCATATTTTTTGTTATGATAAATTCTATTTTTCATATTAATTATAATAATTCATAACAAAATAAATATAACCAATAATATTATTATATCTCGAGTGTGTATTACGTATAAATATCAATCGAATATAAATATCAAATGAATATAATCATTTAACGATGGATAAAGAGTTAATAATAATAATATTAATATTATTTAGAAATTTGTGCATTCTTAATTTAGTAAACATTTAATATGTCTTGTTATAATAAATTATATTTTTCATAATATTATTGATATTTAATTTAAATATCAAATATAATACTCAAGCCCTTTTATATTATTAATAATGTATCTTAAGTTTATTACATATAGCATACATAGGCCTATAAATATCAAATGAATATAATACTAATATATGTTAATACTAATATCAAGTCATATTTTATGTTATAATTATATTATTAATAATTAAATTCAAATTCAAAGTCTCTTGAATATAATTATTGTAAATACATATTATAAGATAATATGATTTAGTATATAAATCATTATTAAATTGTTAAATAATATTCAATCATTCTATATAAATAATTATTTATGTATATAATTTGTGTGTATATATTAATAAATAAAAAAAAAAAAGGAGTTGGTAACCTAATTATATTATTATATTTATTGAAATATAAAATTTTTTTAATTACCTGTATAGGTAAATATTCACACACTCCCTCTTACTCTCTCACACTTTCACTCCTTATCTCTATCACTCACTATCTATCACTCACAATATATATCTCCCTCTCTCACTCACACTCACTTTCATTCTCTCAATCTCTCACTCACTCTCTCACTCTCCCTAACTCTCTACCTCTCCCTCACTCTTACACTCGCTCACTATCACACTCTCTCACTAACTCTCTCTCTCTCTCTCTCCTATCACCCTCCCTCTCAATAATTATATATCAAAAAGTACTACAGGTGCAAAGTACATTGATATTGTAAAACCTAGATATTAGAATATTTCTATAGGAATTTTATATTTGAAATGCCATTTTAATTTGATATCGGCAATTACTAAAGATGGAAAGAACTTTGGTAATATTGGTAAAGATTAGATATTAGAAAACTCATATAGCTTTTATATTAGTATAACATTAGTATTAGGATTACTATAATTCTACATACAACAACTTTTGATGGAGGTATAGATTTACTTTTAACAGAGGACGTTACTATTTTTTTAGCGTTGAGCCGTAGGGTCTGATGATTTTCTCACAATATTTTCCTCTTCTTCTAGTTCCATTTACAGTAATGTGAATTTCGACATCAAATTTGTGTTGCGAATTACATGTTCATACCACAGTAACTTCTTTGTTGCTATAAACATTATTATATATTAATATATACACTATATATATATATATAATATTAAAATATATCTTTTTAAAGATAATGTTGTGCTATTAAATGAATATTATATATATATATATATATATAATAATAATAATAATAATAATATTTATTAGAAGAAAGTTGTATATATATATATATATCATGTGAATTATTAAATTCATTATATTATTGTTTCCTCTAAAAGGCTTCAGATGAAGATAATTATCTTTTCTATGCTGTCGCCTGCTAATATAATAATATATATATATATATATATATATATATATATATATATATATATTAATGTATATTACATATATGTTTTATATAATATATTTATTTTTTTATATATATATAATAATCGTTTAATAGCACAACATTATTTAAAAAAAGATATATTTGAATATATATAATAATTAACCTACATTACATATTACATTGTTTATAAAATATACTGTGTGTTTATTCTTTACCTATTCATTGATTTTTATATATATATATAAATTTATCATATTTTTGCTCATAACTTTTTTTAAATAAAAATAACAAAAAACTAAAATATGAACATTATAATAGAATTTAATAAGCTTTCCAATTATATTAATTTTATTATAATTACATCAATATACAAAATTGAATTATTATCGCTATTAGCACATTTTTACCACATTTTTGCTCATAAATTTTGTTTTAATAAAAATTAATAAAAACTAAAATATGAACATTATAATAGAATTTAATAAGCTTTCCAATTATATTAATTTTATTATAATTACATCAATATACAAAATTGAATTATTATCGCTATTAGCACATTTTTACCACATTTTTATTCATAACTTTTGTTTTAATAAAAAGTAATAAAAACTAAAATATGAACATTATAATAGAATTTAATAAGCTTTCCAATTATACTAATTTTATTATAATTACATCAATATAAAAAATTGCATTATTGTAGCTATTATCAAAGCCCGCTTTGCTATTAGTTGATAATAATAAAAAATGCCCTTATCTAATATTTCATAAATCATATACTATGTTATACTTATGCATATAATTATATATATATTATTATATATATATTCATAAAAATATACTAACAATTTATATAAATCGTGTTGTATTTGAATGTTTAATTTGAAAATAATTTGAAAATAATATTAAAATATTTAGAATATAATACACTATTTTAAGTATTTAACATTATACAAATCTAAAAGTAATTATTGTATCTAATAAATATTAAACATATTCAACCTTAACTGTACTAACTTAGTCTCGAGGTTAAGTAATGATATGTTAAAATGTATATTATATGACAAATTTAAATAAATTACATGTAAATAAATACAAATATTATATATCTGACAAAATGCCGATGGGAGTGTCTTAATAAATCATTGAACTGTGAAAAAAAAATTTGACATATATTGATTGACCATGTATCTTGGGCGTTGGTATTAGTTATATATATATATATATATATATATATTTAAATCAGAAAATAAATTACAATTCTGCAAAGTATATGATTATGTATCTAATTGCCCTCTTCGTTGTGTATATACAACCTGAGATTGTAAAACAAACTATGGTTTATTACTATGATTACTATGAATCATAGTCTATGATACATCAATAATACACTTTCTTACCTACATATACACATACTTACATCTATAAATACGTACACATACACACACATACATATACACATACACACACATACATATAAACATATATATTTCGATTGAATCAGAATGAACATTTATATTTATTTATATTATATATTTAGAATGCACTATAATCGCAACACGTAATTTGCTTAAATAATACTTTATATAGGTAATTTTAAATTACAATTTATCGGTGCATTTTAAATTATTAGATCGCTTTAATTTGTTCTATATACGCTTATATAGTGCATTTTTATTATATACACATAATTACATCTATAAATACGTACACATACACACACATACACACACACATACACACACATACACATGCATACATATAAACATATAACAACAACAACATATACACATACATACATTGACACTCATTCTACTCGGACAGCCTCTTACGTCGACAAGAACGGGATTAAGAATGTGGTGCTGGTGGATGCCGTGAGGACCCCGTTCCTCATGTCTGGCACCGACTACAAGAATCTCATGCCCCATGACCTCGGTATCGCGGCCATGAGGTCAGTTTCCCCTACGACCTTCGACCCCATCGATCGCTAACTATAAACCACTATTTCACAGGGGTCTATTGAACAAGACAAACATCTCTAAAGGTTCCATTTCTCACCTCTCTCTCTCTCTCTGAACTCTCTCTATCTCTTTCTCTCTCTCTCTCTCTCTCTCTCTCTCTCTCTCTCTCTCTCTCTCTCTCTCTCTCTCTCTCTCTCTAACTTTATATCGTATAACAATACATCGACTATCGTACATTTAATCACGTCGATTACGTCCACCACTCCACAGAGCTGATTGGCTACGTCATGTTTGGAACCGTTATACAGGAAGTGAAGACCAGCAATCTAGCGAGAGAGGTTAACAGCGATCATGCGATGTGTTTAGCTCTGATCTTATTCATGTGTTCCCCTCACTATCCCCAAAGATTATTCTAAGGAAAGATATAATACCTAGACGAAATCGTGTAATTCAATTTTTTCAATTTTTTACACAAACACGTTGTTTTAAATGTAAATTTGTTTCCAGTTATACACTTTTAAAATGTAAAATAATATGTTTAACATTATTATTTATGTGATGAAAACAAAGCGTTCATTACTAATATATAACAAAGCAATAGGATATGTAGGTTTTAAATGCTATACTTTTATGAGTAAAAGCTATTTATATTGAATCTAAATTAATAGAGATCATTACAAATATTGTTGTATGGAAACCGCTTCAAACCTAAATCTATTTCAGTGATTTTTATACCACTGTTAGCATGCTGCAATTTCTATTAGATATTAATCACGTTGCGCATATCTGTGCTATCCCTATCTATGCACTAATATCTACCCGCTAATATCGTTACCTTACAGTACAGCTGTTGTAGTACATCGAAACCACTCTTTCGTAGTACTCCACGAGTTGTATATTCGTACATTACGTATATATGATTTAGTATTGAAATATCGCGAATAAAAATATCCTGTTGTATTTGTTAGTCCGTATTATATTTTTAATATTTTGATGGTATATATTTCCATAGTCCTATAGTAATTTAAGAATTTACGCTTTGATTATATTTATTATTTAGCCCGTGTAACGGTGAAATTTATCAACGTTACGATATTATTTAATAATTCTAGTTTGTGGTTTATATTCATAGCACACTTATGTTGAATAACCCAACTATATATACATATATACATTTATAATAATACCACCTGATGAGACATGCATTGAATAAAGCAGTTTAAGAAAGCCGTTATAACATTGTCCAGCCTCCCCTAATCGTTATCGTTACTCTCTATTACGATGTACGCTAACGCCACCTATTGTAGATAATGTTGTGCTGCGGTCTAACCGATCGTATTCCCGCCCACCACTGTCACTCAAGCTTGTATCTCGTCCAATCAGGCGATCACAACCGGTTAGTTCACCTCAACGGGTGTGCATGTGTGCGTGTGTGTGTGTGTGTGTGTGTGGATCACATTTAAATAGTACTCTTCGAATTCTAAATTAGCCGTCAAATTTAGTGAATATTTTTTTTAATAATTTTTATATTTTGAGATTAGTTTAAATATAGCGTTATAGCGATCGATAATTGCCATAGTATACTATTAGATATATCTATAGTTCATTTATTATATATTAAGGCAGATTCTATTATGCGTGCATTTTTGACATAATCACAAGTAAATTGTTATGCTATATGTAGGTCTATACAAATACACAAATATCTATTCATTGTATCGAGCTCATTAATTTGATATTAAGTTTATATTATATATGCACACACAGATATAGAGAACAATACTTATACCATGTAGTATATCATATACATATCAATACAAACAATGTATTTTTATAATATGTATTATTTATATAGAAATTGTATTTTTTTACAATCATTATAAAATATATTTATAAAATATTGTTCTCTGTATTTACTTAGCAAAAAAATTGTTATGTTTAAAACAATTTTTATATGATTTATAAACTGTTTTCGTGTGTAATGTGTTCACAGATACTAAACAACATATTATAAAGTTGTAACTAAAATAAAATTAGTAACAAAAAACATATTATTAAATAATATAATTAATATAATATAATTAATATAATATAATTAAATAATAATATAATATAATATTAAAATAATATAATTAATATAATATAATTAATATAATATAATTAATATAATATAATATAATTAATATAATATAATTAATATAAAATAATTAATGTAATATAATTAATGTAATATAATTAATATAATATAATATAATTAATATAAAATAATTAATATAATATAATTAATATAAAATAATTAATATAAAATAATTAATATAATATAATTACTGTAATATAATATAATATAAACCATTACCCCATTACCTCATGATGTATTACCCCATTACACCAGGTATGGGCATGTTGACCAGTGGCTATACAGACATCATTGTGGCAGGAGGAGTAGAGTTCATGTCTGATGTACCCATTAGACACAGGTCTGTTGTCGTCCACTGTATACTGCTAAGTAAGGCTTTATTAGTGTAGGCTTTACTCTCTCTCTCTCTCTCTCCTCTCTCTCTCTCTAACTCTCTCTCTCTCTCTCTCTCTCTCTCTCTCTCTCTTCTCTCTCTCTCTCTCTTCTCTCTCTCTCTCATCTCTCTCTCGTCTCTCTCTCTCTCTCTCTCTCTCTCTCTCTCTCTCTCTCTCTCTCTCCTCTCTCTCTCTCTCTCTCTCTCTCTCTCTCTCTCTCTCTCTCTCTCTCTCTCTCTCTCTCTCTCTCTCTCTCTCTCTCTCTCTCTCTCTCTCTCTCTCTCTCTCCTCTCATCTCTCTCTCTCTCTCTCTCTCTCTCTCTCTCTCTCTCTCTCTCTCTCTCTCTCTCTCTCTCTCTCTCTCTCTCTCTCTCTCTCTCTCTCTCTCTCCATCTCTCTCTCTCTCTCTCTCTCTCTCTCTCTCTCTCTCTCTCTCTCTCTCTCTCTCTCTCTCTCTCTCTCTCCTCTCTCTCTCTCTCTCTCTCTCTCTCCTCTCTCTCTCTCTCTCTCTCTCACTCTATCTGTATATCTCAAATCCGATACAATATAATGTGAACATATTACCTTAGTAGTTAACCACTCCGTTGTGACTATTAGTATTTAATTACAGTCTGTAATAACCTTAGTCACAGCCACATATGTTTTTTTTAGTGAAACTACGTCTATGTATATTATAAATAAAATCAATTCACTGCTGATTAGTGTACATTAGTACAGTGTTTACAATAACACCTTTAACTTTACATACCTGCAGCTAGTATGATTGTTAATATTAGCCAGCATATGTGTAATATCTCTACCATCATCATTCTTTGTTCTTACTACAAACAATGTTTAATCACTTCTAATCTGACATCATACCTTTGTTTAATATTATTGATTATTGATTATTAGCGTGAGGTCATCACAATAGTATAGATACACACATAGAGCTAGAGAGAAATAGAGTGGTAATACTCAATGCCTGTCAGCATAAGCCAATGCGGAAAGCGGAAATAAAAAATCAGCCATCTTGCGGTGACCAAATATTCAAATAAAATATTCTTTTTATCATAACATTTTATTATAATTTATATCAAAAAAGTAAAATATGAAACTTATATTATTTTTTTATCCTCTTACCAATGGTATTAATAATTTTATTTTAGCTACAAAATAAAAAATCAAATGGGTAAAAATCCGTAATTTTGTTGTGACCAATTTAGATTGACCCTTTCCGCATGTCGAATACCTTGTTTACCACTCTATTTCTCTCTAGCTTTATGGCTACACTGCATGATATCATTAGTAATGTATGCATGCTTGTATATAATGTATGCGCGTGTCCTATTTCCATGTTCCATCTATTCTATACTGCATCTTATGTTTACATCTGTTTATGAATTGAATTCATTATAATTATATATGTTATTCTTTATACCTTTAGTTAATTACTATGACATATTTCTTATATTATGTCTCATATAACAATTCATATTATGTCATTATCACCAAATATTAATATTGTATTAAGAAATATGTATTCAATTATCATGAACCTTACGACCTCTACATTATTATGATGACCTCTAAACTATTACGTAATATTCACATCATCATACGATTACGCAATACTTTCAGTCGTTTAATGAGGTCGTTGATGTTGTCTATTTCGAAGGCTAAAACCACTCAACAAAGACTGTCTATCATTGGCAAGATGTTCAGCATCAAAGCCTTGACTCCAGAGGTTTGTTGTTTGCGCACTCTACCACCCCGAGCATCTAATTATCTGATGCTATCGATCTGAAACTTGTTTATAGTAACGTATTTGTTATCCTCGTGTTTTCATTGAAACACGATATTTCTGAACATTATTTGAATATTATTTAATTTTAAATCACTCGAGCACAACTAGATCGTAAAGCATTGCATTGAAACTCTAATATAGTTGAAAGTATATAGCATACGTTACCCATCTTCATCATCGTCATCATCATGCTGCCTCAGCATCACACACATACATCATACCCCCGCCCTCCCCCATTATTATGTTCTCATATCCCCCACCGGTGTTTGTACCTGGTGCTTCATACGATCGCCTTCCACCCCCACTCCATATTATTACGTCATTGTACTACGCACTCTTCCCCCCCCATTATTAGCCTCATCCCCCCCCCCATTATTAGCCCCATCACTACCCCCCCCCCATTATTAGCCCCATAACTACCCCCCCCCCATTATTAGCCCCATCACTACCCCCCCCCATTATTAGCCCCATCACTACCCCCCCCCCCATTATTAGCCCCATCACTACCCCCCCCCCCCATTATTAGCCTCATCACTACCCCCCCCCCCATTATTAGCCCCATCACTGCCCCCCCCCATTATTAGCCTCATCACTACCCGCCCCCCCCATTATTAGCCTCATCACTACCCCCCCCCATTATTAGCCTCATCACTACCCCCCCCACATTATTAGCCCCATCACTACCCCCCCCCCCATTATTAGCCTCATCACTACCCCCCCCCATTATTAGCCCCATCACTGCCCCCCCCCATTATTAGCCTCATCACTACCCCCCCCCCCAATATTAGCCTCATCACTACCCGCCCCCCCCCATTATTAGCCTCATCACTACCCCCCCCATTATTAGCCTCATCACTACCCCCCCCACATTATTAGCCCCATCACTACCCCCCCCCCATTATTAGCCTCATCACTACCCCCCCCCCATTATTAGCCCCATCACTGCCCCCCCCCCATTATTAGCCTCATCACTACCCCCCCCCCCAATATTAGCCTCATCACTACCCCCCCCCTACCATTATTAGCCTCGTCACTACCCCCCCCCCATTATTAGCCCCATCACTGCCCCCCCCCATTATTAGCCTCATCACTACCCCCCCCCATTATTAGCCCCATCACTGCCCCCCCCCCCCATTATTAGCCTCATCACCCACCCTCCACACACCTGTAGTTGCCATCCGTATCAGAATTCACCAGCGGCGAGACTATGGGTCACTCCGGAGACAGACTCGCTGCAGCCTTTGGTATCAGTAGAGCTGATCAGGTTAGCCCCTCACATTAGTGGAGAGAGAGGGAGGACTTAAGTAAAGCTGATCAAGTTAGCCCCGTCACATTAATGGAGAGAGGGAGGGCTTAAGTAGGGCTGATCAGATTAGCCCCGTCACATTAGTGGAGAGAGAGGGAGGGCTTAAGTAGATCAGGTTAGCCCCGTCACATTAGTGGAGAGAGGGAGGGCTTAAGTAGGGCTGATCAGGTTAGCCCCTCACATTAGTGGAAAGAGGGGGGGCTTAAGTGGTGCTAATACACTATATTGTTACCTTGTGTGAGCTCTTTTTATATTTCACATTAGTGGAGAGAGAGAGAGTGGAGCTTAAGTAATACTAGTGACTTAGCTTTTAGTAACTGCCTCAGTTATCTAAGCTACACAGGTAATAGGTTTAAGCCCCATCGGTACCATTAAAATGGGTCTTAAATATTATTTAGAAGTGATCTTATATAATTGTGTATAAATAAATGACCGGCTCTCGTTAAAACCATGGATGCCTTAACATTAGAGCGGCTTCGAAGGGGCATTAAAGCCATATATGGTTATGTGATGAAAGGACTCCACAAAAATAACAATAACAATAATAATACAAATAATAGGCTATCTCAGTTATTAACCCCGCATGATCTTTTGTTTACATTACAATCTATTTTAGTTGAGTGGATGTGTGTATACTTAAAATACTGCCACTATCTTCATTATTATCCCATCTATGTTTACGTGTCACATTAATGGAGAGGGAGTGGTTTAAATAAGGTGACAACAAATCATGAGTAGTTTATCTACTATGCACTATGCAGTAATACAAGTTCTACTATAGTGTATGTCACATTATAGTAGACATATGACCTTGGCGAGGTATTCAATGAAAACAATTGTCAGCCTACCGATGAAAACATTGATTAGTTTTAATAGCCTATGATAGATGACCTATACCTAGGGGTGCCTCAACAAGGGGGGACGGGGGGGATATGTTCTCCCCCCCCACTTTAAAAGCTAGGTGGACCTCCTATCTATTGCCCCCCCTCCCCACTTTTACCACAACATTTATTTTGATTGGTTATGTCCCCTTACATACACACCATCGTTCCAGCGCCCCTACCTATACCTAATGTATATTTACATATCACAATGCTTTTCTAATGTATCCTCTGCTTATCTGCATATTATATATATTTATTTTACATATTTTACACCGGAGATGACATCTGCTATATTAGGTGTTTTAAATAAACTAATGCATTCATTTATTCATTATTCCATGTTATTAAGCCTCTTCTGGTTATAGCCCAGTGACCTTAACTATATCTACTAGAAAGAACATGGAATACTAGATATTATCTAGTATTCTATGATCTTTTTATATAGTCACTTCCACTGCATTACATTATTTAAATAGCTCTATTAATGTGGCCATATTTCAAATATATGATATTTGTAAATTTATTACCCATTAATTAATGGTTTTAATTAATTATTAATTCTCAGTAAATGAGTTTTAATGTAATTCACATAACATATGTACACATGTATGCATAGGTTTTATGGTATATTATATACTCTTATAATAATAAATTAATATATATGAATATTATGTATTTCACATATGTAATATTATATTCCTAAATATACTCTTATTATAATATATATAATTTAAATAAATGTCATTATTAATGACTCATTAAGCATAATATTTAGTCATAGAAATCACTTATAATTATTTGTTATCCTTCCCTAAACACTAACAGTGTTAGTCTAACATACATACGACAACTAATAGTTCCCCCCCCCCACTTTACCCCCATGTTATACCTACTTAGGATTAGTTACCCTACATTCGCACGTGAACGCCCGGAATGTAGTAGTCCTGGGCTATAACTAGTATTCCACCTACTTTACCCCTTATTTACCCTCCACTCTACCCCCTACTCAGGATAAGTTTGCACTACATTCTCACCTGAACGTCCAGAATGTAGTAGATACTGGCTAAAACTAATACTACCCCACTCTACCCCCCCTACTCAGGATGAGTTTGCCCTACGTTCGCACGTAAACGCCCAGAAAGCAGTGGATACTGGCTAAAACTAATACTACCCCACTCTACCCCCTACTCAGGATGAGTTTGCCCTACGTTCGCACGTGAACGCCCAGAAAGCAGTGGATACTGGCTAAAACTAATACTACCCCACTCTACCCCCTACTCAGGATGAGTTTGCCCTACGTTCGCACGTGAACGCCCAGAAAGCAGTGGACGCCGGTTACCTAGACGACGTGATTGCCTTCAAAGTGCCCGGCACCGGCAAGACCATCTCTGTAGACAATGGTATCCGCGCCTCTAACGCAGCCAAGATGGCCAAACTGAAGCCCGCGTTCGTTAGGCCCCACGGTACCGTTACCGCTGCCAACTCTTCTTTCTTGGTTAGTCAGCCTAGTACTACTCTGGGGCTACGGTACCCTGCGGGGTTCGGCGCCGTGGCAGTATTAAATGTGGCCTATTTAATTCGTAATACGATATATATAGTAGAATAACGAGATTTATATTATTTATTATACGAATATAAACATCTATACACACATTATATAGCATAGTTTCTAACTATATAGAATATTATTTTAAGAGTGCGAGTGCTAAAATAATGCGGCTGAAATAATTGAAAATACAATTAAATGTTATATAAATTGCAAGTGCCTATTATAATAAGCTCTATAGAGCTAGAAGAAATCTATACATTATTATTTAGAAAACTACAGTATCGCGCAAGTATGACCTCCTTATTAAATCACATGTCTACATTTATATTGAATACCGTTATCAAATGTAAACATGAACGTATCTGTACTTAGAAAATATATATCTACTTCTTTTTATAATTATTCTAATTTAATTAGAATATTCTTACAAAACCGTTTTAACTTAATTTAACAAAAACGTTTTAATATATATATATTGTCATGTATACTATTATTATCTTACTTTCGATTATGTCTATATATTTAACAACTTATTTTATGTGTATAATAATTTAGTTATTTATAATATATATGGTTGTAAAGATCAACGTTTAAACGCACTGCTCTATGTCATACATACTCACTTAACATACCACCACTACAATGACCTCTCAACTACAATGACCTCTCAACTACAATGACCTCTGCACTACAGACAGATGGGGGTTCGGCCTGTCTGTTGATGACGGAGGAAAGAGCTCTACAACTCGGCTATAAGCCTAAGGCCTATCTCCGTCAGTACACTTATGTCTCTCAGGATCCTGTGGACCAGCTTCTGTTGAGGTTAGCTGTCACTGTATCGGAGAGAGAGGTTCATCTGTACACTGTATTATAGTTAGGGCTCATCTGTACACTGTATTGGAGAGAGGTTCATCTGTATAGTTGTGTTCACTATATAAAAGTGCATTAACTATTATGCTAAATAATTAACTATTATGCTAAATAGAGTAAATTTATATTTAACATGATATGAAATTATTTTATAATCGTGTAGATACAAAATAAATCAATGTACTTTTTTTAATAATTATAAGATAGCAACTATACATTATGTTATATATATATCATTATTATATAACAACATTTTATTATAGTAGTAAATAAATATAAATTTTGGGAAATATATATATTTCTAGGAATATATTTTACAATAAAAATATATTTTTTTAATTATTGTCAATATACACATTATTTTTCCCAAGTTAACATATACATTATATGTATAATATATATAATTATATATATATATAATATATAGATACCATTTTTGAAGAAAAATTTGTAATTTAAAAATGTATCCAGAACTTTTGTAAAAAAATATGTAAATGTTATAAAAAAAATTATAAAATAAATAACACTTTTTTTTTTGTTTTTATGTGTACTAGAAGGGAAAAGATAAATTACAAATTAGGTGTCAATCAAATGGATTTTGTTGTTGTTTAAATTGTATAATATAATAAATACACATTTTCATGTAATTGTATACTAATCATGTGTGTATAATACATAAATAATTATAATATGTGTCTTTACAAAATGTTAAAAATGATTTACTTTTGATAAACTATTATAATTATATATTATTTATTGATATACACACATGAATAGCATTGTATTACGTTGTTGACGAACCTACTTACTCTACATGGTATTAGATTATGGTCTGTTAATTCATCACTGTATTATATTAAGGTATGTTAATTCATCATTGTATTAGATTAAGGGTATGTTAATTCATCATTGTATTAGATTAAGGTATGTTAATTCATCACTGTATTATATTAAGGGTAATCAATTCATCACTCTAGATTCAATACCTACTTTTATACTTTATCAATAATTTGTTGTCTTCATTATTTATTTATTATTGTAAGTTTTATACGCAACATCCACCTACTACTATAGCCCTGCCTATGCTATACCTCAAGTATTGAACAAAGCTGGATTAAAACCCAATGACATCGATGCGTACGAAATACATGAAGCATTTGCGGTTAGTCTTGTTACATCGTAGTAATGTAATATCCATTATATCATCTTTATATAATCTTATATCTCTATTTTAAAAGAATCATATGTTCTATATGTAATAGAATTTTTATATTAATTATATTAAGGTGGTATCGTCATACTTAAATATTAATTTTTTTATATATTATGTATTTTTAAATAACATTCAGGTTATTATATACAACCCATATGTTATTTGTATTGTAGCAAAATTTCAATCAAAAAATGCATTAATAATGCTATAAAATAGTGTTTTGTATGGGTATATAAAAATATACAAGATGATAATATTTACAAATTATAATATTTATTACACTACTATTTTTATCAACAAATATGGATGTGTTTAGCTGTCATAACATTAGTATCATGTGATTTATACAACCAATAAAAAAAATATGCATTATAAATGTTATTTATTGTTATATGCCTACACATATATATATATATATATATATATATATATATATATATATACATATATTATATTTGTATTACTCTAATAATATAAATATAAATAAATTTATTTTATTTATTTGTTATATATAAATTGAGTGGAATATGTAAAAAAAATATTGATAAATTTTAGACTTGATTTTCTCAGAATAATTATTTCAATTTATATGGTATTATACAAATGTTATTTTGTCTTCAATATTTTCTCAATTTACTAATTTGTGTTCTATTACTCGATATTATATATACCTATAAATGATCATATCAGTATTATATATCAATACTTATTTATTATATTTATATATTTAACTTTATACCTACTTTTTTATAGAATTTTCATAAAAAAAATAATTGAAAAGTATCTGTTTCGGGGTAATAAAACTTATCATAAATAGTAAGGCAGACATTATATCCTTAATAATAGTATTAAACATATCTAAATATTTATTTAAGATTGGTATTACATCACATATACTATGCAGAAGAACATATGCCATTGTTATTTTAAACAATATATTACGCAATAAATGTAATGAAGACTATTATTTTAATTCTTAAAACTCAAGTTCATTACATATATTTTCAAACTTAATTTAAAAGTCGGGCATTATATTTTTAACATTTAAAATTATGTAATACAATTACAATCATTAGTAATGATTCATTAGTGAATTATTTTTCATTACTTTTAAAAATATTATTTTCATAATTATATTATAATGTGTAATAATCTATGGACATAATACATATATTTAAAGTACTGTTGACTTTTAGGGACAAGTTCTTGCAAATCTGAGGGCCATGGACAGTGATACTTTCACTAAGAAATACACAAACTTGTCTGAAAAGGTTCAATCCCACACATTATATATTTAGCACTACTACAGTGCTATTGTTCCATTGATTCATTGATCTAACTCAGTTCTCACATTAAAGGCAATCTATTCAGGAATTTGATTGTTAATTAATAATTAATACCAGATATACCAGATTTATAATTAAAATATAGTCTTTAATATAGTCATTTTAGGAGATAACTGTATTTGTTTATCATATACACACTAGTACACACATTCCCACATACGCGTACACACTCACATAAGCATTCCTACACATACCTACAGCGTGCTAAGTCAATTTCAATCTTCCGGAAATAAAACATCTTTTAATATAAATATTGTTCATAACACTTTCGTAACTAATATTAACCATTACACTTTAGAGCGCCGTTTTATCGCTACTATTTAAGTATCTAAGTACCCAACATTCTATTCTGATCATCATCACCACCACTACACAGATAGGAGAGTTGCCCATGGACCGCATAAACAACTGGGGAGGGTCCCTAGCTCTAGGCCACCCCTTTGGAGCTACGGGGGTACGCCTCGTATCCATGGCTTCTAACCGTCTCATCAAGAGTGGAGGTCGTTACGGACTGTTGGCTGCTTGTGCTGCCGGTGGTCAAGTTAGTACCACCACCACCACCGCCGCCATCTGGTGTCTGAAATAGGCATTAGTTATCAAACTACCCCTATGTCTTATAACTATGGGGTTGAGTTAGTACCACCACCACCACCGCCGCCATCTGGTGTCTGAAATAGGCATTAGTTATCAAACTACCCCTATGTATTATAACTACTTATACTGGGGTTTAGTTAGTATTACCACTATCATCTGGTGTCTGAAATAGGCATTAGTTATCAAACTACCCCAACTACTTCTACTTATATATTGACAAACAAATAAGTAATACTACTACTACTGCGCATGCATTTCTGCAGCGTAAGTGTCCGTTCGTTACTGTCGCTACGTTATCGCATGCTAATACATAGAACTAATTACCATTATTTATATAATTGTAATATAAGTTACTCTTTTGACAATAAATGTTTACCTTTGTTGAGAATTGAACCCGAGACATTGCGCATACCAATGCCTGGTTATGACCCACTGAGCTATCGAAGCAATCATAGTCTATATAGATTAAGTAATCAAGATTACGTATCAGTACTTACGTTTGAGCAGTTCAATATGTGTGTACACGAAGCTTTTCTCCTATTGTCTCACTCCTATAGTCCTAGGCTTAAGTGGGCTTTATTAGGCCCGTGTAAATCAATTATTTATTTATTATTAGTTTGTATATATTTTTTTTCGTGTTGTTTTATTTCATTACAATAAACTTTATCTCTATCTATAATAACTCTATAACTATCTATCTATATATCTATTGCCTATCTATCTATCTATCTATTGTCTATCTATCTATTGTCTAACTATACGTTGATTACACCACACACAGGGCCACTGCATGATCGTGGAACGTTACCAGAACTAGGTCCTCTCTACACTGTAGGCCTATCATAGTATTGTTAGCTAAGCATGATCAGGTCTTACACTACCAATACACACACTCACACACACTCACGGGTTCCCTACTACTACTACTACTACTACATGGCTAATGGCTCAAACACCCCACCCGCCCGCCGTCTAGAGTAATATTGTATGCTTCTTTATCTAATAAAAGTATGATTCATTATCCCTTGTCTCTTTTTCTCCTATACTTATCTCACTCTCCCACACACTCCCTCTCTCTCTCTCCCTCTCACTCACTCTCTCTCACTATCACTCTCTCTCACTATCACTCTCTCATTCTCTCTCTCTCTCCCACTCTTTCTCTATCTCTTAGTGTAGTGTTATTTACAATTCACCATGCCCCATGTTTTATTTCTTTGCTTTTCATCTGATTATTAAATAATTTTAAATACATAAATGATTTGATAAATATGATAAATCATAATATTTACTATATAGATGCATATATTTAACAAATCCATATTATATTTTTAATGATTTGATTGTTCCCTATGAATATGTAAGGTAATCCAATAATATGTCTATATACAAACTTATATTCTTACATAACATTCTTTTGTTGAATGACAATATTTAGTGATTTACATAAATTAAAAGAAATATTTCTATAAATCATATAGTACATTATTATAAAATATTATAGACGTCAAATAAAATGGATTCTGTAATTTTCAAATATTAAAATTTATATCTATATATTAAATATTTATATAAATATTGTATTCAATTAAAAATAGTAAATGTGTATATAAAAGTATTTATTAAAAATAACAAACAGTAATATAAATGGTATGAATATATGAATTTGTAAATTGATTACACATTTTTAACATAAATATATTCTAAGCGAAATATCGTAGACAAAACTTATATCTAATTTATAAATGTAATATTTGATATTGTATTATATTCAGAGTAATCTAGATAACATACATTGAACAATTACATATATAGATGTGCCAGCACTAATATCTTATAGATGTTTAACTCCTCTCACCAAAAGCTTAATAAAGGTCATTTGTAATTATATGAAGTGTATTCAATCATTGTAATACGATATTATAAATCTTGTCAAATGAAATTAGAATAAATATAATAAGCTGGATTATGTAAATACATTATATATATATATTATATATGATTATAATCATTCTGAAATATGTATCCATTATATGTATTTAATAATCTTACTGGGAGTCATTATATTTAAAATTCAGATCTACATAATCGCATCGTTCAAATATTAGTAATTTAAAATAATGATTCACTCAAGGTGACTCATCATCTCCTATTTAATGTATACATAATGGTTATTACTATATGTGTGTGAAAGCATGATGGAATGTTATTCTCGTTAACATATTAGTTTCAGTTTGAGCTACTAAATATAATATATTTCTTCTGTACAATAAATACCATTATTTTTATTAGTATGATACATTTTATAGACATTTAGTTATTTGCCCACACTTTAGTGTATTATATTAGATATAGATTAAACAGTACATAATATATATTTTAAATGTTTATGTAATAAATGAAGTGGAAATATTTATTATAATCAATAATTTATTATCTGTATTAAGAGTAGATATCTGAAAGTAGGAAAAAATACTGTTTCAAATTTTTTAATATGCTATTATTTAAATACCAAATATTATCTTTAAAATGATATAAAAATCTTGTTTTTACGTAAAATAGAATTATAATATGACCACTTTTAAAATATATCATTTAAATAAATTATAATAATAATGTCATACTATTTGATATTACAATCAGAGATTTGTGAGTTGGTCTGGTGATCAATATTATCATGTGCTCCATCATCTTCAGGTACATATTTCCAGTATATCCTCGTGTCAATTTCAATATTTGTGTAAAATTATCTTAAAATCCACGTAAATGACTCGCAAATATATTTACTTACAAATTTATTATATTATGTTTATTTTTTAATTAGAATTTATAATATATAAGAAAATAAAATGTATAAGAAAAATACAGTTACAAAATATTTAATTAAAATTAATAGTACAATTTTTGTTCTTCACATAATTCATTGGCAGAGTTAGTTTTTTAAATAAAAAAAAACTGGTTTATTTAGTTTTTTTGTAAAGAATATTGGTTTTTTATTTATTAATAATTTGTATTTATAAATTGTTATATTGAATGTTATTTGTAATAAATACTTATGATTAAATAATAATAAATGATTATTATTATATATTTAATGTATATTATATTAAAAAGTATTAATGTATAATTTATACAAAGATTTATAGAAAGAAAAATATACTTTGGAAAGAATTTACTGAAACTAATAAATATTTGTATAAATTATACATTAATAATTTGTAATATAATATATATGAATTATCTAATAATAATCATAGAAGTATTTATTACAAATAACATTTGGTAAATATAACAATTTATTAATACAAATTATTAATCAATAAAAAAACAATTTTCTATACTATTATTAATAATATTGATAGGTTACTAATATTAAATGATACTATAGTATTCAAATTAATATTCAATAAAATTCAAATGAACCAAAAAAGCAAATTCACAAAAAAACAGTGTACATTGTGTACATTGTACACTCACACTTACCACCAGGCGGTAGTGTTAATGTGTTGTCAATTGAACACAGATAATATGTGACATAGTATATATGAATTTATATATATATATATATATATATATGAATACCTATATGAATATCTTAAATCATTCCAGAGTGATATTTAATTATTTATATTTAATATATTTATTAATAATTATATTTTTTTGAAGTAAATTGTTATTAATTGTATTATATTTTTTGATATTATACATGCATAGAGAACGAAGTGACTTCGTTCTCTATGTATACATGGTATACTCTACAAAATACATATAATCTATAATATTATTAATATATTGATAGTAATATTAAATGATACTGATAGTATTGAAATGAATATAAAATTTTACAATAATTATATATAAATTACCCATGGTTTTTTTGATCAAAAAACAATGGGCAATTTGCTATTTCATGATTTGCTGAATATGGGTCCGCTAATATTGTCTAATTCAGAACGCATACTATACCGTATAATAATAACACATTTTTTAAAATAATTTTTGACCATCCTAGGGGGTGCGACAATTCCTAAGTGTAAGTAGTTTAACATATGTTAGATATAGATATATGTTAATTATATATATATATAATCATATAAGATATATCTCTCCATATGGAAAGAATATTAAATTTAATATGGGAATTTAAAAAATTACTAAAATATGACTTATCATTTTTTTGTATTATGCAATTTTAATAGCATATAGAATAAGTATGATAATTATGGAAAATAACAATAATTAAATTGGATAATTATTTTCCTATAGATGAAATAAAATTAACGACATTTCTAAGATTTTTTTTTAAACTAAAATATATGAACGACATTTTTTTACTTACAATTTATTTGTATGTCTAAATAATTTAAACAGTAACATTAAAAATAGATATTTAATTTATAAAAATATAGTATTTATACCACTTTTACAATATAGTTTGAGAAAAATCAATATTTTTCATTTATTTCTTAAAAAATGTTGGTTTGTTTTTTAAATTCATATTAAATGGGTTAATAGGAGAAATAGGGATGAGGGGTCAGATTGAACATCTCAATTATCTATGCAATAAATAAATAGTATACTCTTATTTGAATACACAATACTCCGAATATAATTACCATAATTTGAATAATAAGTTGTTTTTTAAATTTTAATTAATTATTTAACTTTTATTAATTATGATTTATTTTCCTACATTTAAGGTCATCAACTCAACTTTATATTAAATTGTATTACTCAGTTAAAATTATTATTGTTTATTAATAAATTTTGTTAAACTATTTATAATTAAGAGATCAAATATAAAAATAAATATAAACTTAATCAATGAAAAATATCCATGTGAAACATTGTGTACTATATATATATACATAGATTTGTAGTATACTACATATATATATATATATATATATATATATATATACATATATATATACGTAAATACAAATATATGTATATAATATATTCTATTTAGTATATAGAGTTAATACCTACAGTCAACGCCTACCTACTAGGATAGCGCTAAGTCAAATAATCCCTCTACCTTAGTCTTTTTACGAATACTATTTTGGTTTTGTACCCATATAAATCAATGTAATAATAATTCTATTTCTGAGAAACTCTAAACATTCTGCGATTTAGAGTTTATGATAAATCGTCTTTCTGATATATCGAGTTTGTAAGATATCTATAGATAAATTCGATATCTCAGAAACTATAGTTTTTGAGATAGCGAATTTCTGAGTTATTTAATTATTCTTAGATTCATTTACATAGGTACAAAAAAAAACAAGAATTTGTAAAACGTCTGAGTTAGAAGAATTTATGAGTTAGCAGGACTCTGAGATAGCTGAAGTTGATTGTATATATAGCCTATATGTTCATATTGTATATATATATATATATATATATATATATATTGCCGAGGTGGAGGAGTTGGTATATTAGTTCACTCTGACCTACCATCTCCTACTATTATCTACCCTTCCTTCTCTTATAGTGATTGCCTGACAGCCTCTTTAACTTTTATGAATACTGTCTACTCCTTTACTATAATTTATCGACCTCCAAAACAAGACTATACCACCTTCTATAATGAATTTTATGACTATATAACTGATACTCCACTAACTAACAATAATCATAACTTTATTCTAGGTGACTTTAACTACCACTTCGAATCAAATATACATCCCCATTCCACATTCAAAAATCTTACTGACTCCCTCTCTCTACATCAATTTATAACTTTCCCTACTCATATTGCTGGTCACACACTTGATCTATTTTTTTGTAGATCTCATAGTAATTGTCAGTGCATCACTTATTGTTGTAAATCTGACTTAATTACCGATCATTTTCTAATAACTTGTCGATTAGTTCTTCCTCACTCCACTTCTATAGAAACAAAATCCATCATATACAGAAACTACAGATCTCTTGATTATGATTGTTATGCCTTGGAACTTAAATTAATCCTCCTTTCATTGCCGTGTTCGATTGATTCACTCAATTATGCTCTATCTTACTTAATTGATAAATTTGCCCCTCTAAAAACTCGAACTATTAATATCCATTCAAACTCTCCATGGTTTTCCTCCGAACTTGTTTCTTTCAAACGCAACCTACGTAAACTCGAACGAATCTTCCACAGTAACCCCTCTTCTAGTAACCTCTTAATATTTTCTACATATCGCAAGTTCTATAAATCTGAAATCTCTAAAGCTAAGTCTGCTTTTTATATTAGTAAAATAAATAACCTCACATCCAATCCCCGTGCTTCTTTCGCCCTTGCTCGTAAGCTTCTCTCCCCTACAATGCCTACCAATATACCTCATATACCTAATATTGCAAAAAATGAATTATGTTATGAATTCGCTAATCATTTTACTGATAAAATTCAACGCACCTGCACTTCTATTTCATCTCTCCTACCAATTAGATCAATTCCGTGCATATGTATTAGTAAACCAATCCCATACTATTTTTCTAAATTCTATATGCCTTCTATTTTCACAATATCTAATCTTATTTCTAAGTCTTCCTCTTCTCATTCTTCTGACCCAATTAACCTAGCCGCCTTTAAAAAACTAAATTATACTCTATCCCCCTATATTCTTGATATTATAATTATTTCCCTAAATGATGATATTTGTCCAACTTCCTTTAAGCATGCTATAATAACACCTATACTCAAAAAAACCTTTACTTGATCCTAATATAATTGCTAACTATCGCCCCATTTCACAACTTCCGTTTATCAGCAAAATTCTGAACGAATTGTTGCCATACAATTGAATAGATTTATAGCTGAAAATAAATTATATGATATATTTCAGAGTGCATTTAGACGAGAACACTAAACTAAAACTGCACTACAACAAATACTTAACAATGTATACTCTAAAGTATCTCCATCTATCTCCTGCCAACTTATATCATTATACCTCTCATGTGCCTTCGATTCCTTGAGCCATTCAGTTCTTATCTCAAGATTAGAAATTATTGGTATACGCGTAACCGTAATAAAATGGTTTTCATCCTATATATTAAATCGATCATCATCCGTTAAAATTTGCAATTTCTCTACAAAATCTCGTACTCTTCATTATGGTGTTCCCCAGGGATCTGTTCTCGGCCCCCTCCTCTTCTCAATATACATTCTCCCTATACATGATATTATTGGTCAATTTCCAGATGTACACTATCACATTTACGCTGATGATATTCAACTATATTCCTTCCTACCCAATTCCTCCAATGTACTACCAGATAACTCACAATTATGTAAATGTGCATCAACTATCAGATCATGGCTTCTATCTAACAATCTTCTACTCAACTCTTCAAAATCTGCACTCCTAAATATCCCATCTAACTATCATAATTTTCCACCTGTTATCATCGACGGTCTCCCCATCATCCCTTCATCATCTGTTATAAATCTTGGAATTACTTTGGATGCTAACCTATCCCTAAATTCCCATATAGCTAATATATCTAAATTAGCTAACTACCACCTCTTCAAAATTCGTCGTATAAGAAAAGACTTAACCCGATCTCTTACAACTGTCCTCATAAATGCACTCGTCCTCTCTCGTATCGACTACTGCTCCTCAATACTTTATCATCTCCCTAATACTTCATTATCCCCTTTAAATCGTATAATTCGTGCATCTATACGAACCATTTTCTCAATAAATCGATTTGACCATTCCATTACCGACTCCCACCAACTTATATCCAACTGGTTCCCTCAAAAAAAACGTTCCCTCCTACACCTTCTATCACTCGCTCATAAAGCAATATATTATACTTCTCCTCCTTATTTGACTTCCCTACTAACTCTAAGACGCCCACTGACTTCCTTACGTTCAAATGCTGACATTTCCCTAATTTGCCCTCGTATCTCATACCTGAAATACCATAAACGCGCCTTCAGTTATATGGTTCCTTCCCTATGGAATTCCCTCCCTGCCTCTATTAGATCAATCCATTCACACCCGTCCTTTATTACACACCTCAAAGCTTACATATCATCGATGTAATATATTCACTTATTTAATCATACAATATTACTATTTTTATAAATTATATTATTTTATCGTTTTGTTTATTTATTTATCTATTTATTGTTTTCGTTCTATATTGTTATATGCACCTACGAGGGGTGGCCACACCTATGATAAGTGCTAATAAACCTTATCATCATCATCATCATATATATATATATATATCAGATTTCATATCTTCAGATTTAGATGGTTTTCAAAAAGTGATTTAATAAATTAAAGCCAATAATAGATAACCATAAGTTCACAAAAAGTGGCCAGTATTATCTAGAACCTAAGATCACAGAAGTGACTAAAGAGAACCCACATATTCTCAAACGATAGCGACGATATATTTGTCTGGGTTCATTCATCTAATATGAGTGACTAATACCCTGGTCAGTTCCAGAAAGTTCCTGTATTAATATATACTGTAATAAATGTATTACAAAATAAATATATTAATTCATCTGATGATGTATACAGTGGGTTAATGAAACTTATCTCATATGAATTGTATATTCCTCTTTCGATAATGTATTCTCGAATTCTAAAGTCGTTTACCTATTTGGAAACAAGCACAAATAATTGTTTTATGTTAGAGTCAATATCAATCTCTTCCATCAACATATATACTTATTGGTACTTTTTAGTCAGTGCAATGATATTGTTTGAAGAAACTTCTTCATTTAAACATTAATGTTACCTTTATCTTACTTTCTATCTTAATTATAACTTTCTACGTATAGAGACATTCTTGGTTTTGTCTTTTAGATCGATAGAACTAAAAATGCATGAATTCTAAAAGAATGTTATGATAGCCCAATAGTAATAGCCATTGTCTATGGATAACTTCTATGCTGCTGCTGCTATTGTAATTATAGGTAGAGCTTTCGACGAGGTACCACACGATAAAATACTATTGAAAGTGAAAATTATGACATTTATGTGGAAATATTTATGATTGGCTTGCATCATACATATCCAATAGTTTTCAAAGAGTTAAAGTAAATAATTATCTTTCTGATAGAATACAATCTTAGGGCTCAGTCATTATACCGCTATTATTTGTATTATATATCAATGTCCTTCCATCAATATATCCAATATATATATATATTTGGACTACAAATTAACGCTTCATTATTTGCACATGATGCTGAAATATCTATCTCATATTCATAAATGAATGATAATCTAGATTTACAATACAACCTATATGTATTGTGCAATTGGATGAATCTACAGAACCTAGAACCTACTGTCGGGGAATATGTAGTAATGCAAATAGGATTTTATTTGAATAATTTGTATACATTAAATAATGTAGACATTTATTATTGTATTGCATTTGAATATCTTGGTATTATGTATAATAATATTTAATGCTCACATTTAATTCCCATGTAAATAATTTATGTTCTATAACTATATCTAATATTGTATTTAGAGTTTTTATATACAGTAATATGTTAGATCAATATTAGATTATATAATTGGTCTATTTGGAATCCTGGCTCAGGTTTTATTCCAGTATTCAAGTATTGACAAATGCCAGTTAATGTTCACCTATTACTTATGCTATGTAATCTAAATATATATATAATATAATGACATAACTTTTCTTGATTATTACCCATTTTCCATCACAGATTAGTGAATTGACCTGTATAATTGTACATTTTTAAAGACCATATGATCTATAGATTCTATAGAATATACTAGATAAATTTCTTTCATAAATATATATATATATATATATATAAGTTATGGATATAACATGATAAGGTTTATTCTAATTTCGCATGAAAGTATAGATTATACTATAGTATATTGTGTTCTAGCTCATGCATTATTATGCTATGATAATACGAAAATGTTAACGAACAGATTCAACAGATTTATTTGCAATCAAGTAACTAGGGATGACAGATCTATTATCTTTGATAGATCTACTATTGTTGATAGATCTACGATCAACGAATGAAAGATTTACCGTTAACGGTCGGGAGCTATCGAAATCTCAATAAAATAATCGAATAACAATAATAATATCGTAGTGATAAGAATAGTGACGTAACGATGATAGGCACCGGCTCTGCGTGTGGGCGGTACTACGTTGATTGACAGCTATCCTACAGCCAACGGATCGGTTCCGAAACACTGCATCGGTCCTACCGTCATGTTTCCCGTGTTCCAGGAGCCGTCTGGTGACGTCATGTTTACGACGTTAGGTTACGTAATATGTACCATTAATTATAGAAGTGGTAATGGTTAGGGTAGTAGTTGTAGTAATTATAGAAGTTGTGGTAGTAGTGGTAGTAAGTATAGAAGCTGTAATAGTTGTAGTAGTAGTAGTATTTATGAAGTGTTTCTTAAATATAATGTAACAATTCGTCCAATTTTACTATTGATCGATTATTTAATATCTAAAAATAGATTTAATTCTATAACGAATTCGGCTACAATATCTAAAAATAGATTTTCTATAATCCTCTACGAGTATTCTAAAGTAAGTATCGATTCGTTCCCAGATGTAGGTAGGTACATAGTAACTAGTGACACATTAATACCGTTGTAGCGGTTATTATAACAGCGATACTGAGGCCAGACTAGTAAACTAGTTAGATCTATCTCAATCAATGGTAACTCGGTAAAGTATGTGGTGTAACTTCGAAATAAATAAGCATCAACTGCGATCTTATTATCGTAAATGATTATAATGTTCTATAGTCACATTATTTTTATATCGTGAAGATTACTATCCCAGCTAATATTCAATAGCATAAAAAATGACCATATATGGTCATTTTTATAAAACTCTTATATAGATAGAATATCGACATATCTCGACATATCTAGATATAGGTACACATATGAATACTGGCTACCAGGTGGGGTCATGGTACGTCGCCATGGTAACCTGACGCCTTGATATTAAAGCTGCGTATGGGCACGTCTTCTCGGGAGTTGATGTATCCGCCGTCCATTCTAGGCACGTTGTCGTTAGAATCGCAGTTACAGGCGTACTGAGGCATGTCGCACGTGTATCTATTTATAGACGGTGACGTCATCGGAATGATCACACCATCGATATAAAGAAAGTTTCTTTATATCGATGGATCACACACGTAGGGGGGATCTAGGGACGTACTGAGGCATATCGCATGACGTATCTATTTATAGACGGTGACGTCATCGTGTTATAGTCAAGGTTAGGTCTTTGTATGCTTACACACGTATTGGGGGGGGGGGGGGGGAACGTACTGAGGCATATGTCGCAAGTGTATCTATTTATAGACGGTGACGTCATCGGAATATTGTCTATGTATACGATTCAATGCTTTCACTTCATACCAGTACCTTTTTAAGGGGTATATTTTGGGTAATTGCCCCACATTTAAATGTTTGCCCACAACAAAAATAGTTTATATTATATAGTAATATTTATTTAGTATACATCAGTAGGATATCAGTAGGACATGTATTATATTATATTGTTTTTCGTATATAATTGAAAACATAAAAATAATTATTTTAGAAATGTCCCCCTCACTTTTAAAACCTTATAAATGCACGGTTACACGGGGACGTATTGGGAAATATCGAGACGCGTATCTATTTATAGACGGTGATGTCATCGGTACGCGCGTGTATCTATTTATAGACGGTGACGTCACCATTACGCACTATAGTCGTCACGGTGTACACGTATAAACACCGCGTTAACAACTGCGTGTATGCTGTTATATATAGGTCATGATTAGTTAGTCGATGAATTAGTTATTATTAATTATTACCACTGTACCTACTTCTGTATGTAACGAACTATAAGGTATGCGTATACGTATCTCTACTGAAAACAATGAGTGAATTAGTTATCATACATAGTATAGACGTCAATATAGAAATATATGTATATATACGTATATATATATATATATATATATATATATATATATATATATATATATATATATACATATATATATATATGTATATGCGGCCTAATTATAGTTATCGGATACGAATGCACAACTTCATAAAGCGTCGCACATCTATAGAGGAAAGTAACCGAATACGGACAGTGCCCGAATACGGACACTCTCGGTATCTCAGAACCCATAAATCCTACAAAAAAATGTTTAACGAATAAAATATACAAAATTATATAAATAGTCTAAAAAAGTATTTTTTATTTTTTAATTATTCAAAATATTGCTGATAAATCCAATAAACTGATTTTTTTATTACGTTTTTAAATTTATGAAAAAAAAAGTCAACTTTAAACATTCTCAAGAATATACAAATGTAGCTATATAAAATATAACACTATATTATTAAAAAATAAAGCATTCTAAAATTATATATATAATTTCTTTATTTATTATCAATTATTCATTAAGTTATAAGAATATATCTATAGGTCATATAAGTCCCTAATACGGACACTCTATAGAGTCTATAGATGTCTTAATACGGACACCATATAACCAATCAGAGCGCAGCGTATTAACTATTCTGATTTTCATAAAAAGTCGCGTGCGTTATAACATTAATACCACCAATAAAGCTAATTCTAAAAATGTATTATTTAGATACTTAAATTGTATTATTAATTAAAAAAATAATAAAAATAAATAAATTAGAATAAATTGTTCATAAAATTAATTATAAATAATGTAATTGTAATTTGTCTGATTAATTCATCAATGCTAATAATGCTATCTAGTGGTATATAGGGTGTCCGTATTATAACACAGGGTATCCGCATTCTGACATGGGGACCGAATACGGACACCCCTGTAATCTATGGAATTAAAAGATTAAATAAAATGTGAAAATCACAATAATATCTATAATAATATAATATTAATATATTATAATTTTTGAATAAAAATAATGAGTCATAAATTGTTAAGACCATTTATTGTTAAAGTGTACGTATTAGGTTACTTTTACCTAATATACCTTGGTATATTAGGATATCAATTATAGTGTGTATAGTTATTTTAATATTATAACACAATCATTATTATCAACATTTCTAATTGAACAATCCAGGAATAATGACTTCATTAGATATTCAAATTACAACAATCATCTACATTTTATCATTTCAATGCATTTTTTGAGGGTCCCTTAATTCAATCCTGGAACGCCTTGCTAGTTTATATAATAGTGGTACCATATCAAATACGACAAATTCGTAATGGGTTACTTTAGGTTACATAACGAATAGGAACCTATCAATAATTAATTATAATTATAGATAATTATCTATATACAGATATACAGATATAAATAAATAAATAAATCAGATTTATCATTCCTCTCCAACAGGCATAATGGGGGAATTAATAAATAAGTTAATGTTTTTACTAGAATTTCCCCAATCATCATATATATACAATGGCAGGTGCGCCTCTTTTAATTATAATGTATTAGATAGGCAAAAATGGGTCTACTAAAAAGCCTACTCCTACTTCAATATTTTATATTTTTTTTAAATTAAAAATTAATAGTATTAACTCTACAATAAACCCATAGACATCTAAGGGGCGAAGCCTATATAAATATATAACGTATTTGAATAAACCTAACTACGAATTTTTATATAATAAAAAAAGGAGATATTAGAATTTAAAAAATAAATGTTGTACATTTTTGTTTTTTATGTTTAATTTTGCTATAGAAATAAATAAATATTTAAATTAAAAGGAGGTTCTACATATATTAATTTATATTATCATTTTATATTAAATAAAATGTCAAGTTTAATTGCATTTAAATAAAAATAAATAAATACACTCATTACACTATTAATATGCTCCATTATGATATTCAGAGTCCCATTTCATAGTTTGTTTGATATTAAATTTATATATTATTATAAATTTATACATATATATTATATCAATTATGTTATACAAAATATAATGATATATTAATATATGTAATCTAAATTATAATAATATAGTACAAAATATCATTAATATTATTTGGAAAATAAAATTTCATAAAATAATTTAAAAAATAATAATTATAATATATAATAATAAAGTAGTATACTACTATAGTATTATAAATATTACAAACTCAAAATACATTTTTATATTTTTCTATGCATAATGCATACTTCTTTCTTTAAGAAATGTATTGTTAGATAGTTTTAGTATAATTAAAGATAATATATAATTATTTCAAATAAAATATATTGTAAATTCCATATTCAGATAGAGTTATATAAATCATGATAAAGTAATACTTATTTATATAATAAGGTATCACCATACATGAATTATCGGTGAGTAAATTTGAAATTGTATAATACTTTTTAATTGAATAATATAAAATATATCAAATTTTATTAGATATTTAAATTATGAAATATTTAGTAATTATTATTTTTGTAATAATTTTGATTTTTTACATTATGTGCGTTTTTTAAACACTTGTATTTTATATTAATAGATTGTTTTATATGTCATTTTGTTGACCTATTTATTATAACATATTTACCTTACAAAATTTATATTATTATTAATTTTTTTTTAAATTTAATATCAAAAATATAGGTGCACCTGCCCTTAACTCAGGGTTACGTAATCTAGAATAGGTGCAAAGCCTTTTGGCTTTGATAGTGTTTAGAAATGTGATATGAATTTTTAATTTATTTATGAAATTTTCAATATTAATGCCTATTTACGTCGTATACTGTATAATATATATATATATATATATATATATATATATATATATATATATATATATATATGTATAGGTGTACGGTGTACACTACACACTATAGTGTATATAGTATATATATACTATGTATATATGTTCATTGTAAATCGTAAGGTTATAATTTAATAACTTCCATATAAAACCTAATAAGTTTATACCGCGTATAGTATTTAATAAGCAAATTGTTAGCTATTACATAACACAGTAACAAATAAGTACGAACGTTTCCCCGCATGCGCATCCCAGAGTTTCCGTGTCCGAAACTCCGCCCCAATATAGGCGTGGCATCTGATCCTTGTTGCCCCAGTACAGGTAGGGGTACTTGAAGTCGTTAGGGTCTGATATCGGAGCGCCCAGACAATGCCAACTGAAATAGGGTGAGTAGGGTACATCGGTTAATTGGATAGATAAGCATTGTTCACACAGACAGTGTCCACGTATTAATTAGTATTTAATGTTGGATTAATAATTATTATAATTATTATTAATCCAACATTCAATTATAATCAATTCTAGAAAATTAATTAAATTGGATATTATATTAACTGAATCGAGTGATGATGATGATGATGATTATGATGATGATGAGGATATACATGTATTAGGTACAACAACATAGATATAAACGCTCCTCGCAGTACAGGAAACTGAACAATAAACAACAATAACAATAAAACAAATTAAGAACAATTACATATATCAGAGAAATGTTATAATATTATATAAAGTATACACAAATAATAAAAATAAAGATATTGAAGTAAGAAATAATAGATAACACAATATAAATATCGGTAGATTTAAGGAATGATTTTGGTTTGGTAGTAAATTAATGGTAAGAGGGGTATAGCGTATGGATAGTTGAAGGCAATTTCCTAATGGTGAGATAGTATATTATAATGCGCGTTTCTGGAATTTTAGGGAAGATTGAGGTATACCTATAGGCAGAAAAGGATGAAGACTGAGTATGACATGAATTAGTGCACTAACGAGTAGGGCTGAATATGGGGAGTATAATTGATAGGGAATAGAGAATAGGGAATAGAGGAATGGGTAGATTTATGGGCGTGGGTAGGATTCTAAAAAGAGAGAGTTTATGTCGATTGAAATAAGGGAAACCATGGTTTAATAATATGCAGTTAATAATATGTATACATGTAGGTATATATATCAGGTATATCAGGTATATATCAGGTATATAGGTATATATGTGCAGTACCTATATCTGTAGTTAGTCAGTAGAGGAATGGTCAACATTGTAGACTCTACAATATGCATGCATATTAAATACTAACGAATATAATAATGAATTATTGTATTTAGAGGCGTAAGTTATTAAAAAAGTGACGAAGCAGGAGGTAATACAACTAGACTAATTGTAACTAGAGAGAACTACGCAAGGACAGAGTAGAAATAGCGGTTTCTATCTTTTGGAATATGCGTATCGAATACGTAGCGACATAATAGTACAAAGATGAAAGTATATATATATATAGTAGAATGTAATTGATGATAGAATATTATCAATAATATTATAATAAAAACGAATTAGTATACTAATAATATATATATATATATTACCTTTTTCTAAATAATATAAAGTAATATATTATACAATTAGTGCAATAAGATATACGGCAGTTATATATGTATGTTTATATATATATATATATATATATATATATATATATATATATATATTATATATGTACTTATATATTAGTATATCATTGTATATACGTATACGTAGTATATATATATATATATATATATATATATATATATATATATATATATATATACGTATCTATAGTTTTGAAAGCACAATCTCACAACATAAACAATGATTTTAAGTGATTTTAAGCGATATAAAATATTAAAGAATACAAACTAATAAATAATACACCACGTAATAAAACAACACTGTATGGGTGTTGCCGTCGTAGAAGGCCGGGCAACACGCCCACATTCGCGTGCTTTATTGGCGTGTCGGGGAGGGGTATCGTACACAGGTCACGCTCGACTAGATAGTACGGATTCAAGCGGCGGTGAATTATTGATAACCGCGAAATACTAAGACAATAGAGGTAGCCGCGGTAGTGGGTGTAGATGACCCATATCGACGTCCAGGCACGTCACGTATTAATCCGGCATCGATTATGCGCGATTTATTATCGGGTGTATATGTAAACCTGTAGGTGTTGCTTGTTGAACTATTCATGGTACAGATATACATATCGAGCTATAGCTTTATTTAACATATATGTGAATACATATCATATAGGAGGTGTCCTATATATAGGACATGTATTATAGTGCGTATACACCTATAGGTATTGTTTGTTGAACTATTCGCGGTACATATATTATGTAGATGCTGATATAAGTTTGTTATTAAGCGTTTGCAATTCTGCATTACTTCCTGCGATTAGATCAATGTCATCTGCAAATTTTAGATTGTTTATTTCGTTTCCGCCAACAGATATAGTAGTCTTTGTTTGATGGAGCGTTTGTTGCATGATTTTTTCGAGACATATGTTACATAATACTGGTGATAATAGGCATCCCTGTCGGGTGCCGACTGTCGTATGAACACAAATCTCCTTTTGTATTGTTTTGTAAAACTGTACTTTTTTGATTTATTATATAATGATTTGATTATGTCATAAATTTCTTGAGCTATGCCAAAGCTTTCCATGCAACTCCACAATCATTTATGCCATACTGTATCGAACGCTTTTTTTAAATCTATGTAGTTGTGGTATACTTTCTTCTGTATTTCAATATTCTTTTCAAATTTATAACCATATATCTATATATTTTAAGATCGACTAATACATATATAATAATAAATTCTAAATATAATCTCCAACGAGGAATATATTCTTTATTGGCTACATAACACGTGTTCTTACGAATGTCGGGTCACTATTTCAGAGGCGATGTTAAAGGTTCAATAATTCTATAGAATATATATATGTATTACACATTTATAATTTATATGTTATAATATATAGCTTCAAGTAATGTTGTAATATATATATATATATATATATATATATACTATAGTATATTATAGTATATTATAACTAGACGATTAGGATTGCAGTTGTGATGATGATGATGATGATGATGATTCTGAGTTGAATGTAAAACCTGATATATTGTCTGCAGACCAAAGACACTGATACCAGAATATCTATCTGGTCCAAGGTCACGTTGTACTTGAAGTCTATGTTGATACCGTCCTTGAGATCTGCTCCCTTCATCATCGTCATACCCGGGTGGTCGTGGACTGGGTAAGTGGTCAACATGTAGGTGTATGCATATATATATATATATATATATATATATATAATATAACTGCCTGCAGGCAGTTATATGGCAGGCACACATGTGTGGCTCAATTGGCTAAGGCGTCAGACACACAAACAGTACGGGTTATAGACGGGTTATAGCCCCGTACGGACCATTAAATAGGTCTTAAAATATGATTTAGAGTGATCTTATATAATTTTGTATAAATAAATGATCGGCTCTAGTTAAAATCATGGATGCATTAATACGAGAGTGGCTTCGAAAGGAAATTAGAGCCACATGAAAACGTCATTTATAGATAACTTATAAAACTTATAAGTTCCTGGATGGTATGAAAGAAAAAACAATAACAATATATTATATATATAAAGGTTTAATTATTAATATATAAAACAGTTGATTGTATTTAATTAGGTTAAAGGGTTATACGGGCTATAACAGGTTAAATATCACCTAAACCGTAGGTTGAAATATGCATTGAACATATTAAATGGTGACTAGATGAATATGCAGTCAGCCTCATCAAACCTGTCTGCTACAACTATACATGTATATCACATACATTATTGATTTTCTCAAAAATATATTTCTCCATATTTAAAGAGATTGCATCCAATTGGCTTCCAATCAAATTTTGAGTAATATTTAAAGTTCTTCTACTAACTCATAACTATCTTCACCACAACCGACCTGAATATATATCTTCCTTAATCTCTATTCCCACTCATACTATCTCTCTCCGTTCTACTACTTCTTAGCTTCTACATCTATAGATGGGGTATACCCTTTACACTTAATCTCCATTCCACTAATATTCGTGCATGGCATATATCGGCCCCTTATTTATGGAACAAACTACTATATAAACTACGCTCTACTCAATCCACCAACTAATTTAAATATCTATTAAAAACATACCTATTTACCACTGCATTTCCCTGAGCACTATTTGTATCACTATTTTGATAACTATTTACAATATTATATTAATGTTGAGTTCTTTCTGTATTCCTATTGTTCGTTATTATTAGTTATTTTATTTTCGTTTATGTTCCGTTTTATTGTTTTTTAGTTTTTACTTTAGACGATCGATTTCTCTGGCGAAAGAGTCTTTTATAAATTAAAATAAATTAAATATAAATAGCGAATACATGTGGACTATTCGAGAAGTCTCGGATGCGTACGCGACGTGTTATAAATAACTGGGGCTCACTAAGGGCGCTGGAACGATTTGGTATATAGGGGGGACCAACCAATACAAATAAATGTTGTGGTAAAAGTGGGGAGGGAGCCAATACATTGGAGGTACCCCTAGATTTTAAAGACGTGGGGGGGGGGGCATATCCCCCGTCCCTCTGTTGCAGCGCCCATAGGGCTCGGTAAGATACAATACAAATAGTAATAGTTATGATTGTATTCTATTTCGTAATATCTATTCGTACTACTAGATTCGTACTAGTGAAAAACGTGAATTACTTAGTCGTTAACGCTGTCGTACTTGTGATTTAAAAATCGGCAACAAGGGATAATTAGAAAAGAAAGATATAACTCGAGGGAGAGATTGGGAGATATATATTGAAATAGAGAGAAAGAGTTTGAGAGATAGAGATAAATATAACATATGAGATATATAGACAAAGAGAGAAAGAGAGATATACAGATATAGGGTAAGATATATAGATCGAAAGAGGGTACATATTGTGAACGATAGAGAGAAATATATATAAATTGAGAGATAAACTGACAGTGAACTATGGCCTAGTATCACTGCCTAGTATTACGTAATCATCTCCGCCTGCTCAAGCTTAATGAGCGTAACGCATTAATAAGTAAGTCGAGCAAAGTGACCCTTATCGTGGACATGCGCGGCGATCATTAATGCACGCGATGTGAATACTATATACATTTATGTGTTAAGTTAGGTATCGATATCTCAGAATTCATGGGATCGAAGATATGCATGTATACATGTATCTAATATATTGAAATGTTGATATAACATATATGTTATTTTAATTTGGGTTCTGTATCTAATCGTATACGATTAGATACAGAACCCAAATTAAAATACTGATATTTCTGAGATATGAGGGTTTCTGAAATATAACATACGATATAACATACGATTAGATACAGAACCCAAATTAAAATACTGATATTTCTGAGATATGGGGGTTTCTGAAATATAACATACGATATAACATACGATTAGATACAGAACCAAAATTAAAATACTGATATTTCTGAGATATGGGGGTTTCTGAGATATAGAGAGTCTAAGATATCTGGAGTTGACTAGATATATAGTATTATTTAGTACATACTATAGCTATAGTACATACTATAGCTATACTTTATAACGGGGCGGATATATAACCTTGACTATTTCGCGGTGACCTTTCGCTATATTCTCCTATATAGGAGTGCTTATATCGTGACCTCGTTATTAACCTCTACACTCATAACATATCGCGAGTAACATATGCACACCTGAACTCGAGTTCGTACCTACCCTCGTGACCTATACTAGCGCGCGACCTATACACAGGTGACCTCTACGAGAGAGAGCGCGCGTGACCTCTACGCGAGCGCTTGACCTCGACCTCACTAACTTATCTCGGTGATACCGAACTCGTCCTTGTCCGACATATCGCAGTACACCCAGAACGGTTCTATTCCGGTGGGATCTATCTCCGCCTCGCAGTTCTCGTGCATTCCCATTGTTCTCAGCTCCGAACACGTGACCGGAACTGCGCGTGAGTGATGTCATCGAGTATTACGCTATCGCATTATAATGCGCACCGCCGACACGTGATGGGATGTACGGATATAATCACGTGACCGGCGTATATACGGATTCTAAGTGTTATTATGTCTTTCATTATTATTCTATTAATCTATTAATATATGTATAATTATTTTTAATCTTTGTAGAATATATAATATTGTTTAATATTTATTAATAATTTTATATATATATATATAAATTAAAATATATATTATATATGGTAATATTCATGAGATAATGTATGTATAACACGTGGTTATAGGTTTAATGGAGAATAAGAAATATATAGTAACTATTCGAACATGATCATGATTCGATGCATTGCCGCCATTCTCTATTTATATATCTCTACAGAGAGAGAGAAATATAAGATCGAATATTGAGCTACTATAGTATATATATATATATATATATATATATATATATCATGTACCACGTATAACTGACGTATATCACGTGCTAATTAGTACGATATTAATATCATACATTTATATTATATACATTTATATTATATACACACCATGTTAATATGTCTATCTATTCCATGTACACTTTCTAAGCGAGAGCGCTTGTCGTGCGATAGATGTATTACAACTTTGTTGCCGTAATTTGCCTTCTATCGTGATTATATTTCTATACGTAACATATTAGCCAGACTAATAATTATTGTCACTCTTTAAAACATACGTTTCAAAACCCGCCTTAAAGGGGTTTCACTGCAACTCGAACGCAATTATTAACTCTAATAATTATAGGTTAAAGTTGAATTCTGGTATATCGATATAATAAAGTTAAACTTTAACCTCTAATTATTAGAGTTAATAATTGCGTTCTAGTTGGTGTGAAACCCACGTTAAAGGGGTAAGCCGGTTAGTATCGGTAACTTTCGTTTATAAATATTGAGCGCGAGAACGTTACATAACCACACTGTTAAACAATAGGCTACATAGGTTACGCATCGTTAATATAGCACAACGATTCACCGGGTATACCCTATATAGGGTACAAGACTTTTAACTCGCTAGGGTACTCGATATATATATATATATATATATATTTAGCGCACGGATACGCCTACTAACGCGGATAGCACGAGAAAGTGTGACACCTATCGGGCATTTGTTGAATATTCTTAGTGAGGTCGCACTTTCCGGACAAACAGGTGCGACGTCTACTTCTGTAGCCGCCCCCGCACGTCACCGAACATATCGACGTGGCGCTCCACTCCGACCATATCGGTTTACCTAGGGGGCGGGTGGGAGGGGGGGGGGTGGAGGGTTGTAGGCAGGTAGGAGTCGCTTCATTAGATATACGATAGATAGTATCTATTAGATACTATAGATAGCTAGAACATATGGAATGGTCCAATATGAATACTACATAAATAAGGGGTGTCATATCAAATGGTATCACAATACATACGGATGACATAACAATAGATACAACGGAATAGAATACTATAGATTCGACTACAGTACGATAGAGGTGGGTTCTATAATTATGCGGTGACGCATCTAATGCTTTACGTCTACTAAATATAGGTGTGCGTTGAAGCGGAACAGTTAGTCAGATGGAGGACAGGTGTAAGAGACCGCGGTAGATGTCCATCAGCACACGACCTTCGAGTTAACATCGTTATGACTCACGTGACCAATGTCCGATGGTAACTGACTGATGATAACTCGTGTCATCTTCTTCATGTTCCGCATTGGCGAGTCGGCGAGTATTTCTTCACGGACTCGCGTATAATAAAGATTAATAAAGCTGAGAATATTGAAAATAATAAAGATTAATAAAGATGAGAATATTGAAAATAATAAATATTAATAAAGATGAGAATATTGAAAATAATAAAGATTAATAAAGATGAGAATATTGAAAATAATAAAGATTAATAAAGATGAGAATATTGAAAATAATAAAGATTAATAAAGATGAGAATATTGAAAATAATAAACATGAATAAAGCTGAGAATATTGAAAATAATAAACATGAATAAAGATGAGAATATTGAAAATAATAAAGATGAATAAAGATTAGAATATTGAAAATAATAAAGATGAATAAAGATTAGAATATTGAAAATAATAAACATGAATAAAGCTGAGAATATTAACAATAATAAAGCTGAGAATATTGAAAATAATAAAGATTAATAAAGCTGAGAATATTGAAAATAATAAAGATTAATAAAGATGAGAATATTGAAAATAATAAAGATTAATAAAGATGAGAATATTAACAATAATAAAGCTGAGAATATTGAAAATAATAAAGATTAATAAAGCTGAGAATATTGAAAATAATAAAGATTAATAAAGCTGAGAATATTGAAAATAATAAAGATTAATAAAGATGAGAATATTGAAAATAATAAAGATGAATAAAGATTAGAATATTAAAAAAAAACTATTTAAATATATGTTATGCTAATGTTCGTCATATTAGATATAAAATAAATTTTCTAGAATTTTAATTTTCATCTAATAAATATGACATTATATGCTTAGTTGAAATATGTTTAACAGTAGCTGATAGAGCTTCTCTATATTTAATCCGTGGACAAACTTATAAACTAAGACAACTTAGATACCATAAATTAATTCATAGAGGAGGTGTTGCGATATTTTGTTAATCTAGTTTATTTCCTGTGAGAAATTTTATTTCAAACATATATGTTCAATATGTACATTTAAAGTTCAATTCAAAAATTCCATTTAATATTATATGTGTTTATAGACCTCCAAATTGTAATGAAATGTCTCATGAACAGATATGTAAATTATTTGATATAACCGAGGAATCCCTGATATACTCCCCGATATAACGCAGCAAAATTCTAATTCGTCTATAATTATATTAATTAATTATATTAATTAATTAAAGGAGATTTTAATTTATACAATTTTAATTGGAATGAATATACTTTTTCTAGTTATAACTTTTTTGGTATACCAAAAAAGTGTTGCATTGCTTTACAATTTGATTATTATAAATTCATTTTCATAATTAACAAATAAACCAACTCATAATAATAATATAATTGATTTATTTGTTTACTAATGCAAAACAATTACTATCTAATATAAATATTGGAGATTATTTCGGATTATATAAAAGTAAAAGTGACCACTGTTCTGTTTCATTTAATGTAAATATTGAAAAATACCCACGTACAAATATTTTAAAATCAAACAATTATGATTTTAATAATGCTAATATAAAATTGATTAAATATCATATTTCTGGATTTAATTGGGCATAAGGCCTATCTAAATTCAAATTATTATAGGTTAATATTGAAATAATATTGATAAAATGTAGAATATTTTAATAATGTTCTAAATAAAGTAGTTATATCACATGTTTATAATATGAATAATACAACAAACAGGTATGTGTTATATACTACCGAAGATATATTGAATTTAAACAAGCAATTAAAAAAATGTATTTCGAAAATCTAAAATAATTTGCAATATAAATATAATTAAATAGAAGCAAAACAATTTAACCAAAGAATATGAATCTTTAAATTTCAAGAGTGAGATTAATTCAATGAATTCAAAAAATTAATTAAATTTTTATAAATTTATGAAAAAAAGGAAAAATTTTAAATCTGGAGTATCTCCTCTAATTGATATATCAAATAATACTATTTTATTTTAGGATATCGTCAAAGCAAATCAATTAAATTCATATTTGAGTACAATTCAATAAAATGATATTGGAAATTTATCCGAATTTTGTAATATAACTAAACAAAAATTTGATAATATTGATTTAAATCCTGAAATAAATAAAATATTTGTAAAAATAATATAAATAAAATACTTCGGAACTGATATATTCTATATTAAAATTAGTATCTAATGAATTATGTAGGACTTTATATATTATTATTCATCTTTATTATCGGGTAATATATCCACAATTTGGAAAAAATCTATAATCACACAATTTAAAAAAAGGTGACCCATCAAATTCAAATAAATATAGGCCTATTTCAATAACATGTGTATTAGATGTATTAGAACGTATTATTTCTAAACAATTAATTATTTATTTAAAATCTTAATTTATTAACAAAAAATCAATATCGTTTTACAAGTGGAAAATCAACAGAATTACAATTAACAAAATGTTTGAAATGTTGTTATAATGAATTGAATAATAAAAAATGTGTAGATATAATATATATTTATGTTGCAAAAGCTTTTAATGTTGTTTCTCATGAAAAACTATTATATAAATTATATGGTATATCTAATAAAATAATAAAATGGTTTTATAATTTTGTATCGAATATATCTCAAATTATACGGGTTGAAAATTATTTTCAAATAGTTCTATTGTAAAATCTGGTTTTAGTTCCAATTTTATTTGTATTATATATTAATGATATTCCTAGTATATACTCTTCAAATATTCATATTGATGATACAAAAGTATATTTTACTTACACATCTGAGAGTTAAAAATTTCTTTTACAAAATAATTTAAATTTATTTTCACGATAGGCAAATAAATGGCAATTGAATATTTCATTATCAAAATGTGCAGTTATAAATTTAGGGAAGGTTACTCCATCTCAATATTTTATAAATAATATTCAATTAGAAAACGTTACTTTTTATAAATATTTAGGATTATATTTGAGAATAGAATCTTATTTAATAAATGTATTATGTTAACATATGACTAACATGATTATATTTGTTAAAAAACATATTTTTATTTAAATTCAATTTTTAGATGCATTAGATACTACATTAAATGTCGTAGTCTCATAGACCAAATTACAAGAAAACAAAGATTAAATATATGTAATAGTATACTAGAAGATTAATTACAAGATGCGTAGGATATACAAATTCATCAGATATTAATTATAAATCATATAAAGAGAGATTGGAATATTTAGAATCACCTTAACTTTGGAGATTGAAAATTTATCTAAGCACAATTTTTGATAAAAAGTAGATCAAAACACTAGGGTGTTGTCTTTATAGCAGGAAAGTTGGACATATTAACAGTCAGTTAATATACTTCATAGATTGATAAAATGGTATACCATACTATAGTATACGGTGATGGGCAACAACAACAGAAAATAGGCATATTATTTTGAAACCCTTTAGAAGAAAACATATAAATATTATTATAATTAACGGAAAAAAAATGATTATTAAAATTCTTCTAATAAATAGTATTATTATTATTATAATACTTATAAGCATATATGCTTATCTGTCCAATGTTCTGTGCTACAAACAGCATACTACCAGACGACCACTGCTGATGGATCCGCACGCATTACGATAGAGCGTCACGCTCTACTGAATACCAACGGATCACCTACACGACTACTACACATGCATGGATCGCTATAGTCAGATGACCGATACTAATGGATCAACGAGAGCTACGGACTACACACGTATCAGCACGATAACGGTGGACACGTGTACAGGTGGACACGTGTACAGGTGGACACATCGACTATTCCATACACACACACTATATCAACCGATTATCCACCTGACAATTTTACCGAACTGTCCTACTATAGTAATATATATGTATACAATATATATGTATACAATATATATGTATACAATATATATGTATACAATATATATGTATACAAATAAATATGTATACAAATACCACATCCTTGTACGATAACTAATAAGGTATCAACACAATTAGACGACGACGACTACTATAGTATACTACTACTACTACTACTACTACTACATGATCGGTATACTGGTGGTATACCCTCTAACGACTACTCTAATGTATCAACACGCACTCTACCGCACACACGTGCGCGCGCACACACGTGCGCATGCCGACGTACCGACGCACACCGGAAGCGAGCAGTTACGCGTCTCCTTGGTGTCTCCCTCGCAGACGAAGCCGATGAAACACGACCTGCGGCGATGTTGAAGGTGACCTTGACCGCAGGGCGCCAGACACGCTGACCACGACGTCCACTCGCCGAAGTTAGCGTCTTCCGCTTTAGTGGTGCGCGGGCGTTGGAGCTGTAGCGGTAGATGTCGCGCACACCGCACACTCGCGGTTATCGCGCACTGATATCAGCAAATAGTATTATTAGCGCATTCACACACATGTGTGCACACATGAGTGCACTCACACACATACATACGCACATACTCACACACACACGCATACACATATATACATACGCACACGCATACATAAATACACACGCATACACACGCATACATACGCACACATACGCACGTTAAATCGCGTAGTTACATCAAGTTAATAAAGCGGTAATTGTCTCGATAAGCAACACTGCTTCTATACTTATCCTGGCATTGCCTAAATCTGATAATAAAAAAATAATAAAAAAATAATATATATATGAAATTCACGTGATCCTGCACGTGTTGACCAAGGTCACATCACGTGGTCAATCTTTCATAATTATAGTATATAGTATATAGTATATACTATACACCCATTTACGGACTTTACGGATATTCATTAATGCATATCTATATACATGTACATATATGAATCATAGAGTTCCTAATATACGTTATAAGGGCATACCATTATACGGTAAAGTATTACTACAATACTCCAGTAATACGCTTATAGTACGACTATGTTATACGTAAATGTCCTATAGGACATTAATATACTGCAATAGCCCACGTATTCGTGTAATCCGACGTATTCATTAGTATATATATATATATATATCATATTATAATATATATATAATATATAATATATATAGCGCTAGAATAATATAACTATTACTCCTTTATATATCACAGCAGTGTCGCCTATAGCAGGGACCCATTCATACCTACTTGTTATACACGCATATACGTGTACGCCGCCAACGCGATATCACCCCCCACCCCGCACCCACCCCACCCCCACCGCTAGGTACTAACTGGTACACACGGAGAAGGTGCAGTTCTCCGTCTCGGAGAGGTGAGTGCCGCACTCAGCACCGCCGTACGCCGCGGGGCTGCAGGTGCGACTACGACGAGCCACTCCGACACCGCACGATTCGCTGCATTCGCTCCACGGCTCCCATTCGCTGTATCGACCGTCGACTGGCGGACGAGAAGGGGCGTGACGGTTATCCGGTTGGGGGCGGGGCGTATGGACGGGGGATTGTGGCGGTGCTTTATTAAAGATGTGAAAGTTGGGGGAAATTCAAAAGAATATTATTTTGTTTTCGATTGTATATATATAAATATTTTCGTATACGAAAAACAATCTATTAAATATATTTACTGATTTATAATAAATAAATAGGAATATGATATAATTGATTACGAAAAAATCTGATTTTTTGTGGGCAAATATGTAAAATTGGGGATACATAATAATAATGGGGTTTAATTGCCCACAAAATACCCCTTAAACAAATATCTTATTAAAGTTACCCCTATTAAATAGGGTGCGTGTATGTGCTAGGGGTACATAGATAGGCGTGAATGGCTACTGACTAGGACATATGTTCGTGTTGCAGAGTTCCGGTTCGGTGGGTGGACCCTCGCATCCGGTGATACCGTCGCACACCCGCACTCGATAACGCCGTCCTCCTCCGCAGGTGGCGTTACAAGCACTCCAATCTCCCCAACTCAGGTAGGAACTGTCGTCTGCGATGGAAGGGGGCGGGACGGGGGGCGGGGTCAAAGTTTATGGAAAATTCCCGACGGTGTTTGGTATCATCGTTATCGTTATAATCAGATTCGATTATGTATAATATATTAATTAATGTTTTGATTAGTAAGTAAGGTAATATAATGTTAATATTATATATATATATATAATGCCGCGCATACAATGTGTTTGTTAGGGTAAAGGTTATCTGAAAAACAAAGAATATGGTTACTTATATTTGTTATATCATGCAAGATAAATACACGTTCATGGGATACAATAGTCGGTTGCATTCGACACATATAGTATTATACATACAGTTAATATCGTGTTACGATGTTTGTGATATATAACGTACGAAAATATATATTTACGTATTAGGTATTATATATTAAGATTATAAATTATTAAATTAATATATTATTATTATAAATGAATATCGATGCTTACCTCTATTCCGCTTACAATGAATACGATACCATTACTCTATTGTCTTACCGATATTGTATTGTTATCCCTGTTCGATACGCTCGACTAGGTACGGAAGTGACGCCGCTTACTCCTGTATAATAATATCGACGCGTTAATGGATTGAGTTCCGTAAAATCACTAGAGCGTGATGTAAATGGACGCATCGGCCCGAGTTTTAATGTACCACGAATAGTAGGAGAATACATATCAATATCTTATAAATATAAATATTAAGTTGAACGTACAGTTTCGTATACGAGGCTCCGTTTATAAAAAGTAAACGTGCGACCAAACCGAGAAGTGTAGTCAACGATGATTGACGGTTCTAGTAACGTAGGCGTGGTTAGGCGACGCCCCCTTTATCGTATCGCCCTCATTACGGACGATCATCGCTATGGTTTACACATCGCGTGCCCTCGTCATGGTGGGGGGGGGGGCGTAACGTGACCGGGGCGTAACGTGACATGGGTAACGTGACCTGAGTAACGTGACCTGAGTAACGTGACCCGGGTAACGTGACCCGGGTAACGTGACCACGATAACTAGATGTAAGATTGTGATTAACCCGCATCGCGTGATCGCGTATCGTTAAGAGAGTTAACCCGATCCGAACAACATTACATAAGTATTAAATACACCCACTTTCATGCGCTATTTATGTTTCTCTATATAAAGAAACTTCCATTGCATCGGAATTATATATATATATATATAAATATAAATCACGAATTACCCATTATCATGATAATATACGTATTATATACTATATGTATACAACAACAACAAAAGGAGATAGGTACCGAATTATGATATATAATTCATGGTTCTGCGTTAACGTATGTTCTCTGCGTACCTAAAAATACATTATAAACATGATACCTTTTTCATAGAAGTCAGCTTAGCCGAACGTATAAGTCATATATCATTTATATATAGTCATAATTAGTGTTCTATGAAATATCTCATTTAAATACCTATATAAATGTATATATATATATATATATGTATATATATATATATATATATATATATATATATATAATATATATGCTATATCTCATTAGTTACGAGTTTTTCGCCATCACTATATACATAGTATACACGGAGTGTATGTATACATAAATAAGTAGGTTGGTAAAGCAGCATAGAAGCTCCTCAATCTAGATTACACTGTTAACAATTAGTGTATACAGCGTGGGTGTAAGTAGTGATGTAATTAGGGTGTAAGTAGTGTCCCCATAGCCGTACCATAATCAGGGTACAATTTGAATAAATACGAATAGTACCCTCAAAATGATCAAACTATACCCTAACGAAGTTTAGCTGCATGGTTGTACCCTAATTATATGATACCGTGTACCCCAATGCAATTGTATGATATGTACCATAATTGAATTGCATGTTATGTAAATATAATAATCACGTACCCTAATATTTAACATAGCCGTACCCTAATAAATATATAGAGTGTACCCTAGTGCATTTAACAGTCATGTACCCTACTATTTAACATATATATATATATGTTGATATGTGTTTAACACATATATGTACCTTCAAAATATATATATATATTGTACCCTAATGAGTTTAAAAGTCGTGTACCCTATAGGGTACAACTATAGTTAGGGTACATGGTAAATTATTGTGATATTTTAACGATATGTACCCTATAAATCGAATTCGATGTACACTAATTGTTAATAGTGTAGGTGATTATTTCTATTTATGTACACTGTAACAATAACCTATAACCACAACGCTGAATAACCTATCTTAAAATGTCCCAAAATGGAAATAGGTTACTGCCTATTTCCAATATGTTTAACAGAGTGGTAATAGGGTAGTGTTTTTTGGTTTTAGGTTCGTGACCTATTACTGATCTATTGAATGCGTGGTTATAGGTTAGTGCACATTTGTTGGTTATATGATGTAATACATAACACCTACATTAACTATAGTTACTATAGTGATGTCAGTGAATAGTTTTCAATAATCGAATATTCGATAATTATTCTTTTCAATATCACTTGATATACATACTATAGTAATATAGTACTATATATATATATATATATATATATATACAGTGAACTCATATGTGTTATTAATATTAAATAAGTATTCGAATATTTCTGAAAACAAATTTAATTTCTATAATATTACATTAACTATTATTCATAATCATTGTTATATATAAATAATAGCATATATACTTTATCAGCAGAGAATTACTTATATTCTGAGAAAGCAGGGGCACCAACCGATAACAATAATATCTCACTTTCGATGGGTGGTAAAATATATTTTGATAGTTTTCTATATTTCGTATGGATATAGACAATAATATATGATGGGATATTCATAAATCATATATTCTCTTTGATATAACTCTAATTCATATTCAACTGAACATGAGTTTAAAATATTATATAACCAACACGATATAGAATATATATATATATGATGATATAAGGTTTATTGGGCACTAATATAGCGCCATGTAGATCCATTCGCTCGTGCGGGAAGAAAATAATAATAAGATAATAATAATACATTGAAGATAACACAATACAAACATAATAAGTTGGATGATTTAATGATTAGAGGTAGAGAGAAAATAAGAAGTAAGATTTATAAATATTTTGTTGGATTTAATAGAACGAATGATATACCATATACTATAGTATTGAGGGAATTCCATAGGGTGTACTGTTAGAAAAAAGAGTACTCCAGCTTGTATTAAAATGTAGACTACCCTTTTTATAATTAAGAATACTTTTTATTTAAAATCATTTTTCCATCTAGTAATATGGCCAAATACTATATCAAAGAGTATTCCACATCATAACAGATATAAAAATACAAAAAAGAGTATTTAATATAATATATAGGTTCTACAAGTTCCTACAAGTTCTATTTTATAAAACTTTTTTTATATAATGTATAATAATCTTTTCTGTATAATTGATGTAAATATTACCTACAATACCCACAAATACACAAATTATGACCTACATACCTTACGCAATAAGACATAGTAGGGTAGTAATATACCTACTAATACAGGGACACTTGTAATACTCTTTTTCATTGGTATAGAATACTATTTTTTCTAACAGTGTGGGATCGGTATTTTTTAAAGTTCTAGAACTTAAGGAAGTTTTACTAGTGTTCCGGGAGATAAGGAGAGGAGTATTTTGATAACGAAGAGAAGATAATATTGTCCGTATTTTTTTAATTCTGAAGAGATGAAAGTTGGAGGATTTTGTAATGGATAATATGTGATTCTTAAATGATAATTTGTCATAAAATACTAATCCTAGGTTTTTGGAGGAATGGGAATGAGAAATAATCATGTTATATAGAGTAAAGTTTAGAAAAGAAGTATCAGAAGTAGATATGTTAAGTAGAGCAGTCTTAGAGGAATTAATTAGTAGTTTTTGGAGAGGAGCCATAATCTTATGCAGTTAGCACACTCTATTAATTCAGATGTAATGGTTTATGAGAATTTATAGGGAAAAAGGTAAACAGTTTAATATCATCAGCAAAAATATGGTAGTGTATGTTTGGAAAGTTCTTAATTAGATCAGCAATAGGGCGGATATAAATAGAAAAGAGGGATGGACCTAGAAATGATCCTTGTGGAATACCGTGGTTAAGTGGAGGAAGAGGCGAGTATAATTTTTCAATCATAATAGAGATATTGCGGTTTGTCAGATATGAAGTAAACCATTTTAATGCTAAGCCAGATATACCCATCATAGTAAGCCTCGAGATTAATATGTTATGGTCCAGGGTGTCAACAGCAGATGCAACAACAGAGATCAAGTAGTATTAGCTGGCAATACGAGTTGCTATTTAAGGTAGATAATATTGTGTCATTAATACGGAGGAGAGCTGTTTTGGTCGAATGACCATTACGAAAACCGCTTTGAAATGGGTCGAAAAGATTATGTTTATTTATATGGGCGATAAGTTGTTTGGAAACAATTCTTTATAATATTTTAATTAATAAGGGTAGGTGGGAGATCGGGCGATAATTGCTAAGGGAGTTTGGGTCGAGGTTTTGTTTTTTTTAGAATAGGAGAGATTATGCCATTCATGAGGCAAGGTGAAACCTGGCCAGAATTTAGTGAGTTCGCAATAATATCCAATAAAATAGGAGAAAATAAAGGTGAAAGTTTGTGATATAATGATATAAGTAGGGGATCATTAGGGGAGGTACAGTGAGATTTCATGAGCAGATCATTTACTTGATACAGTGAAGGGATAGTGAATATACTTAATGAGTCAATTGGATGGGTAATATAGATGACAGGATTGAGTATAGATGGAGTAGACGCGTAAATAATATTATTAATGTTTGCAATTTTATTTTCAAATATTTTTTCAAAAAGAAAGCATAGTTGAAAATTTGACGTATTCGGTAAAATGGGGAGAATATTTTCATCTGGAGGATTTTATTTACCATTTTAAATAATATGCGAGGATCATAATATTTCAATGCTATATGTTTGTTATAATAGATGGATTTTGAACGATAATAGTAGATTAGTAATTTGTCTAGCTAATGATAGAGCTAATTTTGTTTCAGTAAAGGATTTTTAAGAAATTTATTCTCAAATTTGCGAACACTCTTCTTGAAGATGAAACGTTCGAGAGAAAACCTGGGATAAAAAGGCTGGTCAGTAATTAATGTAGTTTTTGTAGATACATGTATATTGATAGCATTTTGGAGAAAAGAGTTTAGAAGTAGGATTACTACCGGATATAGAGAAGTAAGAGAGGAGATAGTAGTTTTGATATCGTTTATAAATATTGGTATGTCAATAGACTTAACATCTGTATATGTAATACTTTTCGTTTAATCTTTGTGAATTTTAAATTTAATGAGAATTCCACAATAAAATAATCCGTTACTAGTTCAATTTATTAAAATGAGTTAGGGTTTATACATCCAATAAGAGTACTGGAAAGGGTATAAATATCATATCAAGTATATTACCACTGGATGGGTGAGACATTATATATATATATTGGCACAAGGAAAGATACTCAGTTAGAAGTTTAAGTCACTATGAGGTAGTGATGTATATGATGCCGAGCCGAGACTCTAGCCAAACGAGACGTTGAGACTTTTACAAAACATAACCGATCCGAAATTATACTTTTTTGAAGTTAAATTTTTTACTAATTTTTATATATTTCACATTTACATAAATTAAAAAAACATTATCTGCGCCAACTTCGCGATTCAGTGAATAATAATGTAAATTTCATCTAGTTATGTAAATAATACCGAGCTTTTTGATGCCGAGCCGAGACTTTCATTTTCGGGGAAAAAAACGAGCCTGAGCCGAGATGAGACTCTAGCCAAACGAACCCGAGCCGAGCCGAGACTCTAACAAAATGAGCCCGAGCCGAGTTGAGACTTTAGGTGAGACTTTAACTGAGACGGAGATTGCATCGATACCCTATATTTGAGCATCATTTACATCACTACTATGGGGATTGATAGGATAATTAAAGTGATAGTTTAAGTCACCAAGAATTATTGGCAAATAGAATGAAGATGAAGGAAGATTATGGATGAAATCATGATATTCATCAAAGAATAACATTGTTTCAGGTTTTGGGGGACGATAGATTACGGTGAGATGTAGAGTTACGCTATGGAGCATAAATCAATCAAATGTATAGATCAATCAAAAAGAATAATATATCAATCATGTTTGGTATAATACACATCGTATAATAACTATATTAATAACTATAGGTATATATAGATACTACCTATTAATATAATGTAATGCAATAAGTAGTGCAATCTTTGTAATACTATGAAGTATATATGATAAGGGACTATGATAAGGATTAATAGTCTAATAACATTCATGGTTAGATAGTTAACGAATTATTTACACCTAACACATTGGATATTTGAGATAGTTCGATATGGTTTGGTAGGGTAATGAGTATCTCTTTAGAGATACTCATTAATATATTATACTCTTTAAATAATGTGTAGATAATATTATAAAATCCGCTTAAACGCTTTTAAACGTTAATACATTTGTAACAAATTATGAATGATATACAATATTTTGTTCACATTGTAATATATAATTAGATCTATAATGTGTATTTTAAATATCTAAATTCTTAAACCATTGAGAATCAATATTAGACCTCACAATGTTCATAAATTTAGAGTCGTAACGACAACATTAGTTTTTTGTTTATAATTAAAAAAATATAAATATTAAAAAAAAAGTATTAGTACCTATTATTTTATGTATTAGAATTATATTAATTAACATTTCGTAAATTAATTATTTTGTGATTGGAGTTATATTTTAGAAGATCTCTATGGTGCCGATAATAGGGGAGAATATCCGATCGTGGACCATCTAAGCTCAAACATGAATATTTTTTTAATATTTAATATTTAACCCATTTTTTTTTGTATCCTATTATGTTAATATTATATTAATCTATCATATAATCCAAAGGTGGTCATACAAAATATTCCTTATTAAAAAGTTATTAGGATTCATAATAAACTGCCATTATCCCAAAAGTTACCCGATCGTTGACCATTTTAATAATATGCATATTTTGACATTTTTACTTTGTATTTTAAGTATGATTCATAATGCAATATAATTAAAAAGGTTAAATATCATATATTATTACTAGAAAAAATATACTATATAAAATATACTATATAATATTACAATAAAATGATAAAAAATCATGATAAAATATAAAATAAAAATAGTGATAATATATTATAATATGATTATTATAAATTGATGATAGGGGCGTCGGAACAGGGGGGGGGGCGGGGGGTATCGGACCCCCACCCGTCCATTCAAAAATACGGGGCGGGGGGGCAAGTATGTTTTGCCCCCCATGAAATATGTTATAATACATTGTATATATATATATATATATATATATATATATATATATATATATATTAAATATAGTATATTGTCTTTGTTAATACACATTTTTGCTAAAGAATATTACCAACAAATATGAGGTGGGGGGGGGGCTAATTATTATTTGCCTCCACTCTATGAAATATGATAATATTTATGAGAGATAACTGTTATCTGGCGATATTCAGAATGAAACTATTCAACTATATAAAACTGTTAATATTAGATATTATAAGAATTATTAAATATTTTATTGATATATATATTATTGATATATTAATGTTATTTTCTCGATTCAATGTGATGGAATTCAAGATATACACGGAAGTTAGAAGGATAATTTGGAGGTTCGTTATGTGACATCATAACTAGAAATTAAAGAAATATACATAGGAATATGCAATATCACTGAGGCTATACCTTCCCAAGTTGAATACAATTTGGAAAGGTATAGACAATTTAATTTTATCTGAACTTGAACATCTTAACTGGCCTATTTCTAAATTAAGAGGATATTCATATGACGGTGTAGATAATATTTCTGGTAAATGTAATGGTGTAAAGACTATAATAGTGACTAGACAGCCATTAGCTTTTTGTACATACTATGGATCTCACCCCATAAACTTAATAGCATTAGATACTAATATACATATAAGAAAAGCTTTGAGAGTGGTTCATGATTAGGGATTATTATATGAAAAAACTATCAAATTCCGGAATGTATACAATACTAATAATAACAAGGCAAATAGATTGAAACCATTATGCCCAACAAGATGGACTGCGAAAATCATGTATTAAAACAACATTAGATCAATATAGTGGTATAATCGATGCACTGAAAGAATATAAAGAATTATATTACTAATGACCACAAATATATTGAACATTTATTATTAAAAAATATGAATAAGTCAAATATGTTTTTTATGAATATTTCAAGTTTGATATTTGAAAGCTTGGATTTACTTACTTAGTAACCCAGCATTCAACTTACATCAAAACTTAAGTTGAACTTAAGTTGAACTTAAGTTATGATGTAAGTTGAACTTAAGTTTATCGACTTAAGTTGAACTTAATTTGTGATGTAAGTTTTTTATATGAATATAAATGTAAGCATTATTATTAATGTACTAGGATAATACCTATAATCAAATTTAGTAGAACATAATATATAAAATAAAAAATTATATAATTAAATATTATTTATTATAACTTATGTTTCATAACTTAAGTTGAACTTAAGTTATGAACTTAAGTTGAACTTAAGTTACGAACTTAAGTTGAACTTAAGTTGTTGATGTAAGTTGAACGTAAGTTTAAATTAAAAATAAAATATTAGTATTTTATGATTAATTATTTATGTTTAATATGGTTATGATATAAAAATATACATTTAAACATATATTTATTCATATTATAAACTTAAGTTACATAACTTAAGTTGAAATTAAGTTATGAACTTAAATTGAACTTTAGTTATGAACTTAAGTTGAACTTAAGTTACGAACTTAAGTTGAACTTAAGTTGTTGATGTAAGTTGAACGTAAGTTTATATATAATATAATAATAATAATATTATAATAATAATACATATAATAATAATAATAATAATAATAATAATAATAATAATAATAATAATAATAATAATAATAATAATAATAATAATAATAATAATAATAATAATAATAATAATAATAATAATAATAATAATAATAATAATAATAATAATAATAATAATAATAATAATAATAATAATAATAATAATAATAATACTAATAATAATAATAATAATAATAATAATAATAATAATAATAATAATAATAATAATAATAATAATAATAATAATAATAATAATAATAATAATAATAATAATAATAATAATAATAATAATAATAATAATAATAATAATAATAATAATAATAATAATAATAATAATAATAATAATAATAATAATAATAATAATAATAATAATAATAATAATAATAATAATAATAATAATAATAATAATAATAATAATATTAATAATAATAATAATAATAATAATAATAATAAATATATTATACACTTATGTTAAACGACTTAAGTTCAACTTAAGTTCATAACTTAAGTTCAACTTAAGTTATTGATGTAAGTATTATTAAGTTCATATAATTATTTTATTATAGAAAGAATAAAATATTATACTTTTTAATTATTTTGAAATATTGATTTAATTTGTATCTATGCAAATTAATTATAAATTATTATTTTAAATTAATATTTAAGTAATTATACTATTTTTAATAAATAAAATATTATTTTAAAACCTATAATTATTTAAGTAATCCTATGTAGTTTAATATATTATCAAAATCTAATTCAGGAGACTTGTGAACTACAATTTTAATCATGATTATATTGATAATACAAATAGAAATCATGTGAAATAATTGCCCAATATTTAATATATAGCAATTGCATATTGATTAAATATTGTATTCAATATTAAAATGATTATATTATTGAATTTAAGTTTTAAATCTAACTTAAATGAAATTATATAATATATTATAATATATAAGTTAATATTTTACTATGGTAATACTTATACGCTAATATACTATTATTTATTTTACATATAAACTTACGTTCAACTTACATCAACAACTTAAGTTGAACTTAAGTTATTGATGTAAGTTGAATGCTGGGAAGTCCCTTGTCCGGTTGATCGTAGGGGTATATGAATCGCTGAAACAAAAGTTCTATTCCATCCGTCACGGTTACGTATAGCTTCTAGTAGTTGGGTCAGATCCGTTTATGACCTCGCATTTTCCACTATGTTATCCATCCAGTTTTGTATGGATCATCCTCTTCTTCTTTTACCAAAAACGCAACCTTGTATCACAGTTTTATTCAGACTATCATAACGCATCGTGTGACCTAAATATTACATTTTCCTTATCTTTACTTTTGATAGGAGATGCTCAACTTTACTTATGCATTCAACAATTATTTGGTATACATAATAATTTGTTTTTCTTTCTCTATAGGTAATCCTAATTTTTATTTTATAGGCTTTATGATCAAATGCAGTAATTCTTCTTTCCAGTATTTCCGTTAGTGTCAAAGTTTCGCAGCCATAAAGTAGTATAGACAATATTAGTGAGTTGTACAGTAGTATTTTTGTCTGTAGTGATATGTTTCGACTCTTCCATATAGTGATATGATATGCGAATTAATGTAGAGGTTGCTGTAGTTTAATATATGTTCTATTGTGCTTCTTTTCGTTCTTAAACCTGCTTTCTCTTCAGCTAGGATATATTATGTTATTGGATTAAGTCGATTTAAAATAATTCACAGTATGATCTTGCTTGGGTGTGAAATCAGGCTAATAGTTTTATAATTGATGAACTTTCTTGGGTCACCTATCTTTGGTATTGGAATAATTAAAGATTGTGCACATTCATAGGGCCATTCTTTCATAACCCATTTTTTCTGGCAAAGTAATATTACCATTTGTGAACCGCAGTTTATAATTATCTCACTTGTAATGTTATCTATAGATATATATATACATGTTTATTTGCCTTTTTTTAGACTTCGTATTGCATGTTCTAGATCTATTCCTACTTCTGATTTTAAAATCGGCAAGTTCTCTTCTACGCATGCACCTCGATTATCATTACGTATATTTTCATCTGGATTTATTGTATAGTTATATAGTTCTTTGCACTATGCTGTCCATATTTTGACTATTTCTGAGTACTCTGTTAAAATATTGCCATTTCTACTTTCCACAAAAATACTTTTCATGAAAACTTGGATATGATATTGAAATCTTTCATGATACCAAAAAATACTATTTAGGGTAAAATTTATAAAAATATACTTTAAGATTATTCTAATTAAATTGAATAATGATAGAAATAATTTGCACACATTCATTCAAGAGATAGAAACAAAAGTATTTTATATTTTATATATACAATTTATTATTGATTCGTTTTTTATATTTATATTAATTTATCTTAATAAACTAATTGTATACAAATATTATATAAAATATATTATATAATACACAATAACTTATAATAAATGTTTATAATAAAATATTATAATAATTTATTTTTATTTTAAATATATCTAATTTAATTTTAAGTATATCTAATAATAATAATAATATATCAGAGAATAATAATAATAAATATAATATAAATTATTATAAATATATATGAGGTGAATAGTAATGAAAAGTCAAAAGACTATGAATCTTATCTAGATAAAATAATATAACATTATTAATGTTATGTTAATATAATAATGTGATTAGATATGATCAGTTAATATGTTAATATTCGGTATCATTAATATTTACATAATAAAATATACTAAGTTGTTTGATTCCATAATGATGAAAATTAAAACCAAATTTGATACTAAGGAAACATCATTTATACATTATTATAGGAATCATTATTAAAGGAATCATTATTAAAAAATAATATAATTTATGAAAAAGCGGTTTATTTTTTAGATTAATCTTATTAATCCTATTAATTTGGATATCTCTCTCTCTTTGCTACACTAAACATATGTGAATATGTGAATACAAAATATAATAATATAATAATAAATATAGGTGAATACTAATAACCTAATACCTATGTGAATAAAGAAATGTATGAAGAATTATCGATTGAAAGATTAAAGATGGAATTATCTATGTTCAAATCAATCAATATGTTTAATACTATAGACGCATCGATATAAAGAAAGTTTTCTTAATTGATGGAACAACCTTTGAAATTCAAAAAATATTTCCCGGCATAATGGAATTGATCAAAATTTTAGAAAATCTATATTTATATAATAATACATTTTGTAATGTTTTATATTTATTTTCTAATATAATATATTACTTAATATTTACTTTGTATTGTTATACAAATTAAACATTATTAATTGCATATTAACATAGACCAAAGAGGTATCCTATATTAATAAGATATTAATTAGTAGTATATAGTAGTAATTATATTATAAATAATATAAATAAATAAATATAGGATATATAATATAAAATAAAAATAAATAGCCCCCCCATACAAAATATCATTCCGACGCCCCATATATGGTATTACAATATTAAGAACAATTATATGTTGTATAATTATAATTATTCAAAACATCAGTTTGCATTTCAAGATGCCTAGATGTTATCTTCTTTTGTTCATGTATGGAGCAATATGTTCTATATCTTCATACGAGAATTCATTTACGACTCTAGGCAAACATAAACGATTGCGACCAACTACCTACAATCTTCATTCTGATTTGTAACTTCTCCTTTGTTGTCACAATTCATGGATATGTAGGATAATAGGCATATATAATTAATAAAATTTATAACATAATAAATATATAATTATAAATTTATAAATATCATATTTAATATGTATTAAATAGCTAATTAGTAAATAATTAACTAAATAAATAAATATAGGCATATAGGGGAAAGTAACCTAATACGGACACTTTAACAATAAATCGTCTTAACATTTTATGACTCATTATTTTTATTCAAAAATTACAATATATATTACAATTACTATCCTACATATGTATATATACTATTATAAATATATATACTAATATTGTATGATTATAGATATTATTGTGATTTTAAAATTTTATTTAATCTTTTAATTCCATAGATAACGGTGGTATCCGTATTCGGTACCCATGACCGAATACGGACACCTTCTGTTATAATACGGACACCCTATATACCACTAGATAAACTATATATTATTGATGAATCAATCATACAAATTACACTTACATTATTTATAATTAATTTTATGAATATTGTATTATAATTTAATTAGTTAATAATTTATTTATTTGTATTATTTTTTTAATTAATAATACAATTTAAATAATACAAATTGTAGATTTAGCTTTATTAGTGGTATTAATATTATAACTCACGCGATTTTTATAAAAATCAGAATAGTTCATACGCTGCGTACTTATTGGTTATAGGGTGTCCGTATTAAGACATCTAGAGTGTCCGTATTAGTGACTTACATGACCTCTAGATATATGCTTATAACTTAATGAATATTTGATAACAAATATAGAAATTATTTATATAATTTTTAGATTGCTTTATTTTTTAATAATATAATATTATATTTTATATCGATACATTTATATATTCTTGAGAAGGTTTTAAGTTGAAATTTTTTTTCATAAATTTAAAAACGTAATAAAAAAATCAGTTTATTGGATATATCAGCAATATTTTGAATAATTAAAAAATAAAAAATACTTTTTTTAGACTATTTATATAATCATGAATATTTTATTCATTAAACATTTTTTTGTAGGATTTATGGTTTCTGAGATACCGAGAGTGTCCGTATTCGGTTACTTTCCCCTACGTATATATTTATACTATATATGATATTATATCATTGATATATAGTGATATATGAGTGATAGGAATATATATATATATATATATATATATATATATATATATATATCATAGGATACTATACATTATTAATGGAAGTCAAATTATGTTATAAAATCATTCAAAATTGTTGGTCCACGATCGAGTAATATTGTATGGTAATTAAATTTCAATTATATAAGTGAATATTATTTATTTAATCTAATATCTAGTTTATTTATATATTATTATGTACATATAAATAATAGTAATTAAAAGCATACATTATATATAAATATATTAATTAGAAAAAATTTGCATTTTTAAGGACATTATCAAAAAACTTGTATTTGAAAGAATTATTTACTGATTAATTAAAAAAAAATAATCAAATACTATAATACTAGATTATATAAATATCTTTGAATTGTATATTTCAGATTTTAAAAATATGATACCAATACAAATATATAGCCAATGGTCCACGATCGGGTATTCCCCCTACATGAATGTCAGTATATTTGAGTACTTTCCTCAATACATTTATAAAATATAATTTAGTTAGGTATATAGATATATAATATATGGAATTGATAGGATTTAAAATTTACGTTCTACATATGATTTCCATATTAAATTTATAAAATCTAATATAAATTTCATTGAGTTAACAATTCTTATCGATAAAACCACCTAATTAGGTAAAACAAAATCACGTAATTTTATACAAAAACCGTTAAACCTTATTAATAAGGTTTAACGGTTTTTGTATAAAATTACGTGATTTTGTTTTATCGAAATATCATCCCTTCGGAAAATATGTTTCCATATTAGGCTTATTCCTATGTCAGCTTATAGCCTAGTAGAGATCATAATATTCACATTTAAATTTATAAGATTACATTAAATCAAATAGGCGAAAAAATACTTTTCTTCCCATATTAATTTTAATTTAATATATTATATATCCGGTTATATATGAGTGTTTATTTACATTAATTAATTCCTTTATTTACATTTACATTATAAGTTATAATTTTGTAAATTTCAATAATTACATCCCAATTATGTCTTTTAATGTTCTGGAGTTTTGCGCAAATAGAAATGATATGGAAAATAGGGTAAGGGATAGGAATACTAGAGTACCTACCTGCATAATATTTTATAACTTATAAATTGTATAAATATTATTATTAGCTTATTTTATAAAATATTTACGTAATTTATTTATAATGTAGCCTATCAATTTTTAATAACCCACGAATATTATTATTAATTTATTATTTATTATTTATTATAGGATTAATATACCTATATAATTAAGATTATTTTAAATTTATAAGATTACATTAAATCAAATAGGCGAAAAAATACTTTTCTTCCCATATTAATTTTAATTTAATATATTATATATCCGGTTATATATGAGTGTTTATTTACATTAATTAATTCCTTTATTTACATTTACATTATAAGTTATAATTTTGTAAATTTCAATAATTACATCCCAATTATGTCTTTTAATGTTCAGGAGTTTTGCGCAAATAGAAATGATATGGAAAATAGGGTAAGGGATAGGAATACTAGAGTACCTACCTACATAATATTTTATAACTTATAAATTGTATAAATATTATTATTAGCTTATTTTATAAAATATTTACGTAATTTATTTATAATGTAGCCTATCAATTTTTAATAACCCACGAATATTATTATTAATTTATTATTTATTATTTATTATAGGATTAATATACCTATATAATTAAGATTACTTTAAATTTATAAGATTACATTAAATCAAATAGGCGAAAAAATACTTTTCTTCCCATATTAATTTTAATTTAATATATTATATATCCGGTTATATATGAGTGTTTATTTACATTAATTAATTCCTTTATTTACATTTACATTATAAGTTATAATTTTGTAAATTTCAATAATTACATCCCAATTATGTCTTTTAATGTTCATGAGTTTTGCGCAAATAGAAATGATATGGAAAATAGGGTAAGGGATAGGAATACTAGAGTACCTACCTACATAATATTTTATAACTTATAAATTGTATAAATATTATTATTATTAGCTTATTTTATAAAATATTTACGTAATTTATTTATAATGTAGCCTATCAATTTTTAATAACCCACGAATATTATTATTAATTTATTATTTATTATTTATTATAGGATTAATATACCTATATAATATAGGCTATATTAATAAATCCTACTTATTGCAATTTGTCATGAATAGTAGGAATTAATTATAATCATCGTAAATTATAAATTTTAATCATAATTATTTATAATTATAGGTTTATATACTCTGTATATTAATAATTAACTAAATGCATTAACTAAACGCATATACTCCATGGAGTATATGATGCATTACATTAATTAGTTTGATTCCTAAATAAATATGCTCCACTCCCATGTGTATTATGATAAATGCATAGATATAGAGTGAGGTCAATGTCTATGGATAAATGTGATTAATAGAAAATCCCCGCAACAAATCTAGATTCATTAATTAAATGACGAATAAAATTGCATTAATTAATTTAAATGAGTCATTGTTACAATATGTCAATATGGCGGACGATTCTTATATTATTTTGAACCTGGGTTTAGAATTTTAAAATAGTTTTAATTCTTTGTTTAATAATTTTCCCTGGAATTTCCCAACTGTATAACAATATTTAATATTATATTATAATCATAATTTGGTAATTATAATTTTATAATATAAGTAGGTTAAGCTATCCTAAGTTGTAAAGGTAAGTTAGGAATCCTTAGGCACTTCATATATATATATATATATATATATATATAAATACTCGTGAAGAACTATCTATAGATATTATATAGATATTATATATAATAGAAATATTATTTAAATATTACTTTATATTTTGTTTGTTTAAGGTTTATTGTTGTTTTAATAAATTTAATAATATTTTTTAATAAATTCCTTTCAATTATTTATTTACTGTTCTATTACTTTTTGATTTATTACTTTTATCTATTACTTTTATTGATTCATTACATAATTTGTGATCCAATTGATACCTAATTTTGGTATATAATAAATCGTGAATCTCGTAGCAGGCCGCCGATTATTATTAGCCGGATTATTAGTAGAATGTCAGAGTTCAATTTTTATTTTGGGGATAGGTGATTTATTTAGTTTGTTTTTATTTTGCTGTTTTTTTTAGCTTTATTAGGTTTACCTATATCCCCAAGTGAACCTATAAAATATTGTGTTACTATAACATATATTATAATGCGTATATAACTGTATGATTATTACCTATTGCATATATAAGTACCGCCCACATTGAACTCTGACATTATAATAATAACAATTGGCTGTCTGCTTCGAAATAATTAATTAAAAATAATATAAATTATAATTTTATTTATTGAAATAAGTCAATCAATTAAAATATTAATATATATTAACCTACATATATTTATCCGTAGCGAATTTTAGTAAACACATATATATATTGATATATATTAATTTATATAATATTATATATATGTAGGATATATTACAGTTATGCAGTATGTTACTTACTATTTGTTATTATAAGTTATCTAGTATTTTACAATTTATATTTATGTTTTATACATGATGAGAGAGATTACGAGAAATATTATTTAATATTATTTTAAAATTATTGTAGTGTACTATTAATTATTTTCTTTTTTTTAATTTCTAATTTAATTTATATAATTTTTATATTTATCATTATAATGTATAATTTTTGTTTTTTTGTTTTATCATATATTATTATATATTAGTGTATGTGGGTGTGTTTGGGTACATGATTGGATATGCTTGAGTCATTGGGTGTATTAGGGATGTATAGTATGCATCGGGGAATAAGGATATCAGCGTTTACACCTCTGGCAATGGTGTAATCCCTAATGATATATGATTTGGAGCACCCTTACCTGAAAGTTGATGTTCTACGCATCCTGGGTATACTCGGTGGCAATGGTATTATCCTTTGTTGTACTTAATAGCAGCCTTATATCTAGTATTGTTTTAAATCTATAATCCTTTACCATATATTCCGGTATTATTTCAATATCATAAGTGTCCTCTTTACTTAAACTATTCGTATATTGTTGGAATATTATTTATACATTTTTACATAAACTATATTATATTATTTTTATTAATATCAATATTTTTAATTTACAAATTTTATTATTATCTGAATTATTAAAATAACTTTTTGAAAATAATAATATTATATTAGATATTATTTATAAATTATCATATATTCTATAGATTGAAAAATTGAAAAATTGTTATTTAACATCTACAAATTAATTTGCATAGATAATAATTTCAACATAATTTTGAATTAGATAATTTAATTCACTATTTTAATTCAAATTATTATTTATAATTTATAATATATATTAATATAAAGGAATACAATGACGAGAAAAGTGAAGTACAACATGCAATCCATTTTGATATCACAAATCAGTAAGTATATATAGCGCATTTCAAACCCAAAGTATATATATATATTTAAACGTTTAATTATAATACAGAATTCAAAGAGCTTTGTTGTTCGAAACCAATAAGCCTATGTTTTCGATAACAGTGGTTTGTATATATATATATATATATATATTTATATAAATATTTCATTTATTTCTCTCTATCTCCCCTCTCGCTTTCGATATCTCCCCCTTACCCTCTCATTCTATATAACTCTTCCAATCAATGCAGGATGTATTTCGCAAATTATGTGAAGGTTTTGGATTAATAAGGAAGATAATGATTTTTTATCGAAATATGAAATCATACGCTATCGTCGAATATCCTTTTGAATCGGAATATCCAATTGCTCTATTCCTAAATATATTCTAAATATAGCGCACAAGTATCTAGACGGATATATTTTAATATTTTCTTTTAATAAGTCAGGTATTTAAAATACTGAATTTATATAAGTATTTTAGTTTACTTTGATTTAATTAATATTTTTTATTTAAAATTTAAATATAGCTGATTATATATTATCTTTATATATATATATATATCTATAGAAGTGAGTACTTAATATATTTATTAGATGGTAACTATATTACATTATATTCATTATTTAGTTAAATATTATATATATCAATATGTATTTGATTAATGAAAAATTATTAAATTTGTAATGTTTGTTTGGAAATTGTTATCCTAATGTTATAATGTACCACAAACAATCATATCATAACTATTTATATAGTATATAAAATATTATATAATTTATTAATTTCTTTATAAACAGTATTATTCTTAACTGTTATGCTACATTTTTTAATATAGAGGATGCCAAACAAGCTAAAATTATGCTGAATGGCAAGGAACTAAATAAGGATTGTATAACTCTGAAAATAGAATATATAAATGTTATATTTAATTTATGATATCCCAATTATTATATTTTAGGTATTTATGTATTGTCATATGACTGAATTAATTTAGTTAAATATATTAATACATTATTTTATGTAAATTAATATGGTTAACAAATTATTTAATATGTATTCTGATATAAGTATATGGAATATATGTATAGTAAAATGACAGGCTATCAAATAATTCATAAAAAAATATATTAAAAGAAAAAATGTGAACTAAAATATAATATCAATATTTATAAATTAATTTAATAATCTAAATTCTGTAAAAATGTCAGATGTCAACATTATTATATATATAATGTAATATTGTTTATACTATATAGTATATACTTAATATACTGATTAATATTCATCAATATGTATATATAGATGGTTTTTAATAAAAGTTAATAATTTTTAATTTATATTAACGCGGATTTATTAAAATATAATTATATAAAATATATATCCAGACTATATTAAACACATGGAATAATGGCTGTAACGATATACTGAACTGGGATTACAGATTAAGTTATTAATATATTATAATATATATATATATATATATATATTTAAAATTAATATGTATGATTAATTTATTAAATAAATATATATTCTAATAAATTATAAAATTTACTCTACAATTTGTATATACATTGATTAATATTATGATACTCTATTTAATATACCCTATATATAATACATTTATTTTAAAATACATAATTATTATCATCATCACCATAATCATTATAATCATATCTTCATCATCATCATAATCATATCATCATCATAATTATCAATGTCATCATCATCTTCATCAGCATCATCATAATCATAATCATTACAATATTATTTTTAAACAAATATTATATATGCATCTATTTAAATATACCTTATACGAACTTATAGTCAATTTATCTCATTGAATAGATTTATTATTTTTTTTTAATTCATTTCCATCACTAAAAGATGATATAAAAATGTAGAAATATCATTATATATATTTTGAATCGAACATTAGAATTTCATGAAGTTTTATAAAAATAGGTTAATAAGATAATGTATAATACAAATAAGGAATTACAATTATATTATAATGTTGATACCTTTAAAGTATATCACTTAATTTATATTAATCATATTAATGAATAGGTTATCTTTAATAGCTCTATACAATACAATATGTGAATATTAGTGAGGTATATTTCACAAATATCTCGACTACTATGTCAGTAATCCATTGAATTGTTGACTTTTAAAATACCACCCAGTACGTAATACCCTAGCGATGAAATAATATGAGTGTAACATTACGATTTCTTAAGAGGATATTCTAGATTACCAAGTGGACCTTCATTCACTATAGCTCTACTACCAAGATTACCTCCCCCATCGACAGACGAAGGCTACATACCTAAAGAAGAGAGGAAACCCTTACGGTGTGAAAGTAAAAACCTATCTGCTCTGCATACATTTGCACCAGCACACCCAACGTCTCCACCTCATCGTAAATCCAATGTTTATAGAGGTCGAACCTTTTCCGGGGTAAATGGTTAGTACATTCAGTAGCGCCCTTATATCTTAAGGGTTAATGCGAGCGATATTCTAAATTCGGTAGAACACGCTTGTGAAATATTAACTTTTATATATAAATTATATTAAAATATCATTCTATATTATATATATATATAGAATAATTTAATACTACTACTTCATTATCAGTTGACTATATTATCACAGAGAATCATACTTTATTTCAATCCTTTCATAACAAATACATTTCTAATATATCATATCACACACACATATAAATAAAATGGGCTCTCAAATTAATTTGATAATTATAATTATTTAAAATTTTAATTTAAAAAATTTAATTTAAAATTTAATATTTGAATAAAATATATTCAACAATATTTCTATATTTTATATATTTCAAATGAAAATAATAATAAATTAAATGCATGTTAAATTATTTACCAAATTAACTATAATAGTTTAACCTCTGTTATTAAAAAAATAACTGATTTAGAGAAATATAGAGATAGCTTTTATTGATATTTATTATATATATTTTCTAAATGTTAGGAATATTTATATACACTATATCCAACTAAAGGCAACACTTATTAGCAATGTCATCATCATCTTATTCAGAATTGTCTTTATCATAATCATCATCATAACTCTTACCATCATCACAATCATAATTACTATCACTATCATCATCATCATCATAACCATCATCATCATTAATATCACCTATCTAATATTATTAAAAATCATATAAAATAAATGTCACCTTATCTATACTTATATCTACCAAGTATTAGACTGCTTATACCTTAATTTTATGACACCATACTTCTCTTTATAGTTGGAAGAAGTTGTGCATGATGCCATATCATGTTCCCCCTAAGACCACTCTTCATGGGACTACTTTTTTTAGTTATACTTCTCGGTAGATATTTTAGTGTAACTGCTCCTAATAATTGGAACTTTTTTCTAATTAATATTAGAAATATAAATAATTATAATTCATTTCGATGCAATGTAAACAAATTATATTATCTAGTCATTAATTTAAAGTTTATTTACTATATTTTATAGATTTAATTTGAATTTTACTTATATATATATATATATATATATTTAATGTCTACTTAGCATTTATTATACACTTTTGAGTTATAACTATGATATATTTATGGTGTTAAATAAACTAATCTATTAATAAATTAATCACTCTCATCATCATCACCTACATATTATTATGAGACCATTATGGGTAGATCTTTCTGTGTGTCAGCACCTACCAACTGGAATAAACTTCCGGAAAAATTACATTGTGAAATGAAATATAATATTTTCCAACATAAATAAAATTATTTATACTTCATTAATATTAATATTATTTTATATTTATTTATAGTAATTATTTAAATCAATATGTTGTATTTATTTATTTTCATGTTCTTCAATTTATCACACACTGTTGAGTTATGTAATTCGTTTATATTTTTACGGTGTTTAAATATACTATCAAATCAAATCATCATCATTATCACCGTTATCTATTAAGCAACATTTATATAATATAAGTTAAATATCATAAACATTAATTTCCTATGTGATAATGGTGAGTTTGCTATATATACTTCAGTTGTAAATAAATTAAAATAATAAGTTTTATAACCTTCGTTTATGTATACATTTTTTTTATATTTTATGAGTTTTAAAAAATTAAAATATTGAAATTCCATAACATTTTTATTTTGCCTCTTGATTTCATTTTTATATTGATGATAATAAATATGCATTACAATATTATGTTTAAATAAATATTATATATGCATCTATTTAAATATACCTTATACGAACTTATACTCAATTTATTTCATTGAATAGATTTATGATTTGTTTTAATTCATTTCCATCACTAAAAGATGATAAAAAATGTAAAAATATCATTATATATATTTTGAATCGAACATTAGAATTTCATGAAGTTTTATAAAAATAGGTTAATAAGATAATATATAATACAAATAAGGAATTACAATTATATTATAATGTTGATCCCTTTAAAGTATATCACTTAATTTATACTAATCATATTAATTAATAGGTTATCTTTAATAGCTCTATACAATACAATATGTGAATATTAGTGAGGTATATTTCACAAATATCTCGACTACTATGTCAGTAATCCATTGAATTGTTGACTTTTAAAATACCACCCAGTACGTAATACCCTAGCGATGAAATAATGTGAGTGTAACATTACGATTTCTTAAGAGGATATTCTAGATTACCAAGTGGACCTTCATTCACTATAGCTCTACTACCAAGATTACCTCCCCCATCGACAGACGAAGGCTACATACCTAAAGAAGAGAGGAAACCCTTACGGTGTGAAAGTAAAAACCTATCTGCTCTGCATACATTTGCACCAGCACACCCAACGTCTCCACCTCATCGTAAATCCAATGTTTATAGAGGTCGAACCTTTTCCGGGGTAAATGGTTAGTACATTCAGTAGCGCCCTTATATCTTAAGGGTTAATGCGAGCGATATTCTAAATTCGGTAGAACACGCTTGTGAAATATTAACTTTTATATATAAATTATATTAAAATATCATTCTATATTATATATATATATAGAATAATTTAATACTACTACTTCATTATCAGTTGACTATATTATCACAGAGAATCATACTTTATTTCAATCCTTTCATAACAAATACATTTCTAATATATCATATCACGCACACATATAAATACAATGGGCTCTAAAATTAATTTGATAATTATAATTATTTAAAATTTTAATTTAAAAAATTTAATTTGAAATTTAATATTTGAATAAAATATATTCAACAATATTTCTGTTTTATATATTTCAAATGAAAATAATAATAAATTAAATGCATTTTAAATTATTTACCAAATTAACTATAATAGTATAACCTCTGTTATTAAACAAATAACTGATTTAGAGAAATATAGAGATAGCTTTTATTGATATTTATTATATATATTTTCTAAATGTTAGGAATATTTATATACACTATATCCAACTAAAGGCAACAATTATTAGCAATGTCATCATCATCTTATTCAGAATTGTCATTATCATAATTATCATCATAACTCTCATAATCACAATCATAATCACTATCACTATCATCATCATCATCATAACCATCATCATCATTAATATCACTATCTAATATTATTAAAAATCATATAAAATAAATGCCACCTATATCTATACTTAGATCTACCAAGTCTTAACCTACTTATACCTTAATTTTATGACACCATACTTCTCTTTATAGTTGGAAGAAGTTGTGCATGATGCCATATCATGTTCCCCCTAAGACGACTCTTCATGGCACTACTTTTTTTAGTTATACTTCTCGGTAGATATTTTAGTGTAACTGCTCCTAATAATTGGAACTTTTTTCTAATTAATATTAGAAATATAAATAATTATAATTCATTTCGATGTAATGTAAACAAATTATATTATCTAGTCATTAATTTAAAGTTTATTTACTATATTTTATAGATTTAATTTGAATTTTACTTATATATATATATATATATATATATTTAATGTCTATTTAGCATTTATTATACACTTTTGAGTTATAACTATGATATATTTATGGTGTTGAATAAACTAATCTATCAATAAATTAATCACTCTCATCATCATCACCTAAATATTATTATGAGACCATTATGGGTAGATCTTTCTGTGTGTTAGCACCTACCAACTGGAATAAACTTCCGGAAAAATTACATTGTGAAATGAAATATAATATTTTCCAACATAAATAAAATTATTTATACTTCATTAATATTAATATTATTTTATATTTATTTATAGTAATTATTTAAATCAATATGTTGTATTTATTTATTTTCATGTTCTTCAATTTATCACACACTGTTGAGTTATGTAATTCGTTTATATTTTTACGGTGTTTAAATATACTATCAAATCAAATCATCATCATTATCACCGTTATCTATTAAGCAACATTTATATAATATAAGTTAAATATCATAAACATTAATTTCCTATGTGATAATAGTGAGTTTGCTATATATACTTCAGTTGTAAATATATTAAAATAATAAGTTTTATAACCTTCGTTTATGTATACATTTTTTTTATATTTTATGAGTTTTAAAAAATTAAAATATTGAAATTCCATAACATTTTTATTTTGCCTCTTGATTTCATTTGTATATTGATGATAATAAATGCATTACAATATTATTTTTAAATAAATATTATATATGCATCTATTTAAATATACCTTATACGAACTTATACTCAATTTATCTCATTGAATAGATTTATTATTTTTTTTAATTCATTTCCATCACTAACATATGATATAAAAATGTAGAAATATCATTATATATATTTTGAATCGAACATTAGAATTTCATGAAGTTTTATAAAAATAGGTTAATAAGATAATATATAATACAAATAAGGAATTACAATTATATTATAATGTTGATCCCTTTAAAGTATATCACTTAATTTATATTAATCATATTAATTAATAGGTTATCTTTAATAGCTCTATACAATACAATATGTGAATATTAGTGAGGTATATTTCACAAATATCTCAACTACTATGTCAGTAATCCATTGAATTGTTGACTTTTAAAATACCACCCAGTACGTAATACCCTAGCGATGAAATAATGTGAGTGTAACATTACGATTTCTTAAGAGGATATTCTAGATTACCAAGTGGACATTCATTCACTATAGCTCTACTACCAAGATTACCTCCCCCATCGACAGACGAAGGCTACATACCTAAAGAAGAGAGGAAACCCTTACGGTGTGAAAGTAAAAACCTATCTGCTCTGCATACATTTGCACCAGCACACCCAACGTCTCCACCTCATCGTAAATCCAATGTTTATAGAGGTCGAACCTTTTCCGGGGTAAATGGTTAGTACATTCAGTAGCGCCCTTATATCTTAAGGGTTAATGCGAGCGATATTCTAAATTCGGTAGAACACGCTTGTGAAATATTAACTTTTATATATAAATTATATTAAAATATCATTCTATATTATATATATATATAGAATAATTTAATACTACTACTTCATTATCAGTTGACTATATTATCACAGAGAATCATACTTTATTTCAATCCTTTCATAACAAATACATTTCTAATATATCATATCACACACACACATATAAATAAAATGGGCTCTCAAATTAATTTGATAATTATAATTATTTAAAATTTTAATTTAAAAAATTTAATTTAAAATTTAATATTTGAATAAAATATATTCAACAATATTTCTATATTTTATATATTTCAAATGAAAATAATAATAAATTAAATGCATGTTAAATTATTTACCAAATTAACTATAATAGTTTAACCTCTGTTATTAAAAAAATAACTGATTTAGAGAAATATAGAGATAGCTTTTATTGATATTTATTATATATATTTTCTAAATGTTAGGAATATTTATATACACTATATCCAACTAAAGGCAACACTTATTAGCAATGTCATCATCATCTTATTCAGAATTGTCTTTATCATAATCATCATCATAACTCTCATAATCACAATCATAATCACTATCACTATCATCATCATCATCATAACCATCATCATCATTAATATCACTATCTAATATTATTAAAAATCATATAAAATAAATGCCACCTATATCTATACTTAGATCTACCAAGTCTTAACCTACTTATACCTTAATTTTATGACACCATACTTCTCTTTATAGTTGGAAGAAGTTGTGCATGATGCCATATCATGTTCCCCCTAAGACGACTCTTCATGGCACTACTTTTTTTAGTTATACTTCTCGGTAGATATTTTAGTGTAACTGCTCCTAATAATTGGAACTTTTTTCTAATTAATATTAGAAATATAAATAATTATAATTCATTTCGATGTAATGTAAACAAATTATATTATCTAGTCATTAATTTAAAGTTTATTTACTATATTTTATAGATTTAATTTGAATTTTACTTATATATATATATATATATATATATATATATATATTTAATGTCTATTTAGCATTTATTATACACTTTTGAGTTATAACTATGATATATTTATGGTGTTAAATAAACTAATCTATCAATAAATTAATCACTCTCATCATCATCACCTAAATATTATTATGAGACCATTATGGGTAGATCTTTCTGTGTGTTAGCACCTACCAACTGGAATAAACTTCCGGAAAAATTACATTGTGAAATGAAATATAATATTTTCCAACATAAATAAAATTATTTATACTTCATTAATATTAATATTATTTTATATTTATTTATAGTAATTATTTAAATCAATATGTTGTATTTATTTATTTTCATGTTCTTCAATTTATCACACACTGTTGAGTTATGTAATTCGTTTATATTTTTACGGTGTTTAAATATACTATCAAATCAAATCATCATCATTATCACCGTTATCTATTAAGCAACATTTATATAATATAAGTTAAATATCATAAACATTAATTTCCTATGTGATAATAGTGAGTTTGCTATATATACTTCAGTTGTAAATATATTAAAATAATAAGTTTTATAACCTTCGTTTATGTATACATTTTTTTTATATTTTATGAGTTTTAAAAAATTAAAATATTGAAATTCCATAACATTTTTATTTTGCCTCTTGATTTCATTTGTATATTGATGATAATAAATGCATTACAATATTATTTTTAAATAAATATTATATATGCATCTATTTAAATATACCTTATACGAACTTATACTCAATTTATCTCATTGAATAGATTTATTATTTTTTTTAATTCATTTCCATCACTAACATATGATATAAAAATGTAGAAATATCATTATATATATTTTGAATCGAACATTAGAATTTCATGAAGTTTTATAAAAATAGGTTAATAAGATAATATATAATACAAATAAGGAATTACAATTATATTATAATGTTGATCCCTTTAAAGTATATCACTTAATTTATATTAATCATATTAATTAATAGGTTATCTTTAATAGCTCTATACAATACAATATGTGAATATTAGTGAGGTATATTTCACAAATATCTCAACTACTATGTCAGTAATCCATTGAATTGTTGACTTTTAAAATACCACCCAGTACGTAATACCCTAGCGATGAAATAATGTGAGTGTAACATTACGATTTCTTAAGAGGATATTCTAGATTACCAAGTGGACCTTCATTCACTATAGCTCTACTACCAAGATTACCTCCCCCATCGACAGACGAAGGCTACATACCTAAAGAAGAGAGGAAACCCTTACGGTGTGAAAGTAAAAACCTATCTGCTCTGCATACATTTGCACCAGCACACCCAACGTCTCCACCTCATCGTAAATCCAATGTTTATAGAGGTCGAACCTTTTCCGGGGTAAATGGTTAGTACATTCAGTAGCGCCCTTATATCTTAAGGGTTAATGCGAGCGATATTCTAAATTCGGTAGAACACGCTTGTGAAATATTAACTTTTATATATAAATTATATTAAAATATCATTCTATATTATATATATATATAGAATAATTTAATACTACTACTTCATTATCAGTTGACTATATTATCACAGAGAATCATACTTTATTTCAATCCTTTCATAACAAATACATTTCTAATATATCATATCACACACACATATAAATAAAATGGGCTCTCAAATTAATTTGATAATTATAATTATTAAAATTTTAATTTAAAAAATCTTAATTTAAAGTTGAATATTTGAATAAAATATATTCGACAATATTTCTATATTTTAAATATTTCAAATGAAAATAATAATAAATTAAATGCATGTTAAATTAGTTACCAAATTAACTATAATAGTGTAACCTCTGTTATTAAAAAAATAACTGATTTAGAGAAATATAGAGATAGCTTTTATTGATATTTATTATATATATTTTCTAAATGTTAGGAATATTTATATACACTATATCCAACTAAAGGCAACACTTATTAGCAATGTCATCATCATCTTATTCAGAATTGTCTTTATCATAATCATCATCATAACTCTTACCATCATCACAATCATAATTACTATCACTATCATCATCATCATCATAACCATCATCATCATTAATATCACCTATCTAATATTATTAAAAATCATATAAAATAAATGTCACCTTATCTATACTTAGATCTACCAAGTATTAGACTGCTTATACCTTAATTTTATGACACCATACTTCTCTTTATAGTTGGAAGAAGTTGTGCATGATGCCATATCATGTTCCCCCTAAGACCACTCTTCATGGGACTACTTTTTTTAGTTATACTTCTCGGTAGATATTTTAGTGTAACTGCTCCTAATAATTGGAACTTTTTTCTAATTAATATTAGAAATATAAATAATTATAATTCATTTCGATGCAATGTAAACAAATTATATTATCTAGTCATTAATTTAAAGTTTATTTACTATATTTTATAGATTTAATTTGAATTTTACTTATATATATATATATTTAATGTCTACTTAGCATTTATTATACACTTTTGAGTTATAACTATGATATATTTATGGTGTTAAATAAACTAATCTATTAATAAATTAATCACTCTCATCATCATCACCTACATATTATTATGAGACCATTGTGGGTAGATCTTTCTGTGTGTCAGCACCTACCAACTGGAATAAACTTCCGGAAAAATTACATTGTGAAATGAAATATAATATTTTCCAACATAAATAAAATTATTTATACTTCATTAATATTAATATTATTTTATATTTATTTATAGTAATTATTTAAATCAATATGTTGTATTTATTTATTTTCATGTTCTTCAATTTATCACACACTGTTGAGTTATGTAATTCGTTTATATTTTTACGGTGTTTAAATATACTATCAAATCAAATCATCATCATTATCACCGTTATCTATTAAGCAACATTTATATAATATAAGTTAAATATCATAAACATTAATTTCCTATGTGATAATGGTGAGTTTGCTATATATACTTCAGTTGTAAATAAATTAAAATAATAAGTTTTATAACCTTCGTTTATGTATACATTTTTTTTATATTTTATGAGTTTTAAAAAATTAAAATATTGAAATTCCATAACATTTTTATTTTGCCTCTTGATTTCATTTTTATATTGATGATAATAAATGCATTACAATATTATTTTTGAATAAATATTATATATGCATCTATTTAAATATACCTTATACGAACTTATACTCAATTTATTTCATTGAATAGATTTATGATTTGTTTTAATTCATTTCCATCACTAAAAGATGATAAAAAATGTAAAAATATCATTATATATATTTTGAATCGAACATTAGAATTTCATGAAGTTTTATAAAAATAGGTTAATAAGATAATATATAATACAAATAAGGAATTACAATTATATTATAATGTTGATCCCTTTAAAGTATATCACTTAATTTATACTAATCATATTAATTAATAGGTTATCTTTAATAGCTCTATACAATACAATATGTGAATATTAGTGAGGTATATTTCACAAATATCTCGACTACTATGTCAGTAATCCATTGAATTGTTGACTTTTAAAATACCACCCAGTACGTAATACCCTAGCGATGAAATAATGTGAGTGTAACATTACGATTTCTTAAGAGGATATTCTAGATTACCAAGTGGACCTTCATTCACTATAGCTCTACTACCAAGATTACCTCCCCCATCGACAGACGAAGGCCTCAAACCTCAAGAAGAGAGGGAATCTAGATCTAGATCTAGATCTACAGCTGTAAATGATAAAAACCACCACAGAGAAAACATCTCTGATAATTATGAATTTAGACCTACACCCCCACCGTATCCGCGTCCAAACAATGCTTATAGATTTCGCAGATTTTTCAGGGTAAATGGTTAGTACATTCAGTAGCGCCTTTATATCTTAAGGGTTAGGGCGCGCAATGTTCTAAATTCGGTAGAACACGCTTATATCCTTAAATCCTTAAACATCATAATTAAATATGTCATTTATATGAAATATTAACTTTTATATATAAATTATATTAAAATATCATTCTATATTATATATATAGAATAATTGAATACTACTACTTCATTATCAGTTGACTATATTATCACAGAGAATCATACTTTATTTCAATCCTTTCATAACAAATACATTTCTAATATATCATATCACGCACACATATAAATACAATGGGCTCTAAAATTAATTTGATAATTATAATTATTTAAAATTTTAATTTAAAAAATTTAATTTGAAATTTAATATTTGAATAAAATATATTCAACAATATTTCTGTTTTATATATTTCAAATGAAAATAATAATAAATTAAATGCATTTTAAATTATTTACCAAATTAACTATAATAGTATAACCTCTGTTATTAAACAAATAACTGATTTAGAGAAATATAGAGATAGCTTTTATTGATATTTATTATATATATTTGCTAAATGTTAAGAATATTTATATACGCTATATCCAACTAAAGGCAACAATTATTAGCAATGTCATCATCATCTTATTCAGAATTGTCATTATCATAATTATCATCATAACTCTCATAATCACAATCATAATCACTATCACTATCATCATCATCATCATAACCATCATCATCATTAATATCACTATCTAATATTATTAAAAATCATATAAAATAAATGCCACCTATATCTATACTTAGATCTACCAAGTCTTAACCTACTTATACCTTAATTTTATGACACCATACTTCTCTTTATAGTTGGAAGAAGTTGTGCATGATGCCATATCATGTTCCCCCTAAGACGACTCTTCATGGCACTACTTTTTTTAGTTATACTTCTCGGTAGATATTTTAGTGTAACTGCTCCTAATAATTGGAACTTTTTTCTAATTAATATTAGAAATATAAATAATTATAATTCATTTCGATGTAATGTAAACAAATTATATTATCTAGTCATTAATTTAAAGTTTATTTACTATATTTTATAGATTTAATTTGAATTTTACTTATATATATATATATATATATATATATTTAATGTCTATTTAGCATTTATTATACACTTTTGAGTTATAACTATGATATATTTATGGTGTTAAATAAACTAATCTATCAATAAATTAATCACTCTCATCATCATCACCTAAATATTATTATGAGACCATTATGGGTAGATCTTTCTGTGTGTTAGCACCTACCAACTGGAATAAACTTCCGGAAAAATTACATTGTGAAATGAAATATAATATTTTCCAACATAAATAAAATTATTTATACTTCATTAATATTAATATTATTTTATATTTATTTATAGTAATTATTTAAATCAATATGTTGTATTTATTTATTTTCATGTTCTTCAATTTATCACACACTGTTGAGTTATGTAATTCGTTTATATTTTTACGGTGTTTAAATATACTATCAAATCAAATCATCATCATTATCACCGTTATCTATTAAGCAACATTTATATAATATAAGTTAAATATCATAAACATTAATTTCCTATGTGATAATGGTGAGTTTGCTATATATACTTCAGTTGTAAATAAATTAAAATAATAAGTTTTATAACCTTCGTTTATGTATACATTTTTTTTATATTTTATGAGTTTTAAAAAATTAAAATATTGAAATTCCATAACATTTTTATTTTGCCTCTTGATTTCATTTTTATATTGATGATAATAAATGCATTACAATATTATTTTTGAATAAATATTATATATGCATCTATTTAAATATACCTTATACGAACTTATACTCAATTTATTTCATTGAATAGATTTATGATTTGTTTTAATTCATTTCCATCACTAAAAGATGATAAAAAATGTAAAAATATCATTATATATATTTTGAATCGAACATTAGAATTTCATGAAGTTTTATAAAAATAGGTTAATAAGATAATATATAATACAAATAAGGAATTACAATTATATTATAATGTTGATCCCTTTAAAGTATATCACTTAATTTATACTAATCATATTAATTAATAGGTTATCTTTAATAGCTCTATACAATACAATATGTGAATATTAGTGAGGTATATTTCACAAATATCTCGACTACTATGTCAGTAATCCATTGAATTGTTGACTTTTAAAATACCACCCAGTACGTAATACCCTAGCGATGAAATAATGTGAGTGTAACATTACGATTTCTTAAGAGGATATTCTAGATTACCAAGTGGACCTTCATTCACTATAGCTCTACTACCAAGATTACCTCCCCCATCGACAGACGAAGGCCTCAAACCTCAAGAAGAGAGGGAATCTAGATCTAGATCTAGATCTACAGCTGTAAATGATAAAAACCACCACAGAGAAAACATCTCTGATAATTATGAATTTAGACCTACACCCCCACCGTATCCGCGTCCAAACAATGCTTATAGATTTCGCAGATTTTTCAGGGTAAATGGTTAGTACATTCAGTAGCGCCTTTATATCTTAAGGGTTAGGGCGCGCAATGTTCTAAATTCGGTAGAACACGCTTATATCCTTAAATCCTTAAACATCATAATTAAATATGTCATTTATATGAAATATTAACTTTTATATATAAATTATATTAAAATATCATTCTATATTATATATATAGAATAATTGAATACTACTACTTCATTATCAGTTGACTATATTATCACAGAGAATCATACTTTATTTCAATCCTTTCATAACAAATACATTTCTAATATATCATATCACGCACACATATAAATACAATGGGCTCTAAAATTAATTTGATAATTATAATTATTTAAAATTTTAATTTAAAAAATTTAATTTGAAATTTAATATTTGAATAAAATATATTCAACAATATTTCTGTTTTATATATTTCAAATGAAAATAATAATAAATTAAATGCATTTTAAATTATTTACCAAATTAACTATAATAGTATAACCTCTGTTATTAAACAAATAACTGATTTAGAGAAATATAGAGATAGCTTTTATTGATATTTATTATATATATTTTCTAAATGTTAGGAATATTTATATACGCTATATCCAACTAAAGGCAACAATTATTAGCAATGTCATCATCATCTTATTCAGAATTGTCATTATCATAATTATCATCATAACTCTCATAATCACAATCATAATCACTATCACTATCATCATCATCATCATAACCATCATCATCATTAATATCACTATCTAATATTATTAAAAATCATATAAAATAAATGCCACCTATATCTATACTTAGATCTACCAAGTCTTAACCTACTTATACCTTAATTTTATGACACCATACTTCTCTTTATAGTTGGAAGAAGTTGTGCATGATGCCATATCATGTTCCCCCTAAGACGACTCTTCATGGCACTACTTTTTTTAGTTATACTTCTCGGTAGATATTTTAGTGTAACTGCTCCTAATAATTGGAACTTTTTTCTAATTAATATTAGAAATATAAATAATTATAATTCATTTCGATGTAATGTAAACAAATTATATTATCTAGTCATTAATTTAAAGTTTATTTACTATATTTTATAGATTTAATTTGAATTTTACTTATATATATATATATATATATATATTTAATGTCTACTTAGCATTTATTATACACTTTTGAGTTATAACTATGATATATTTATGGTATTAAATAAACTAATCTATTAATAAATTAATCACTCTCATCATCATCACCTACATATTATTATGAGACCATTGTGGGTAGATCTTTCTGTGTGTCAGCACCTACCAACTGGAATAAACTTCCGGAAAAATTACATTGTGAAATGAAATATAATATTTTCCAACATAAATAAAATTATTTATACTTCATTAATATTAATATTATTTTATATTTATTTATAGTAATTATTTAAATCAATATGTTGTATTTATTTATTTTCATGTTCTTCAATTTATCACACACTGTTGAGTTATGTAATTCGTTTATATTTTTACGGTGTTTAAATATACTATCAAATCAAATCATCATCATTATCACCGTTATCTATTAAGCAACATTTATATAATATAAGTTAAATATCATAAACATTAATTTCCTATGTGATAATGGTGAGTTTGCTATATATACTTCAGTTGTAAATAAATTAAAATAATAAGTTTTATAACCTTCGTTTATGTATACATTTTTTTTATATTTTATGAGTTTTAAAAAATTAAAATATTGAAATTCCATAACATTTTTATTTTGCCTCTTGATTTCATTTGTATATTGATGATAATAAATATGCATTACAATATTATGTTTAAATAAATATTATATATGCATCTATTTAAATATACCTTATACGAACTTATACTCAATTTATTTCATTGAATAGATTTATGATTTGTTTTAATTCATTTCCATCACTAAAAGATGATAAAAAATGTAAAAATATCATTATATATATTTTGAATCGAACATTAGAATTTCATGAAGTTTTATAAAAATAGGTTAATAAGATAATATATAATACAAATAAGGAATTACAATTATATTATAATGTTGATCCCTTTAAAGTATATCACTTAATTTATACTAATCATATTAATTAATAGGTTATCTTTAATAGCTCTATACAATACAATATGTGAATATTAGTGAGGTATATTTCACAAATATCTCGACTACTATGTCAGTAATCCATTGAATTGTTGACTTTTAAAATACCACCCAGTACGTAATACCCTAGCGATGAAATAATGTGAGTGTAACATTACGATTTCTTAAGAGGATATTCTAGATTACCAAGTGGACCTTCATTCACTATAGCTCTACTACCAAGATTACCTCCCCCATCGACAGACGAAGGCTACATACCTAAAGAAGAGAGGAAACCCTCACGGTGTGAAAGTAAAAACCTATCTGCTCTGCATACATTTGCACCAGCACACCCAACGTCTCCACCTCATCGTAAATCCAATGTTTATAATGGTCGAACCTTTTCCGGGGTAAATGGTTAGTATATTCAGTAGCGCCCTTATATCTTAAGGGTTAATTCGAGCGATATTCTAAATTCGGTAGAACACGCTTGTGAAATATTAACTTTTATATATAAATGATATTAAAATATCATTCTATATTATATATATATAGAATAATTGAATACTACTACTTCATTATCAGTTGACTATATTATCACAGAGAATCATACTTTATTTCAATCCTTTCATAACAAATACATTTCTAATATATCATATCACACACACACACATATAAATAAAATGGGCTCTCAAATTAATTTGATAATTATAATTATTTAAAATTTTAATTTAAAAAATTGAATTTCAAATTTAATATTTGAATAAAATATATTCAACAATATTTCTATATTTTATATATTTCAAATGAAAATAATAATAAATTAAATGCATGTTAAATTATTTACCAAATAAACTATAATAGTGTAACCTCTGTTATTAAATAAATAACTGATTTAGAGCTATATAGAGATAGCTTTTATTGATATTTATTATATATATTTTCTAAATATTAGGAATATACGCTATAGCCAACTAAAGGCAATAATTATTAGAAATTTCATCATCATCTTCATCATCGCCATCTTCATCATTATCATCATCACTATCGTAATCATTATCATCATCCTCATCATCATCATCATCATCATCATTATTAATATCACTATTAAATATTCTTAAAAACATATAAAATAAATGTCACTTCTATCTATACTTAGATATACCAAGTCTTAGACTACTTATACCTACATTTAATGACACTATACTTTTCGGTAGATATTTGAGTGTAACTGTCCTAATAATTGGAACTTTATCTAATTAATATTATAAATATAAATAATTATAATTCATTTCGGTGCATTTTATTAATAAACGATTCTCAATATATGACAGAGGAAATATTCTAAATAATTAAAAATGTTCTTAATATATACATACATATATATATATATATATATATATATACATAAGTCGTGTAGTTTATACATTACTATTTAAAAATAAATATCCAACACTAACTTCATACGTTCTTAACCTTCCTATTTAAAGTACGTACGCAATCGTGCTATGGGTTCATATATGAAAATAATACAATAATATGTTACGTATGTTATTATCTAATCGTAGTATTGTTTCATTAAGTAACTCTCTAATGAATGTACAACCATGGTTGTGTATGCATACTTTGGCCCCGTTAATAGTTGTAACCTACGATAGCGCTAACACTCACCTGCTATAACGCTGTGTTCCTCGAGTACTAAACTACTACTGACTCCTTCGTAGATAGGTTGGGAAACCAGAACCAAGAGATTCGTGAGGTATGTGAAGTTACAGACTAAAGGTTTGTAAATTAAACATATTGTATACCCACTATCATAAGTTTATAGCCTATATATATATATTGCGTTGCAAATAAATTCAAACTGTTCATAATTGTATTTAACATTTGAAATATTCATGAACTTTGAACATTACAAAATATATTGAGTTGTACCAAGACCTCCTATAACCTCAGGCCCGAACATTGAATTAAGATGGCGTATAAAGAGGCCATCGATTTTAAAATAAACCGGCCTTTTTAATGTAAATAAATAAAATAATAACAAAATATTATATTAGATTATCATTTTTATGGATTAACATTGTGCATATTGCTATATATTAATATATATATACTTTTCTTAATTTTGTAATATTATATGTTTAAAAAATGATAAGTTAAATACATACAATATCAACGATATAATGACTTTTATTATACTATTATTCTGAAATATTAATACAATTAATTTATATTTAAAAAATATTTAATAATAAACTTTAATAAATTATCACATTTTTGTAGTTATTTTTATCAAGTATTTACATTATAGATATCGCTATATATATTAGTATATATATATATATATATATATATATATACATATATATATTTGTTGAATGTTGCAAATAAATGATATAGCTAGGATATATCCCAGGATATATATAGTAATTTATATATAATATAGGATTATATAATCCTATAAATGTATATACATATATGTATACATCAAGTACATGGAATACATTTTACAATTTTAATTAAACATTTTAAATACAATATATATATATATAAATATAATGTTTCACTTTATACTTAGTATATAATTCTGGTACAATAATTTAAAGTATATTTATATATATATATATTAAACATCATAATTTCGTTGATAAGGTATATATTTAATAGATATTTTCTAAATGCAGAACCTATATAAACTTAATACTCCTATATATATATATATATATATATTAATATATAGTTAATAACTATTAGTTATATACTTAATGTAAATCGTTTTAAAATGATGATTTATTATAATTATTTTTTAATATTTTAATAAAATTTATATTATTTATATTATAACGTAATTTTTTTTACAAATCATTGACAATCACGGAACCATTTTAAATAATATTGGGGCTTTAGATTGTAGGATGAATTTATATATGTTTATTTCCTTACTATAGGTGCAAAATAGCGTTAATATTTATAAATATCATATTGGAATAAATCTGTTAAAATAATTTTTTTTTTAAATAAGTCAAATGTAACCAATTATCATAGAGAAATACATTATTGACCAATCAGAAAAAGTAAAATAAACCTGTTATTAAAGTCTATATTACATTTTAACGATATATTGTATCATTATTTAATCATGATAATGATAATTTCTATTTATTAATTATATATAAATGTATATTAATATAAAAAAGACCTATAAAAGAAGTAATAAATGAAGATAAAAACTGGCCTCTTTATTTAAAAATTAATATTTTTTGTATTCAGTATTCGGGCCTGAGGTTATAGGAGGTCTTGGTTGTACAATGTACATCCATATTTCGAACGATTCACAATTATTTTATCCCACTTTTATATATTGTATCAATCTTTTTTGTATTGAACGTATCGATTGTACTTTCTAATATCTGCATTAAATACAGTAAATAATATTTAATAAATATAAATTTATATAAAATGTAAATTATACATTATAACTATCTATGTTAACTAATTATAAAAATCTGAACAAATATTTATAAATAATATAAATAATATTTATAAATATTAATCTTTAATTCTTTTCGAGTTAGTACATCATAGTTCTTTATTAAGTATCCTACGCCTATTTTATATTTATTATGCTTTATTAAAATATATTTATTATAATGTTAAAGTACAATGATCGGCCCAAAAATTACTATAAGTCGTGTCAGAACTTAATAATATTATAATTCTAGTAACTTAAGCTATGAGGTACTCTCCGAAGCCAAGTGTGAGTGCAAGTGCACCTAGTGAACGCATATTCTCAGATGCATGTACAACTATTTAAAGAATACCAGTAAACTCGGACCACTTTTGAGGTAAACTCGGACCACTTTTAAAGTAAACTCGGACCACTTTTTAAAAACATAAAGTAAACTCGGACCACTTATTAAAAACATAAAGAAGATTCGGACCACTTTTAAATTAACTATATTTTGTATATTTCTATAATATAATATGCTTTACCTTACTTCCACCTTATATAATTATATTATATCTGTTAAATAAATTATAAAAAGAGTCATTTAATATGATATTTTTGTGGAATTATATACTTAAATAGGTAAACATTTAATTTGAACTCGCACCACTTTTGAAGTAAACTCGGACCACTTTTGAAGTAAACTCGGACCACTTATTAAAATAACTTATATATTGTATACTTCTATCATAATAAATATAGCTTCCATCGTGGTTCTCGTCGGTGATATACATAGAGCTAGATATACGATGGTGATATACGACAATTTAAATTATGTTAAGTTATTAAATGTTATTAAAGTCATATATATGATAAAGTTATATATATATATATAATGTCTTTAATAATTAAATAAAAATGTAAATATAATTTTATACAGTGAAATTATACTTTTAACTTATAAGTTAAAGCATATTATATGTTAGAAATATACAATATATAGTTTATACGGTTGGTCCGAATCTTCTTTATGTTTTTAATAAGTGGTCCGAGTTTACTTCACAAGTGGTCCGAGTTTACTTCAAAAGTGGTGCGAGTTCAAATTTAATGTTTAGGTACCTATTTATTTATTACCTACCTATTTAAATATATAATTCCACAAAAATATCATATGAAATGACTCTTTTTATAATTTATTTAACAGATATAATATAATTATATAAGGTGGAAATAAGTTAAAGCATATTATATTATAGAAATATACAAAATATAGTTATTTTAATAAGTGGTCCGAGTTTACTTTATGTTTTTAAAAAGTGGTCCGAGTTTACTTTAAAAGTGGTCCGAGTTTACCTCAAAAGTGGTCCGAGTTTACCTGGTCCGAGTTTACTGGTACTCCTATTTAAACAGAGCGCGCCGCAATCTAATATCATCCGATAATGTTATTGTTAACTAATATTGTTCAATAGTAATGTTGATTTACAGCATATCCTATTTTTATATGTTAATATTTATTAATACCTAAAAAGAATATCTCTAACCGTATAATACAATCATTTTAAAGTTTGAACGTGTATTGATCAAATGATAAGTGGGTTCATTTACAATACTAATATATTATATATAATACTTATAATCTATAGCTATAACTAAAGCTTCTGTAAGTCATAGCTATAGTACTTCATCACTACTAATAGATGTTCGATACCATTGTAATTAATGCCTTCAACAGATCCTTTGGAGACATCGGGCCTCGTGGAATATAGCACAGTTAAGAAGACGACAAATGCTCTCATATTGCTTAATGAAATATCAAGACAACAATATCAACAACATCAACAACAAGACAACAAGTCAACGATATAAACAACAACGAATAGAAATCAAAATTAAGCGTTATTTCTATAAATAAATAAAATTAAATTTCTTTAAATCTAATTAATTTCGACATAGGGATAACTAGTTCTCTATATTATACGGAATTACTTTCAATATTTACGTAGTATATACATAGTATCTACGTAGTAATTTCAGGAAAGAATAACGTTTTAAAATCGGAAAAATAAGAAAATTGAAACATCAAAACGCTAATTTATTTAGTAAACAAGAAAAATCGAATTCTGCAATTGTTCAATTTAAAATCATAGGTAAAAGGTTTGTTAAAAATATATAGGTATATAATATATAATATATAATATATAATTTCTAAAATTATTTAATTGTAATATATTTATTACATTAAAAATGAATTGTAGTACATGTAACTTAGGAATTAATAACGAAAATTATATAATATGTTCATGTGGTAATACATACCATTATAAATGCTTATGTAAAGTACAAATTATAAAAATAAATTAGTCAAATAAATCACCACCAAAATATGCTATTCAGATATTTAGATCACAAAATTTTATATTAAAATATAATAAATGTTAAATAATAATAATGATAATATACCAATAAATCTACATAGTTTAAATAACTCATTACCATAGTCTACTATTATTGATAAAGGAATAATAATAATTTAATAAATTGTACAGAAATAAAATTAAATATGTTATCAAAATTCACTGAAACAAGTGATAGGTTGATTATTGTTAAAAAACATACGCTAACGTAACCGCTAATGTAACCTATACTGTAACCAATTCTGATACCTATATTGACAATTTGGTCAAATCAGTAAATTCTATTAAAAAAAATGTAGATAGCAATAATGAAATAATTATTCACAATATAAATATTCCTAATAATGATAAAACTAATTTCTTAAATACTTAGTAAATATTATTTGTAAAACAGTAGATATTAATAAATTGTGTGTATTATCAATAGTTCAATTATCATTTAATAAATTAAAATTAATTTTAAATAATGTTGTCTCAAAAAAAATTCATTCATCAGAACATCTCTAGATGAAATATCACTAGAACGACATCAGATATTATACCATATAATTAAAAATAAATTAATTAAAAGTAAAATAATTATAAAATGTATTTATAATTCTAGAAGAAATTCCTATGAGCTTAGATATATTATAAATAATAAAATTGACTGGATTATGTCAATTGGTGAAGATAATTTTAATGTGGGAAATTGTCATATATAACTTATATTAATTCTCTTATTAATCAAAATAAAAATAAAACTACAGGTTCTAGATGACTAACTTGTGATAAAGATGAAAATATTAAAAATAACAATTTAAATATATATTATGCTAATGCTCGTAGTATTAGAAATAAAATGAATTTTTTGGAATTTTTACTTTCATCTAATAAATATGACATTATATGTTTAGTTGAAACATGTTTAACGGTAGATGATAGAGATTCTCTATATTTAATCGGTGGAAAAAATTATACACTATTTAGATACGATAAATTAATTCATAGAGGAGGTGTTGCGATATTTTGTAAATCTAGTTTATGTCCTGTAAGAAATTTTATTTCACACATAGATGTTCAATATATACATTTAAAAATTAATTCAAAAATTCCATTTAATATTATATGTGTTTATATACCTCCAAATTGTAATGAAGTATCTCATGAACAGATATGTAAATTATTTGATATAACCCAACAAAATTATAATTCATCTATAATTATAGGAGATTTTAATTTACCAAATTTTAATTGGAAAGAATATACATTTCCTAGTTACCCAAAAAGTTATACATTACTTTACGATATCGAATATTCGATTATTAAAAATTCATTTTCACAATTAATAAATAAGCCAACTCGTAATAATAATATAATTGATTTACTTTTTACCTACTAATGAAAAACAATTACTATATAATATAAATATTGGAGACTATTTCGGATTATACAAAAATATAAGTGACCATTATTCTGTTTCATTTAATGTAAATATTGAAAAATACCCATGTAAACAGATTTTAAAATCAAAAAATTTTGATTTCAATAATGCTAATATAAAATTGATTAAATATCATCTTTCTAGATTTAATTGGGAATATCTAAATTCAAATGATTATAATATCGATCAAAAAGTAGAATATTTTAATAATGTTCTAAATAAATTATTTATATCACATATTCCTAATATAAATAATACAATAAAACAGGTACTTCCGAAGAATATATTGAAATTGAAGAAGCAAGTAAAAAAATTATTTACAAAATCTAAAACTAATTTACAATATAAATATAATTGGATAGAAGCAAAAAAAAAATTATCCAAAGAATTAGAATCTTTAAATTTTAAGAGAGAGATTAATGCAATTAATTCAAAAAATAAATTAAAGTTTTATAAATTTAAAAAAGACAAAATTTAAAATCTGGACTATCTCCTCTAATTTATATATCAAATAATAATATTTTATTTTCAGATCTCGACAAAGCACATACGTTAAATTCATATTTTAGTTCAATTCAACAAAATGATAATGGAAATTTACCCGAATTTTATAATTTAACTAAACAAAAATTTGATAATATTGATTTAAATCTTGAAATAATTAAAATATTTTTAAATAGATTAAAAATTACACATACTTTCGTAACTGATGGGATACCATCTTCTATGTTAAAATTATTATCTTATGAATTATGTAGGCCTTTATATATTATTTTTAATTCATCTTTATTATCGGGTAATATACCGAAAATTTGGAAAAAATCTATTATCACACCAATCTTTAAAGAGGGTGAACTATCAAATTCAAATAACTATAGACCTATTTCAATAACATGTGTAATGTGTAGAGTATTAGAACGTATTATTTCTAAACAATTAATTTGTTATTTAAAATCTAATAATTTATTAAAAATTCAATATGGTTTTATAAGTGGAAAATCAACAGAATTACAATTAACAAAATGTTTAAAATGTTGGTATCATGTTCCTATAATGAATTGAATAATACAAAATGTGTAGATATAATATATATTGATTGTGCAAAAGCTCTTCTCATGAAAAACTATTATATAAATTAAAATCATACGGTATATCTAATAAAATAATAAAATGGTTTTATAATTTTGTATCGAATAGATCTCAAATTACACGGGATGAAAATTCTTTTTCAAATAGTTCTATTGTAAAATATGGAGTACCACAAGGATCGGTTTTAGGTCCAATTATATTGTTATTATATATTAATGATCTTCCTAGTATATTCTATTCAAAAATTCATATTGATTTATTTACCGATGATACAAAAATATATTTTTCTTAGACATCTGAGAGTTGAAGATTTCTTTTACAAAATAATTAAAATTTATTTTCACAATGATTAAATAAATGACAATTAAATATGTCATCAAAATGTGCAGTTTTGACTTTAGGGTAAGGTTACTCCATCTAAATATTTTATAAATAACATTTAATTATAAAACGTTACTTTTTATAAAGATTTAGGAATAATATTTGAGAAAAACTTTTTATTTAATAAACATATTGATTATATTAGTAAAAAGCTTATTTTACTTTGAATTCAATTTTTGATGCATTACTACAAAATCCCCTAGAGCATCATTAAATGCATATAAAATTTAATGCCGACCAATTTTAGGATATGCATCCATAATTTGGTCAACTTTTTTAAAGTTTAGTAAATTTCGTTGACTCATATACCAAATTGAAAGAGTGCAAAGATTATTTACTAGAAGATTAATTACAAGATGCGTAGGGTATACAAATTCATCAAATATTAATTATAAATCATATAAAGAGAGAAGGAAATATTTTAAATTAGAATCACTTGAACTTAGAAGATTAAAAATAGATCCTACCACAATTTTTAACATTTGAAATAATTATACAGATATAAATATATTTAATATCCTTAACATTTCGAATAAGTGTAGAACTAGAGATAATTGTAAAAAATTAAATGTAACCTAATACATAATTATGATAATACAATTAAAAATATAATTAATAATATATCAGTTAATATATGGAATTCATTAAATAATGATATAATAATATATGTATCTCTTTCATTTTTATAAAATAAAATAAAATAAACAAAATCTGTTTTAAAAACAACTTTTTTTTAACAGAAATTTATAATTTTATATGATTTATTTTCATTTGATATCTTAATTATTGGATTATCTCTTCGGGGTTTTTTAAAAATGTATAAAATACTGATGATCGGGAAGAACGGAGGAAGTTGTGTTCGTCATGCGCTCCCCTTAGGACACATCGTCACGGGACTAAACAAAAAATCGTACTTACTAACGCAAGTATAATAGCTATAATAAACCTATAGGCTATGGAATATCATTATCGCTATCGATACATATGCTAAATATGTAGCTAATTGAATGGAGACATAGCTAGGAGTTTACCTAGAAGTATCCGCACAAACAACCCGATCATAGGTGTATATTATATTCTTACTAATAATAGAAACTTATTTATATTTTATACTCGTCGATTAATGAGATTAAATATTACAAAATAACGATAAATTACAAACAATGTCGGCATTATTTATTAACAATGCGATTACAAATATCTCGTTATTGAATAAATAAATGTATATTTATAAAATATTTAAAATGTTATCTTTATTTTTAAAAATTATAATAAAAATGACGATATATTAAATATGATTAATAATATAAAATAAAATTATGAAATATATGCATTATTAATTATACATTTGAGTCACACAAAGAGCACCGTTTGCAGGTAAACATTTGAGTCAGCCAAAGATACTAAGATTCACACTGTCTACCTCATCTGAGCCATTGTCTAAATTCAACTTCTCGAAGTTAGATTTCTTTTTTCTCACTGTAAACAAATTTAATATTTAAATTACCTATAGTACTATATACATAGGTATATATACCTATGTGCTGTTTGCTTATTATAATTACGTATATGTATTATTTACCATTTATATTACCTATATATATATATATAAATATTATTAATCCAATATTTGCTCTTAATCATAATTATTAAAATTAATTTAATGTAATATATTTCATTTAATAAAATTAATTAAATGTAATATGATTATTTTATATATTTGTATTAATTATATATATATATATCGTCCCATATTATGGCATACTTTATGGATATATTCAGTATAGAATATGATGATTTTAAAGGATAGTTAATGAACAAATGTTAATATAATCTGATTAAGAGAATTATTATTTATGAAGAAATATGTTTATATCATCCATTTTATTGCGGTTATTCTTGTATTATTCACAATTATGGGAGTTTTACATGTAAATTGCCTGTATTATTCATTATGTCACCAATTTCCAAAATGTTTACTGCTATAGTTATACAATTTATTATTGTATGAATCTATATTCAATATATGTATATATTTATGTAATAATCTTATGAAAATGATATTTATTTATTCAATTATTTAATAAAAAAATTGGCCTAAATAAATATCTATACAATATAATTCTAATCAATAAAGCAAATTATGTATGTTTGTAAACATTATGGTAAAATATTCAATATTAAAATTATTCAGTATTTTTAAATACAAGTAGATAGAGAGAAATATCATGATCTATGAACAATTCTATATGTTTATTTAATATAAGTTAACAAATATTTCATATATATTCATATATATATATATTTATAACATATATATAAATAACACTCCACTATAACAATGCAGTCTGTAGTATATAACACTCCACTATATCAATGCAGTCTGTAGCATATAACACTCTTGAGGAGTGACTCCTCTATATCACTTAAGAGATATAGACAAATAATGATTTGTGTCCGTGTTATATTCAATGTATATTATTATTAAATTATTATCGTATTATTATTTTCTTCCCGTATGAAGGATTCTACATGACCCTATTTTAGTGCTTAATAAACCGAATATCATCATCATCATCATCATCATCATATATTATATTGTATTTATGATAGGGTATATATTATATTGAATATCTTATATTGTATATTTTATATAGTATATATAATATTGAATATCTTATATAAGGACCTTATAATAAGGTCATCTCTCAATTGCTTGCATTAATGTAAATAGATATGGATATTTTCTACTACTATAAATTCTATTTTGTGAAAATAAGTGGAATATTGCCTACATTTTCTTATCTTTATAAACTAGATGTATAATGCTATACACTGTAGAGAGAATTTTTAATAAAATGCAATATTATTATATGTAATTTATATTTTAAATATGATATTAATTTTGTTCTACAAAAATAGTTAATTAATTTTGTCAATTATCAATCTAAATATGACTAAATATACTCTTTAGAAATCGGGCACACTGTGTTTGAGATATATATATATATATATATATATATACAGTGCGCTCTCGATATACCGGCTCTCGATACACCGGCAAACGCGTTATACCGGCACATCTCTGAATGACCGATTTCGTTCCTATCTCTTCAATGATAATAATTTTCGATGCACCGGCACTCGTATAACGGCTCCGGCGCCTAATATCTAGGCACAAAAGTCGAATTGTAATCGATATACCGGCATATATATACATATTTCCCAAAATTGCTCAAAGATGAACTGGAAAATGCAATTAGAGTTAATAATGAAGCAAATAGATGAGAACGGATGACACAAAATTGAAGTAAACCATGCGATAAGGTTTATTAGTCAAGCATGGAAGAAAGTAAAACAAGAAAGTATCAGAAACTGCTGGGTGCATGTCGGTTTACTATATCGTATAGACGAAGAATACTTCACTAAAGATGAAAATTATGAAATAAATAATGACATTTATAATAAATGCAATATTGATATTGATGATCGACTCACTTTAGAAGAATTTACATCAGTCGATGACATTTCTGAAATATTCGAAATAGATTCTATTACTGAAATTATAGATTCATTAACAAATAATAATAAAGATAGCGACGACACACAAGAGGCTGGATTTGATCCAACACCATCATCGGAGAAAGCAATACAGGGGTTTGAATCACTAACTGCACCTACTTTGAATGTTACTCTAAAGATTCAAATGATATACATTTATTATCTAAACGTTTGGATATATTATTTACTAATAATAAAAAGCAAACTACTTTTATACCATCTTATACGAGTTTATACCTATTTTATACCATTATAATAATTAAAAGTAGTTTATTTTACATTCGTTTCATACCTTTATAATAATATTGTATACCATTTTATACGTGTTTATACCTATTTTATACCATTATAATAAACATAATATTTAATATTCTTCTTCATATATTCTTTATTTTCTGCTAGATCGATATACCGGCACTCTCGATATACCGGCACAATTCCTCATTCCCGATGGTGCCGGTATATCGAGAGCGCACTGTATATATATATCTTCTTTCTATAGCAACAACAATTATTAGAATATATCTTAAACTACTCTCTGTATTGTGAATTCTAGTGAATTTTGGAAGATAATTATTTCGAGATAAATGCATTCAAAGTTATATCAATCAAAATAAAAAAAAAATGTTTTTAAAATGTTGATAATCAATAATATACTACGTAGATAATATGCTACCTATACAATTATGTATTTATAAACAATAATGGTGATAAAAGTACCGCTTCTAATAGAAACTTTCTACATTAATCAAAGTATGCTGTAAACCGCTGTGTTAAATAGTATATTGATACGATAAATGCTAGATTTCTAGTTACTCTGTAGCGGGCATGTTTTAACCCATGGACAATGATAGGTTATATTATCTGCATGTAGGTATACCTATGTGTAGCATGTGGTTTTAACCATGTTCGAGTGAAGTCTCGCGTCCGTCTCATCTTTGATCCAATCGGAATATTATATCTAAGGGCACTCGCAACGTTCGCGAGCTTACGTGTAAAAGATAGGGTAAATCTCTATATGTAAAAAAATATAAAATAATATGCATAAATAAAAATTGATCACCATTTAAAATTATCCTTTTTCCTTATCTTTTACATGTAAATGTCGCGTGCCCTCTTAAAGTATATAACAATCCGATTGGACGAGCAAACATCTTATGACCGGCACATAATATGTTTTAGTAGGTCGGTATCAATAGGTACACACAATACATGTATGCATCACAGGAATGCATTACATGTTGGTATTAGTCATGCACACATATGCATCAGAGCCAGGCATCACAAGTACAGGTGCATCATATGCATGCACACAGGTGAGTAAGAGACAGGCATCACAAGTACAGGTGCATCAGATGCATCAGAGCCAGGCATCACAAATACAGGTGCATCTGTAAATGTGGATCTATATAATTTATGGAGTTTATTGATGACACATTACATATACATTGTATACGTAAAAACATACATTGTACACTGTACAATGTACAGTATTCACTCTAAATTCATCCAGTATGTACTCTATAATCGTAACTTAAATATATGTATATATAATATGATAATTTATTAGTGAAATGTAAACTTAAATTTAATATGTTAAGGGCAATACATCTATATTTTATACTTATAAATATACAATAAAGAACTAGTTTTCAAAGTATAGTTAGCCTATCAAATGTTATCATTACTTTTTGTGTTTGTTTATTTTATAAATAGTATATATAATAATAAAATGTACGTTTTTTTATTATATGGATCTGCACATATATTTAGTAACAAAATAGAAAAATTGTTATTCGGACAATAATGATATGTATATAATAAAATGTACGTTTTTTTATTATATGGATCTGCACATATATTTAGTAACAAAATAGAAAAATTGTTATTCGGACAATAATGATAAATTAATAATGTAAAATAAATGTAAATAAGTAATGATACACATATCATGACATAGCACATATGATACTGGAATAATATAAATTATATATTTATGCAAACAATTGAAAAAAATATTGATTATTAATAAATCCAGTTTTAATTAAATTGTCACTATTTATTAAAAAACTAAATAAGTTCCTATAGGTAAGTACCTATATATTAGTCATGCACATAAAATCAAGTAAAATATACTTAATAATATTTATAGAAACTAAAATACACATCATGCATGAGTATAGATAATAATATGAAATATATACAATATAATATAAAATATATTGTATATATATATATTTAAAATTAAATCAAATTTTATTAAAATATTTATGACACTTACATTAATTTATAGTTTTAGTGATGTTTTAAAAGTCTTTTTTATGAGTTCTATTCTATATAAGATAATAATGTATACATGAATTTAAATATAATTTTTAAATTTTAGAAATAAATATATAAAAAGATGTGTAAATACTACCTACTAGGTACCTACATTATTTTTATATTGTAATTTTATGGTGTATCTTACTCTTAATATGACATTAAACTATATATATAGGCACCTATGTATGATAATATCTAAGTACTAAATGATCTTAAGGGGTGTGACACATGGGGAGCACAAGCGATAAAATTACTGGCATCAAGTGCGGCGCCCGGCGGGTTCTAGATAAAATACTCGCAAAGTTCTATTTGCGAGCGCCCGGTAAGAGTGATTTTATTTTACAGATCATACTGCTTCATAGTAGATTCTATAGATATGATGTTCATGATACTATTTTATTAAAACATATACATTTTGGTTCAATATTTCTGATGCGATGGAGGTTTTAAAAAAAATAATAATTTAAAAAATAAATCTCGAAATTTCGTTACTCCTATGTAATTGTAGTGTATATGTTTATAAATAATTGTCCTTAAGGATATTTATTTGAATTTTGTAAATTTTATTTGTATTTATTGTAATGGGTGTATATATAATAATGAGTAATTTCCTTATATAGGTATCCTACTATATTCATCTATTAGATTTTATTAATATATAGTAAATAATATTTACTAAATATTATATATAGTATCCCTAATTACAATATTAGGTATTAGATAATTAATTTAAACAATAAAATAAATTTATATATATATACAAATTTTCTAAAAATTAGACCACTTTGATAATTTATTAACATTATAAAGAGCTATTTAAAAAAATGTATATAATTGTACGTTATAATATAACATCTTAAGATGAGGTAGAAAAAAAAATCTTAAAATTTGTAAAGGTATCAACAGAAAAATGGTCATTTATTGATGATTTTTAACAAAATTAAAGAAATTCCATATTAGTTATTATTTGTTCAGCCAAATGATTATATATAATGGTTAAAGAATTGTTTTTTTTATTATATATAATATAAATTTATCAAATATAACGATTCGGTAAAGTATTATGAGAGGTCAAAACAAATTCTGGAAAATCCTATAATTTGAAAAAAAATCATAGAAATAAAATAATATTTTTTATAAATGTTATATAATTCATAGGAACTATACACATTACACATATTCTGAAAATTTCATGATTGTAGCTTAATTATAAATGTGAAAAATATACATATTTGTTGTTGTTGAATTTTTATATCTATTTCCATGTTAAATTTATGTTAAAGTGACAGGGTTTCGCATGGCCAATATTGACCTAAATTAAAAAAAAAAGTGTTGGGTATTCTCAATACTCAAATTTAAATGATCAATAAGAACTTCTTATTAAGAAGTGGTCGAATCCATGATCAACATCATGTTTAACATCACTCTTATTAGCGCCCGGCCGCCGGCTGCTCGTACTGTTGGTCGCGATGTGTACACCTCATAGAGCTTTCTCTCTAGCTCTGTGGTACACCTACACTTCTAGCACAAGCGAGCAGATCAAGAACTAAGTGCGGCGCTCAGTACCGATAGGACATATGATCGAAGCAAGGACATGTCCTTGAGCAAAGTGCGCATTCGCTCCCATGTCTATGCTCAGTACCTACTAAATTCAACGTGTTGAATTTCGCAGTACCAGTTACCGGAAATGTAAACAACGCTTGCATCGTGGTAGTGATATAAACGTAAATCGTTTGTAAACATTTTCAAACGGCTTAATTTAAATTAAAAATATATAGCACTTTTTAGAAAAATGGATATGGCTTTTTAGAAACTATCATACGATAACAAAACCGAAGTTAAAAGCAGGATACTCGATTATTATCGAATAAGGAATCGTTTGTTAATGCTAAGAATAAAGAGTTTATATCTTCGAGAGCTTCGCTCAATGAATTATCCAGAGATATAAACGTTGATGGTGAGTTTAATTTAAAATGATAATAACTATTATTATAATAATTAATATACTGTATTAATAATACAGATATATCGTTAATTTAATGTTAACATAATTTAAATAAGTCATTAACTTATTTAAACTAATAATAATAATCGGCGGCCTGCTTTTAGATTCACAATTTAAATTAGTAGACTAGGACTACATTATTTAACATTATTATATAGTTAATTATATTATTATAATTATATACCACTACATTATTTAATATTATTACTCAGTTAATTAAATTATAACATGATTTAAATTATTACACTAAATTATTATAACGATAATATCGAATATGGTCTAAATTTGTCGTGATCACGATTGCCAAGGTCAAATTAAAAATATTGTATATGTATCCCTATAATTTAATAACAGATAATTTATATATAAAATATATGATAGGATTTATTAATTTATATATATATATATATATGATACCTATATAATATATCTTATAATATATATTCTATTTTCATTTTTCATATTAGTTTATCATATCAGTTTATCATTATACAGTTAATTAAATGTTAACATGATTTAAATTATAACGCTAAATTAGTTAATAGGTTAATATACCTACTTATAAATTATTATAACTCAATTATTTAACATTATTATATAGTTAATTATATTATGCCATGATATAAATTAGTACACTAAATTATTATACAGTTACTTATTATTACATGATTATGTATATATATTATGCATAATATATTAATAAATAACTTATACACAATTTAAATCGGTACAATAATCTACGTCGTTCAGTGCATATTATTATTTAATATTGACTTATTATTTCATATATTTTATACATATATTCATTCAAATATAGTGGATTGTATCATCAAGATTTGGAAAAGTTTAACGAATTCATATCGAAGACAAAAGAAAAAGGAAAGAGAAACAAATGCGGGTCCAATGTCGATGACCTCTATTACGATAGAGTAACATTTGAAATTTATAATGAAATGAGCTTGTTGGATGAGTCCATCACTCCGAAGAGTTAAATCTCCCAAGTCATAAAACTCTACTAGGTAAGTATTACTATAGATTATTTATTGAATGAATTAAAATAATTAACAAAATCAATATAAAACTAATGCTAAGATTTAATTAATAATAATATTAAATAATAACACTGAACGAAGCACATTATTGTACAGATCAAATTATGTATAATTTATATATTATGTAATAATATAAGTAACTGTATAATAATAAACTGATATGATAAACTAATATGAATAATGAAAATAGAATATATATATTATATGATATATATATATATATATATATATGTAAATTATCTGTTATTTAATTATAGGGATACATATCAAATATTTTAAATTTTACTTCTGCAATCGTAATCAAAACAAACTGAGACCATATTCGATATTATCCGTATAATAAGTTAGTGTACTAATTTAAATAATGTTATAATTTATTAAATTTATTTATTAACTGAGTATATTAAATAATTTAGTGGTATAATATAATTAACTATATATAATAATTTTAAATAATTTAGTTTAATAATTTAAATCATGTTATAATGTAAACAACTGTATAATACTTTAGGGTACTAATTTAAATCAGTAACTAATTAGTTATAATAATAACTTATTATTAAGATCATAATATTTTGTATTATTCTAGCTATCAATAAAACAAGCATAGTAAACAATCAATAAACTGGCACAGATGTTGAACTATATTGTTAGTATAATAATAAAGTGTATTAACTTCTAAATTATACTATATAGTCTATACTATTTAAAATATTATATCATATAATAGCATCAATCTTTATATGGAGGATCTGCTCGACTGTGGAATTACTCTACATTCGTCTTCACATAACTCTCCAGAACCAGATGAAATTCCACACATAGGTAGGAATATTTGATTTTTTAATATAGACTGATTGATTTATAAATCTCATCATTTCAGAAACCTCCGTATGTATTCAGAACACCAGAGAATACGCCAAAAGCTAAGAGGAAGAGGAGGGAAGAGACCGAGGATGAAAGCCCAGTTGGGAAAGCTACTTCAGCTATACTAACTTGTGTAGATAATGTTGAAATATTAATCTTATGTCATATTTAACGTTACAGAAATGGCTACGGATTGTCCTAAGATTATACTAATTTATTACTGGAGTAATTTTAATTATTACTGAATTCGTTATTAATATCTATATAATTATATATAATATGTATTTTTATAATAACATTTTTAAATTTGTATATATTTGGTTTAATATATATACAAGAAATTGTTTAATATCAAATATTTTTCTAAGATTTGTTAACTGTGATAATTAAAATATAATAATTATAAACATTGATTAATTCATTATAATTTAATTTATTTATATATTTCAGTAATCTATTAAATAATGAAAATTAATGTAATATTTAAATGTGATATGAAGGATATAAATATGTATATTGAAGTAATTAAATTGAATATGATTGATTATTTCATAAATATTTGTGATTTTGACTATTATAAAAATTTATAAGTGTATAGTATATATTAAAGGGATATAGCCATGGGACGGATATGTTGTTGATCTACATATATAGAGATAGGGAACACATTGCCTCCGTTTATTGAATGTTTCAAAAAACATCATCATTGGATTTAAAATTGTTTTTTTTTCTATATAAAAATGAAATTTATATCTATAATCCTAGAGACATACAAATTAAAAAATATATATTTTACATGTTTAATAATAGACATACTTTTAATTTAATATTTTCACCAAATTTATAAAATCCAATACATCATAATTATATTTTGTAATATTGTCTCACTCGAATTGTGCATAAATATGTTATTACACTATTGTTATTACATTGAAGATAACTCGAGACAAACATAATAAGTTTGATTATTTAATGATTAGAGGTAGAGAGAAAATAAGAAGTAGATTTATAAATATTTTGTTGGATCTAATAGAACGAATGATATACCATATACTATAGTATTGAGGGAATTCCATAGGGTGCACTGTTAGAAAAAAGAGTACTCTAGCTTTTATTAAAATGTAGATTACCCTTTTTATAATTAAGAATACTCTTTATTTAAAATCAATTTTCCATCTAGTAATATGGCCAAATACTATATAAAAGAGTATTCCACATCATAACAGATATAAAAATACAAAAAAGAGTATTTAATATAATATATAGGTTCAACAAGTTCCTACAAGTTCTATTTTATAAAACTTTTTTATATAATGTATAATACTCTTTTCTGTATAATTGATGTAAATATTACCTACAATACCCACAAATACACAAATTAGGACCTACATACCTTACGCAATAAGACATAGTAGGGTAGTAATATACATACTAATACAGGGACACTTGTAATACTCTTTTTCATTTTTTCATTTTTTCTAACAGTGTGGGATCGGTATTTTTTAAAGTTCTAGAACTTAAGGAAGTTTTACTAGTGTTCCGGGAGATAAGGAGAGGAGCATTTTGATAACGAAGAGAAGATAATATTGTCCGTATTTTTTTAATTCTGAAGAGATGAAAGTTGGAGGATTTTGTTTGGGCGATAAGTGGAAACAATTCTTTATAATATTTTAATTAATAAGGGTAGGTGGGAGATCGGGCGATAATTGCTAAGGGAGTTTGGGTCGAGGTTTTGTTTTTTTTTAGAATAGGAGAGATTATGCCATTCATGAGGCAGGGTGAAACCTGGCCAGAGTTTAGTGAGTTCGCAATAATATCCAATAAAATAGGAGAAAATAAAGGTGAAAGTTTGTGATATAATGATATAGGTAGGAGATCATTAGGGGAGGTACAGTGAGATTTCATGAGCAGATCATTTACTTGATACAGTGAAGGGATAGTGAATATACTTAATGAGTCAATAGGATGGGTAATATAGATGATAGGATTGAGTATAGATGGAGTAGACGCGTAAATAATATTATTAATGTTTGAAATTTTATTTTCAAATATTTTTTCAAAAAGAAAGCATAGTTGAAAATTTGACGTATTCGGTAAAATGGGGAGAATATTTTCATCTGGAGGATTTTATTTACCATTTTAAATAATATGCGAGGATCAGAATATTTCAATGCTATATGTTTGTTATAATAGATGGATTTTGAACGATAATAGTAGATTAGTAATTTGTCTAGCTAATGATAGAGCTAATTTTGTTTCAGTAAAGGATTTTTAAGAAATTTATTCTCAAATTTGCGAACACTCTTCTTGAAGATGAAACGTTCGAGAGAAAACCTGGGATAAAAAGGCTGGTCAGTAATTAATGTAGTTTTTGTAGATACATGTATATTGATAGAATTTTGGAGAAAAGAGTTTAGAAGTAGGATTACTACCGGATATAGAGAAGTAAGAGAGGAGATAGTAGTTTTGATATCGTTTATAAATATTGGTATGTCAATAGACTTAACATTTGTATATGTAATACTTTTCGTTTAACCTTTGTGAATTTTAAATTTAATGAGAATTCCAAAATAAAATAATCCGTTACTAGTTCAATTTATTAAAATGAGTTAGGGTTTATACATCCAATAAGAGGACTGGAAAGGGTATAAATATCATATCAAGTATATTACCACTGGATGGGTGAGACATTATATATATATATATTGGCACAAGGAAAGATACTCAGTTAGAAGTTTAAGTCACTATGAGGTAGTGATGTAAATGATGCCGAGCCGAGACTCTAGCCAAACGAGACGTTGAGACTTTTACAAAACATAACCGATCCGAAATTATACTTTTTTGAAGTTAAATTTTTTACTAATTTTTATATATTTCACATTTACATAAATTAAAAAAACATTATCTGCGCCAACTTCGCGATTCAGTGAATAATAATGTAAATTTCATCTAGTGATGTAAATAATACCGAGCTTTTTGATGCCGAGCCGAGACTTTCATTTTCGGGGAAAAAACGAGCCTGGACCGAGATGAGACTCTAGCCAAACGAACCCGAGCCGAGCCGAGACTCTAACAAAATGAGCCCGAGCCGAGTTGAGACTTTAGGTGAGACTTTAACTGAGACGGAGATTGCATCGATACCCTATATTTGAGCATCATTTACATCACTACTATGGGGATTGATAGGATAATTAAAGTGATAGTTAAAGTCACCAAGAATAATTGGCAAATAGGATGAAGATGAAGGAAGATTATGGATGAAATCATGATATTCATCAAAGAATAACATTGTTTCAGGTTTTGGGGGACGATAGATTACGGTGAGATGTAGAGTTACGCTATGGAGCATAAATCAATCAAATGTATAGATCAATCAAAAAGAATAATATATCAATCATGTTTTGTATAATACACATCGTATAATAACTATATTAATAACTATAGGTATATATAGATACTACCTATTAATATAATGTAATGCAATAAGTAGTGCAATCTTTGTAATACTATGAAGTATATATGATAAGGGACTATGATAAGGATTAATAGTCTAATAACATTCATGGTTAGATAGTTAACGAATTATTTACACCTAACACATTGGATATTTGAGATAGTTCGATATGGTTTGGTAGGGTAATGAGTATCTCTTTAGAGATACTCATTAATATATTATACTCTTTAAATAATATGTAGATAATATTATAAAATCCGCTTAAACGCTTTTAAACGTTAATAAATTTGTAACAAATTATGAATGATATAAAATATTTTGTTCACATTGTAATATATAATTAGATCTATAATGTGTATTTTAAATATCTAAATTCTTAAACCATTGAGAATCAATATTAGACCTCACAATGTTCATAAATTTAGAGTCGTAACGACAAAATTAGTTTTTTGTTTATAATTAAAAAAATATAAATATTAAAAAAAAAGTATTAGTACCTATTATTTTATGTATTATAATTATATTAATTAACATTTCGTAAATTAATTATTTTGTGATTGGAGTTATATTTTAGAAGATCTCTATGGTGTCGATAATAGGGGAGAATATCCGATCGTGGACCACCTAAGCTCAAACATGAATATTTTTTTAATATTTAATATTTAACCCATTTTTTTTTGTATCCTATTATGTTAATATTATATTAATCTATCATATAATCCAAAGGTGGTCATACAAAATATTCCTTATTAAAAAGTTATTAGGATTCATAATAAACTGCCATTATCCCAAAAGTTACCCGATCGTTGACCATTTTAATAATATGCATATTTTGACATTTTTACTTTGTATTTTAAGTATGATTCATAATGCAATATAATTAAAAAGGTTAAATATCATATATTATTACTAGAAAAAATATACTATATAAAATATACTATATAATATTACAATAAAATGATAAAAAATCATGATAAAATATAAAATAAAAATAGTGATAATATATTATAATATGATTATTATAAATTGATGATAGGGGCGTCGGAACAGGGGGGGCGGGGGGTATCGGACCCCCATCCGTCCATTCAAAAATACGGGGCGGGGGGCAAGTATGTTTTGCCCCCCCCATGAAATATGTTATAATACATTGTATATATATATATATATATATATATATATATATATTAAATATAGTATATTGTCTTTGTTAATACACATTTTTGCTAAAGAATATTACCAACAAATATGAGGTGGGGGGGCTAATTATTATTTGCCTCTCCTCTATGAAATATGATAATATTTATGAGAGATAACTATTATCTGGCGATATTCAGAATGAAATTATTCAACTATATAAAAACTATACACAACTGTTAATATTAGATATTATAAGAATTATTAAATATTTTATTGATATATATATATTATTGATATATTAATGTTATTTTCTCGATTCAATGTGATGGAATTCAAGATATACACGGAAGTTAGAATGATAATTTGGAGGTTCGTTATGTGACATCATAACTAGAAATTAAAGAAATATACATAGGAATATGCAATATTACTGAGGCCATACCTTCCCAAGTTGTATACAACTTGGAAAGGTATAGAACATTTAGGGAGAGAAAATTTTGAGAGTGGTTCATGATTAGGGATTATTATATGAAAAAACTATCAAATTCCGGAATGTATACAATACTAATAATAACAAAGCAAATAGATTGAAACCATTATGCCCAACAAGATGGACTGCGAAAATCATGTATTAAAACAACATTAGATCAATATAGTGGTATAATCGATGCACTGAAAGAATATAAAGAATTATATTACTAATGACCACAAATATATTGAACATTTATTATTAAAAAATATGAATAAGTCAAATATGTTTTTTATGAATATTTCAAGTTTGATATTTGAAAGCTTGGATTTACTTACTTACTAACCCAGCATTCAACTTACATCAAAACTTAAGTTGAACTTAAGTTGAACTTAAGTTATGATGTAAGTTGAACTTAAGTTTATCGACTTAAGTTGAACTTAAGTTGAACTTAATTTGTGATGTAAGTTTTTTATATGAATATAAATTTATGCATTATTATTAATGTACTATAATCAAATTTAGTAGAACATAATATATAAAATAAAAAATTATATAATTAAATATTATTTATTATAACTTATGTTTCATAACTTAAGTTCAACTTAAGTTCTCAACTTAAGTTCAACTTAAGTTAATAACTTAAGTTCAACTTAAGTTATTGATGTAAGTTGAACGTAAGTTTAAATTTAAAATAAAATATTAATATAAATATTAATATTTTATGATTAATTATTTATGTTTAATATAGTTATGATATAAAAATATACATTTAAACATATATTTATTCATATTATAAATTTATGTTATATAAGTTATGAACTTAAGTTACGAACTTAAGTTGTTGATGTAAGTTGAACGTAAGTTTAAATTAAAAATAAAATATTAGTATTTTATGAATAATTATTTATGTTTAATATAGTTATGATATAAAAATATACATTTAAACATATATTTATTCACATTATAAACTTAAGTTACATAACTTAAGTTGAAATTAAGTTATGAACTTAAGTTGAACTTAAGTTATGAACTTAAGTTGAACTTAAGTTGTTGATGTAAGTTGAACGTAAGTTTATATATAATATAATAATATATAAAATAAAATATACTGAGTTGTTTGATTCCATAATGATGAAAATTAAAACCAAATTTGATACTAAGGAAACATCATTTATACATTATTATAGGAATCATTATTAAAGGAATCATTATTAAAAAATAATATAATTTATGAAAAAGCGGTTTATTTTTTAGATTAATCTTATTAATCCTATTAATTTGGATATCTCTCTCTCTTTGCTACACTAAACATATGTGAATATGTGAATACAAAATATAATAATATAATAATAAATATAGGTGAATACTAATAACCTAATACCTATGTGAATAAAAAAATGTATGAAGAATTATCGATTGAAAGATTAAAGATGGAATTATCTATGTTCAAATCAATCAATATGTTTAATACTATAGACGCATCGATATAAAGAAAGTTTTCTTAATTGATGGAACAACCTTTGAAATTCAAAAAATATTTCCCGGCATAATGGAATTGATCAAAATTTTAGAAAATCTATATTTATATAATAATACATTTTGTAATGTTTTATATTTATTTTCTAATATAATATATTACTTAATATTTACTTTGTATTGTTATACAAATTAAACATTATTAATTGCATATTAACATATACCAAAGAGGTATCCTATATTAATAAGATATTAATTAGTAGTATATAGTAGTAATTATATTATAAATAATATAAATAAATAAATATAGGATATATAATATAAAATAAAAATAAATAGCCCCCCCATACAAAATATCATTCCGACGCCCCATATATGGTATTACAATATTAAGAACAATTATATGTTGTATAATTATAATTATTCAAAACATCAGTTTGCATTTCAAGATGCCTAGATGTTATCTTCTTTTGTTCATGTATGGAGCAATATGTTCTATATCTTCATACGAGAATTCATTTACGACTCTAGGCAAACATAAACGATTGCGACCAACTACCTACAATCTTCATTCTGATTTGTAACTTCTCCTTTGTTGTCACAATTCATGGATATGTAAATTAATAGGCATATATAATTAATAAAATTGATAACATAATTAATATATAATTATAAATTTATAAATATCATATTTAATATGTATTAAATAGCTAATTAGTAAATAATTAACTAAATAAATAAATATAGGCATATAGGGGAAAGTAACCTAATACGGACACTTTAACAATACATCGTCTTAACATTTTATGACTCATTATTTTTATTCAAAAATTACAATATATATTACAATTACTATCCTACATAGGTATATATATACTAATAAATATATATACTAATATTTTATGATTATAGATATTATTGTGATTTTAAAATTTTATTTAATCTTTTAATTCCATAGATAACGGGGGTGTCAGTATTCGGTGCCCATGACCGAATACGGACACCCTCTGTTATAATACGGACACCCTATATACCACTAGATAAACTATATATTATTGATGAATCAATCATACAAATTACACTTACATTATTTATAATTAATGTTATGAATATTGTATTATAATTTAATTAGTTAATAATTTATTTATTTGTATTATTTTTTTAATTAATAATACAATTTAAATAATACAAATTGTAGATTTAGCTTTATTAGTGGTATTAATATTATAACTCACGCGATTTTTATAAAAATCAGAATAGTTCATACGCTGCGTACTTATTGGTTATAGGGTGTCCGTATTAAGACATGTAGAGTGTCCGTATTAGTGACTTACATGACCTCTAGATATATGCTTATAACTTAATGAATATTTGATAACAAATATAGAAATTATTTATATAATTTTTAGATTGCTTTATTTTTTAATAATATAATATTATATTTTATATCGATACATTTATATATTCTTGAGAAGGTTTTAAGTTGAAATTTTTTTTCATAAATTTAAAAACGTAATAAAAAAATCAGTTTATTGGATATATCAGCAATATTTTGAATAATTAAAAAATAAAAAATACTTTTTTAGACTATTTATATAATCATGAATATTTTATTAATTAAACATTTTTTTGTAGGATTTATGGTTTCTGAGATACCGAGAGTGTCCGTATTCGGTTACTTTCCCCTACGTATATATTTATACTATATATGATATTATATAATTGATATATAGTGATATATGAGTGATAGGAATATATATATATATATATATATATATATATATATATATATATATATATATATATATATATCATAGGATACTATACATTATTAATGGAAGTCAAATTATGTTATAAAATCATTCAAAATTGTTGGTCCACGATCGAGTAATATTGTATGGTAATTAAATTTCAATTATATAAGTGAATATTATTTATTTAATCTAATATCTAGTTTATTTATATATTATTATGTACATATAAATAATAGTAATTAAAAGCATACATTATATATAAATATATTAATTAGAAAAAATTTGCATTTTTAAGGACATTATCAAAAAACTTGTATTTGAAAGAATTATTTACTGATTAATTAAAAAAAAATAATCAAATACTATAATACTAGATTATATAAATATCTTTGAATTGTATATTTCAGATTTTAAAAATATGATACCAATACAAATATATAGCCAATGGTCCACGATCGGGTATTCCCCCTACATGAATGTCAGTATATTCGAGTACTTTCCTCAATACATTTATAAAATATAATTTAGTTAGGTATATAGATATATAATATAGGGAATTGATAGGATTTAAAATTTACGTTCTACATATGATTTCCATATTAAATTTATAAAATCTAATATAAATTTCATTGAGTTAACAATTCTTATCGATAAAACCACCTAATTAGGTAAAACAAAATCACGTAATTTTATACAAAAACCGTTAAACCTTATTAATAAGGTTTAACGGTTTTTGTATAAAATTACGTGATTTTGTTTTATCGAAATATCATCCCTTCGGAAAATATGTTTCCATATTAGGCTTATTCCTATGTCAGCTTATAGCCTAGTAGAGATCATAATATTCACATTTAAATTTATAAGATTACATTAAATCAAATAGGCGAAAAAATACTTTTCTTCCCATATTAATTTTAATTTAATATATTATATATCCGGTTATATATGAGTGTTTATTTACATTAATTAATTCCTTTATTTACATTTACATTATAAGTTATAATTTTGTAAATTTCAATAATTACATCCCAATTATGTCTTTTAATGTTCTGGAGTTTTGCGCAAATAGAAATGATATGGAAAATAGGGTAAGGGATAGGAATACTAGAGTACCTACCTGCATAATATTTTATAACTTATAAATTGTATAAATATTATTATTAGCTTATTTTATAAAATATTTACGTAATTTATTTATAATGTAGCCTATCAATTTTTAATAACCCACGAATATTATTATTAATTTATTATTTATTATTTATTATAGGATTAATATACCTATATAATTAAGATTACTTTAAATTTATAAGATTACATTAAATCAAATAGGCGAAAAAATACTTTTCTTCCCATATTAATTTTAATTTAATATATTATATATCCGGTTATATATGAGTGTTTATTTACATTAATTAATTCCTTTATTTACATTTACATTATAAGTTATAATTTTGTAAATTTCAATAATTACATCCCAATTATGTCTTTTAATGTTCAGGAGTTTTGCGCAATTAGAAATGATATGGAAAATAGGGTAAGGGATAGGAATACTAGAGTACCTACCTACATAATATTTTATAACTTATAAATTGTATAAATATTATTATTAGCTTATTTTATAAAATATTTACGTAATTTATTTATAATGTAGCCTATCAATTTTTAATAACCCACGAATATTATTATTAATTTATTATTTATTATTTATTATAGTATTAATATACCTATATAATTAAGATTACTTTAAATTTATAAGATTACATTAAATCAAATAGGCGAAAAAATACTTTTCTTCCCATATTAATTTTAATTTAATATATTATATATCCGGTTATATATGAGTGTTTATTTACATTAATTAATTCCTTTATTTACATTTACATTATAAGTTATAATTTTGTAAATTTCAATAATTACATCCCAATTATGTCTTTTAATGTTCAGGAGTTTTGCGCAAATAGAAATGATATGGAAAATAGGGTAAGGGATAGGAATACTAGAGTACCTACCTACATAATATTTTATAACTTATAAATTGTATAAATATTATTATTATTAGCTTATTTTATAAAATATTTACGTAATTTATTTATAATGTAGCCTATCAATTTTTAATAACCCACGAATATTATTATTAATTTATTATTTATTATTTATTATAGGATTAATATACCTATATAATATAGGCTATATTAATGAATCCTACTTATTGCAATTTGTCATGAATAGTAGGAATTAATTATAATCATCGTAAATTATAACTTTTAATCATAATTATTTATAATTATAGGTTTATATACTCTGTATATTAATAATTAACTAAATGCATTAACTAAACGCATATACTCCATGGAGTATATGATGCATTACATTAATTAGTTTGATTCCTAAATAAATATGCTCCACTCCCATGTGTATTATGATAAATGCATAGATATAGAGTGAGGTCAATGTCTATGGATAAATGTGATTAATAGAAAATCCCCGAAACAAATCTAGATTCATTAATTAAATGACGAATCAAATTGCATTAATTAATTTAAATGAGTCATTGTTACAATATGTCAATATGGCGGACGATTCTTATATTATTTTGAACCTGGGTTTAGAATTTTAAAATAGTTTTAATTTTTTGTTTAATAATTTTCCCTGGAATTTCCCAACTGTATAACAATATTTAATATTATATTATAATCATAATTTGGTAATTATAATTTTATAATATAAGTAGGTTAAGCTATCCTAAGTTGTAAAGGTAAGTTAGGAATCCTTAGGCACTTCATATATATATATATATATATATATAAATACTCGTGAAGAACTATCTATAGATATTATATAGATATTATATATAATAGAAATATTATTTAAATATTACTTTATATTTTGTTTGTTTAAGGTTTATTGTTGTTTTAATAAATTTAATAATATTTTTTAATAAATTCCTTTCAATTATTTATTTACTGTTCTATTACTTTTTTATTTATTACTTTTATCTATTACTTTTATTGATTCATTACATAATTTGTGATCCAATTGATACCTAATTTTGGTATATAATACATCGTGAATCTCGTAGCAGGCCGCCGATTATTATTAGCCGGATTATTAGTAGAATGTCAGAGTTCAATTTTTATTTTGGGGATAGGTGATTTATTTAGTTTGTTTTTATTTTGCTGTTTTTTTTAGCTTTATTAGGTTTACCTATATCCCCAAGTGAACCTATAAAATATTGTGTTACTATAACATATATTATAATGCGTATATAACTGTATGATTATTACCTATTGCATATATAAGTACCGCCCACATTGAACTCTGACATTATAATAATAACAATCGGCTGTCTGCTTCGAAATAATTAATTAAAAATAATATAAATTATAATTTTATTTATTGAAATAAGTCAATCAATTAAAATATTAATATATATTAACCTACATATATTTATCCGTAGCGAATTTTAGTAAACACATATATATATTGATATATATTAATTTATATAATATTATATATATGTAGGATATATTACAGTTATGCATTATGTTACTTACTATTTGTTATTATAAGTTATCTAGTATTTTACAATTTATATTTATGTTTTATACATGATGAGAGAGATTACGAGAAATATTATTTAATATTATTTTAAAATTATTGTAGTGTACTATTAATTATTTTCTTTTTTTTAATTTCTAATTTAATTTATATAATTTTTATATTTATCATTATAATGTATAATTTTTGTTTTTTTGTTTTATCATATATTAGTATATATTAGTGTATGTGGGTGTGTTTGGGTACATGATTGGATATGCTTGAGTCATTGGGTGTATTAGGGATGTATAGTATGCATCGGGGAATAAGGATATCAGCGTTTACACCTCTGGCAATGGTGTAATCCCTAATGATATAGGATTTGGAGCACCCTTACCTGAAAGTTGATGTTCTACGCATCCTGGGTATACTCGGTGGCAATGGTATTATCCTTTGTTGTACTTAATAGCAGCCTTATATCTAGTATTGTTTTAAATTTTTTTAAATTTGTGTTTATTTTAAAAAAAATTATGTTTATTTCATCTATATTTAATTTAATAGTATTATAGATTGATTGTTTGTAATATTTTATATTATATACACTTTATGTAATACATTTTTAATAAAATCTTATTTTTATATATTTTTATATATATATTTTATTTATATATTATCGTTTACTAATATACTTCTCGTAATTTCGTAAATAGGTGAATGACCAGACAAGCTTTTGCTTTTTCATTCATCTAGGCTTTTAAGCCAACTCTGAGTATTATTATTATTATATATAATATATATTATATATGATATGTTGTATAATATAACATTTATTGGAATATGTGTCTATACATCGGATAATATTTTAATTGATTGACTTATTTTCAATAAATAAAATTACGATTTATGTTATTTTTGTTATTTAATTATTGATATTTTTTCTATACTCTCTAATTTTTAAATTAAAAAAAAAATCATATATGTAGTTTTAATAACATATATCTCATACAAATAAATTACTATTCATAATTGATATTATAAATATCTTAATATATTATTATATATATTTTGTTCATATTCAAAATAATTCTATAACAATTCTATCATTAAACATGTCATAATTTGTATTTTTGGTTTGATAATTATTTCAAATAATTGTATTTAAAAAATGATTTTGTTTGTTAATTAAAATTATAAATATGAATTCATATAATCTAAAGTGTGGTATTTATCTGAATATATAAATTTAATGTATTATTTAATATTGTTTAGTATTATTTATAACAATAATTATAATTATTTAAAATTTTAATTTTAAAAATGTTAATTTAAAGTTGAATATTTGAATAAAATATATTTAACAATATTTCTATATTTTAAATATTTCAAATTTAAAATAATAAATTAAATGCATATTAAACTATTTACCAAGTTAACTAAAATAGTGCAACCTCTGTCAATAAAAAAAATCAATGATTTAGAGCAATATAGAGATAGCTTTTATTGATATTTATTATTTAGGTATATTTTTTAAATATATTTAAATATATATCCTATATTTTCTAAATGTTAGGAATATTTATATAGGCTATAACCAACTAAAGGCAACAATTCATATAGTTCTATTATAAAATGTTCTATTCAATATACAATTATTATATTATTTAATTATTAAAAGTCTAATATTTATTTTCTCACACTTTGTACATAAATAATCGAAGTAAAGAAAGTGGATAAGCAATTGAATGTATTGTATGGCACTTTTCGATAGAGGCGCTGCCGTCGAAACTTACTACTAAATTTAAAATTATTATTATTTATTTATATATTATTGATATATTATTAATGATCAATTTTAATGTACTAAAAATAATCATTATATATATTTAAGAGACAAAATATCAACATTCCTCGTAATTTTTCGTATTTAAATGTATTTAATTTAAAGATATCATACTAAAGTATATACTATAAAATATATTTTATTAATATATTTAATTCACTTCTATATTAATTTTGTAATTTTTGACCTATATAATATGACTAATGTCTACTCAAAATCATTGATGTCATTTCGTGAATTTATGGAGAAAAGTGACATTCGTGTATCAATCTTTTACATGAAATATGTGCGTCAACTGCTTATCCACTTTCTTTATATCGATGATATAAACTCATTAATTATACAATATAAACACACAAGTTCTATACTCGATACGCATGCATATATTCATACTCTATATGACACTATAATCCTTTACCATATATTCCGGTATTATTTCAATATCATAAGTGTCCTCTTTACTTAAACTATTCGTATATTGTTGGGATATTATTTATACATTTTTACATAAACTATATTATATTATTTTTATTAATATCAATATTTTTCATTTACAAATTTTATTATTATCTGAATTATTAAAATAACTTTTTGAAAATAATAATATTATATTAGATATTATTTATAAATTATCATATATTCTATAGATTGACAAATTGAAAAATTGTTATTTAACATCTACAAATTAATTTGCATAGATAATAATTTCAACATAATTTTGAATTAGATAATTTAATTCACTATTTTAATTCAAATTATTATTTATAATTTATAATATATATTAATATAAAGGAATACAATGACAAGAAAAGTGAAGTACAACATGCAATCCATTTTGATATCACAAATCAGTAAGTATATATAGCGCATTTCAAACCCAAAGTATATATATATATATTTAAACGTTTAATTATAATACAGAATTCAAAGAGCTTTGTTGTTCGAAACCAATAAGCCTATGTTTTCGATAACAGTGGTTCGTATATATATATATATATATATTTATATAAATATTTCATTTATTTATCTCTATCTCCCCTCTCGCTTTCGATCTCTCCCCCTTACCCTCCCATTCTATATAACTCTTCCAATCAATGCAGGATGTATTTCGCAAATTATGTGAAGGTTTTGGATTAATAAGGAAGATAATGATTTTTTATCGAAATATGAAATCATACGCTATCGTCGAATATCCTTTTGAATCGGAATATCCAATTGCTCTATTCCTAAATATATTCTAAATATAGCGCACAAGTATCTAGACGGATATATTTTAATATTTTCTTTTAATAAGTCAGGTATTTAAAATACTGAATTTATATAAGTATTTTAGTTTACTTTTAAATATAGCTGATTATATATTATCTTTATATATATATATCTATAGAAGTGAGTACTTAATATATTTATTAGATGGTAACTATATTACATTATATTCATTATTTAGTTAAATATTATAAATATCAATATGTATTTGATTAATGAAAAATTATTAAATTTGTAATGTTTGTTTGGAAATTGTTATCCTAATGTTATAATGTACCACAAACAATCATATCATAACTATTTATATAGTATATAAAATATTATATAATTTATTAATTTCTTTATAAACAGTATTATTCTTAACTGTTATGCTACATTTTTTAATATAGAGGATGCCAAACAAGCTAAAATTATGCTGAATGGCAAGGAACTAAATAAGGATTGTATAACTCTGAAAATAGAATATATAAATGTTATATTTAATTTATGATATCCCAATTATTATATTTTAGGTATTTATGTATTGTCATATGACTGAATTAATTTAGTTAAATATATTAATACATTATTTTATGTAAATTAATATGGTTAACAAATTATTTAATATGTATTCTGATATAAGTATATGGAATATATGTATAGTAAAATGACAGGCTATCAAATAATTCATAAAAAAATATATTAAAAGAAAAAATGTGAACTAAAATATAATATCAATATTTATAAATTAATTTAATAATCTAAATTCTGTAAAAATGTCAGATTTCAACATTATTATATATATAATGTAATATTGTTTATACTATATAGTATATACTTAATATACTGATTAATATTCATCAATATGTATATATAGATGGTTTTTAATAAAAGTTAATAATTTTTAATTTATATTAACGCGGATTTATTAAAATATAATTATATAAAATATATATCCAGACTATATTAAACACATGGAATAATGGCTGTAACGATATACTGAACTGGGATTACAGATTAAGTTATTAATATATTATAATATATATATATATATATATATATATATATATTTAAAATTAATATGTATGATTAATTTATTAAATAAATATATATTCTAAAAAATTATAAAATTTACTCTACAATTTGTATATACATTGATTAATATTATGATACTCTATTTAATATACCCTATATATAATACATTTATTTTAAAATACATAATTATTATCATCATCCCCATAATCATCATAATCATATATTCATCATCATCATAATCATATCATCATCATAATTATCAATGTCATCATCATCTTCATCAGCATCATCATAATCATAATCATTCTCAACATCATCACTCTTATCAGTATCACTCTCAACATCATCACCATAATTGTCATCATCACTCTTAACATCATCACCATCATCATTATCATCATTACACCATCAATCATCATCAAAATATTCGGTAAAATCATATACAAAAATGTCACCTCTTATATACTTATATTTACAAAGACTACTTATACCTAAATTGAATTACCTACAACATACTTCGCGGTAGATATTTTAGAAATATACATAATTATAATTAATTTCGATGCAATGTAAACAAATTATATTATCTAGTCATTAATTTAAAGTTTATTTACTATATTTAATATATTTCATTTGAATTTTACTTATATATATATTTAATATTTTTTAGCATTTATTATACACTGTTGAGTTATAACTATTATATATTTACGTTATTTAAATAAACTAATCAATCAATCAATTAATCACTCTCATCATCATCACCTAAATATTATTATGAGACCATTATGAGAGGATATTTCTGTGTGTCTGCACCTACCAACTGGAATAAACTTCCAGAAATATTAAATTGTTAAATGAAATATAATATTTTCCGATATAAATTAAAATTATTTTTACTTCGTTATTATTATTTTATATTTATTTATAGTAATTATTTAAATCAATATGTTGTATTTATTTATTTTCATGTTCTTCAATTTATCACACACTGTTGAGTTATGTAATTCGTTTATATTTTTACGGTGTTTAAATATACTATCAAATCAAATCATCATCATTATCACCGTTATCTATTAAGCAACATTTATATAATATAAGTTAAATATCATAAACATTAATTTCCTATGTGATAATGGTGAGTTTACTATATATACATCAGTTGTAAATAAATTAAAATAATAAGTTTTATAACCTTCGTATATGTATACATTTTTTTTATATTTTATGAGTTTTAAAAAATTAAAATATTGAAATTCCATAACATTTTTATTTTGCCTCTTGATTTCATTTGTATATTGATGATAATAAATGCATTACAATATTATTTTTAAACAAATATTATATATGCATCTATTTAAATATACCTTATACGAACTTATAGTCAATTTATCTCATTGAATAGATTTATTATTTTTTTTAATTCATTTCCATCACTAAAAGATGATATAAAAATGTAGAAATATCATTATATATATTTTGAATCGAACATTAGAATTTCATGAAGTTTTATAAAAATAGGTTAATAAGATAATATATAATACAAATAAGGAATTACAATTATATTATAATGTTGATCCCTTTAAAGTATATCACTTAATTTATATTAATCATATTAATGAATAGGTTATCTTTAATAGCTCTATACAATACAATATGTGAATATTAGTGAGGTATATTTCACAAATATCTCGACTAATATGTCAGTAATCCATTGAATTGTTGACTTTTAAAATACCACCCAGTACGTAATACCCTAGCGATGAAATAATGTGAGTGTAACATTACGATTTCTTAAGAGGATATTCTAGATTACCAAGTGGACCTTCATTCACTATAGCTCTACTACCAAGATTACCTCCCCCATCGACAGACGAAGGCTACATACCTAAAGAAGAGAGGAAACCCTTACGGTGTGAAAGTAAAAACCTATCTGCTCTGCATACATTTGCACCAGCACACCCAACGTCTCCACCTCATCGTAAATCCAATGTTTATAGAGGTCGAACCTTTTCCGGGGTAAATGGTTAGTACATTCAGTAGCGCCCTTATATCTTAAGGGTTAATGCGAGCGATATTCTAAATTCGGTAGAACACGCTTGTGAAATATTAACTTTTATATATAAATTATATTAAAATATCATTCTATATTATATTTATATATAGAATAATTTAATACTACTACTTCATTATCAGTTGACTATATTATCACAGAGAATCATACTTTATTTCAATCCTTTCATAACAAATACATTTCTAATATATCATATCACACACACATATAAATAAAATGGGCTCTCAAATTAATTTGATAATTATAATTATTAAAATTTTAATTTAAAAAATGTTAATTTAAAGTTGAATATTTGAATAAAATATATTCGACAATATTTCTATATTTTAAATATTTCAAATTAAAATAATAATAAATTAAATGCATGTTAAATTAGTTACCAAATTAACTATAATAGTGTAACCTCTGTTATTAAAAAAATAACTGATTTAGAGAAATATAGAGATAGCTTTTATTGATATTTATTATATATATTTTCTAAATGTTAGGAATATTTATATACACTATATCCAACTAAAGGCAACACTTATTAGCAATGTCATCATCATCTTATTCAGAATTGTCTTTATCATAATCATCATCATAACTCTTACCATCATCACAATCATAATTACTATCACTATCATCATCATCATCATAACCATCATCATCATTAATATCACCTATCTAATATTATTAAAAATCATATAAAATAAATGTCACCTTATCTATACTTAGATCTACCAAGTATTAGACTGCTTATACCTTAATTTTATGACACCATACTTCTCTTTATAGTTGGAAGAAGTTGTGCATGATGCCATATCATGTTCCCCCTAAGACCACTCTTCATGGGACTACTTTTTTTAGTTATACTTCTCGGTAGATATTTTAGTGTAACTGCTCCTAATAATTGGAACTTTTTTCTAATTAATATTAGAAATATAAATAATTATAATTCATTTCGATGCAATGTAAACAAATTATATTATCTAGTCATTAATTTAAAGTTTATTTACTATATTTTATAGATTTAATTTGAATTTTACTTATATATATATATATATATATATATTTAATGTCTACTTAGCATTTATTATACACTTTTGAGTTATAACTATGATATATTTATGGTGTTAAATAAACTAATCTATTAATAAATTAATCACTCTCATCATCATCACCTACATATTATTATGAGACCATTATGGGTAGATCTTCCTGTGTGTCAGCACCTACCAACTGGAATAAACTTCCGGAAAAATTACATTGTGAAATGAAATATAATATTTTCCAACATAAATAAAATTATTTATACTTCATTAATATTAATATTATTTTATATTTATTTATAGTAATTATTTAAATCAATATGTTGTATTTATTTATTTTCATGTTCTTCAATTTATCACACACTGTTGAGTTATGTAATTCGTTTATATTTTTACGGTGTTTAAATATACTATCAAATCAAATCATCATCATTATCACCGTTATCTATTAAGCAACATTTATATAATATAAGTTAAATATCATAAACATTAATTTCCTATGTGATAATGGTGAGTTTGCTATATATACTTCAGTTGTAAATATATTAAAATAATAAGTTTTATAACCTTCGTTTATGTATAAATTTTTTTTATATTTTATGAGTTTTAAAAAATTAAAATATTGAAATTCCATAACATTTTTATTTTGCCTCTTGATTTCATTTGTATATTGATGATAATAAATGCATTACAATATTATTTTTAAATAAATATTATATATGCATCTATTTAAATATACCTTATACGAACTTATACTCAATTTATCTCATTGAATAGATTTATTATTTTTTTTAATTCATTTCCATCACTAAAATATGATATAAAAATGTAGAAATATCATTATATATATTTTGAATCGAACATTAGAATTTCATGAAGTTTTATAAAAATAGGTTAATATGATAATATATAATACAAATAAGGAATTACAATTATATTATAATGTTGATCCCTTTAAAGTATATCACTTAATTTATATTAATCATATTAATGAATAGGTTATCTTTAATAGCTCTATACAATACAATATGTGAATATTAGTGAGGTATATTTCACAAATATCTCGACTACTATGTCAGTAATCCATTGAATTGTTGACTTTTAAAATACCACCCAGTACGTAATACCCTAGCGATGAAATAATATGAGTGTAACATTACGATTTCTTAAGAGGATATTCTAGATTACCAAGTGGACCTTCATTCACTATAGCTCTACTACCAAGATTACCTCCCCCATCGACAGACGAAGGCTACATACCTAAAGAAGAGAGGAAACCCTTACGGTGTGAAAGTAAAAACCTATCTGCTCTGCATACATTTGCACCAGCACACCCAACGTCTCCACCTCATCGTAAATCCAATGTTTATAGAGGTCGAACCTTTTCCGGGGTAAATGGTTAGTACATTCAGTAGCGCCCTTATATCTTAAGGGTTAATGCGAGCGATATTCTAAATTCGGTAGAACACGCTTGTGAAATATTAACTTTTATATATAAATTATATTAAAATATCATTCTATATTATATATATATATAGAATAATTTAATACTACTACTTCATTATCAGTTGACTATATTATCACAGAGAATCATACTTTATTTCAATCCTTTCATAACAAATACATTTCTAATATATCATATCACACACACACATATAAATAAAATGGGCTCTCAAATTAATTTGATAATTATAATTATTTAAAATTTTAATTTAAAAAATTTAATTTAAAATTTAATATTTGAATAAAATATATTCAACAATATTTCTATATTTTATATATTTCAAATGAAAATAATAATAAATTAAATGCATGTTAAATTATTTACCAAATTAACTATAATAGTGTAACCTCTGTTATTAAAAAAATAACTGATTTAGAGAAATATAGAGATAGCTTTTATTGATATTTATTATATATATTTTCTAAATATTAGGAATATACGCTATAGCCAACTAAAGGCAATAATTATTAGAAATTTCATCATCATCGCCATCTTCATCATTATCATCATCACTATCGTAATCATTATCATCATCCTCATCATCATCATCATCATCATCATTATTAATATCACTATTAAATATTCTTAAAAACATATAAAATAAATGTCACTTCTATCTATACTTAGATATACCAAGTCTTAGACTACTTATACCTACATTTAATGACACTATACTTTTCGGTAGATATTTGAGTGTAACTGTCCTAATAATTGGAACTTTTTCTAATTAATATTATAAATATAAATAATTATAATTCATTTCGGTGCATTTTATTAATAAACGATTCTCAATATATGACAGAGGAAATATTCTAAATAATTAAAAATGTTCTTAATATATACATACATATATATATATATATATATATATACATAAGTCGTGTAGTTTATACATTACTATTTAAAAATAAATATCCAACACTAACTTCATACGTTCTTAACCTTCCTATTTAAAGTACGTACGCAATCGTGCTATGGGTTCATATATGAAAATAATACAATAATATGTTACGTATGTTATTATCTAATCGTAGTATTGTTTCATTAAGTAACTCTCTAATGAATGTACAACCATGGTTGTGTATGCATACTTTGGCCCCGTTAATAGTTGTAACCTACGATAGCGCTAACACTCACCTGTTATAACGCTGTGTTCCTCGAGTACTAAACTACTACTGACTCCTTCGTAGATAGGTTGGGAAACCAGAACCAAGAGATTCGTGAGGTATGTGAAGTTACAGACTAAAGGTTTGTAAATTAAACATATTGTATACCCACTATCATAAGTTTATAGCCTATATATATATTGCGTTGCAAATAAATTCAAACTGTTCATAATTGTATTTAACATTTGAAATATTCATGAACTTTGAACATTACAAAATATATTGAGTTGTACCAAGACCTCCTATAACCTCAGGCCCGAACATTGAATTAAGATGGCGTATAATTAAGATACATATATATATTTGTTGAATGTTGCAAATAAATGATATAGCTAGGATATATCCCAGGATATATATAGTAATTTATATATAATATAGGATTATATAATCCTATAAATGTATATACATATACGTATACATCAAGTACATGGAATACATTTTACAATTTTAATTAAACATTTTAAATACAATATATATATATATATAAATATAATGTTTCACTTTATACTTAGTATATAAACTGATTTCATTCATTCATATATTATTATGGAATTATTCTCAGAATAAATAAAATTATAAAAGTAATTTATTTAATATATATATTTTTTTATTTGCATATATATCATATATATATAACTATAGTTATTTAATGAATTATAATTTATTTTATGAATGTGATGATGATACAAATTATAATAGTATGTATAGTATACATTGTATACTATTTAATAATTTGCTAATATATTATAATTTTACATTTCTTATTTTAACTTTATTATATCTTTACGCCTACTTTATTTTAACCTTTCACTTTATTATAATAGTACGAACACTATATTTTAACTTTATTACATCTGTTCGGTTGCTTTATTTTAACCTTTAACTTATTATAATAGTACGAACACTATATTTTAACTTTATTACATTTGTTCGGTTGCTTTATTTTAACCTTTCACTTTATTATTAGAGTACAAACACTATATTTAAACTTTATTACATCTGTTCGGTTGCTTTATTTTAACCTTTAACTTTATTATAATAGTACGATCACTATATTTTAACTTTATACTCTATTATATTTTTAAGATTACACTTTTCATTAAGATTTCACTATATTATAATAATATGATAACTATATTTTAATCATCTAAAAAATAGTAGTAACTATCATCTAAGATTTTATTTTGATTTTGAAAAACTGTAGTTTTAAAATAAATAATTATATTAGTACATTTGCTAAATATATTATTACATATATGTATAATGTGTATAATATATAATGTGTATAATATGTATAATGTATACATTATATAAAATTAAGCGACTTCATAAATAAATTTAAAATTACTGATTGTAATTAGGAATTTATAATAGTTTAAACCCACTCTTAAAAAATATATACACACCCATATATATATTTTATACACACCCATATATATATATAATATTATTTAATTATTCAAATAAAGGACATACATAATTCTATATATTTGATATTATATTATAATTATAGCAGAATTATTATGAGAATATGAAAATGTCATTTATAAAAGTTATTCAACGTGTTATAAATAACATAATGTTAAACATTTTTCAAATTCTCATAATAATTCTGGTACAATAATTTAAAGTATATTTATATATATATATATTAAACATCATAATTTCGTTGATAAGGTATATATTTAATAGATATTTTCTAAATGCAGAACCTATATAAACTTAATACTCCTATATATATATATATATATATATATATATATATATATATATTAATATATAGTTAATAACTATTAGTTATATACTTAATGTAAATCCTTTTAAAATGATGATTTATTATAATTATTTTTTAATATTTTAATAAAATTTATATTATTTATATTATAACGTAATTTTTTTTACAAATCATTGACAATCACGGAACCATTTTAAATAATATTGGGGCTTTAGATTGTAGGATGAATTTATATATGTTTATTTCCTTACTATAGGTGCAAAATAGCGTTAATATTTATAAATATCATATTGGAATAAATCTGTTAAAATAATTTTTTTTTTAAATAAGTCAAATGTAACCAATTATCATAGAGAAATACATTATTGACCAATCAGAAAAAGTAAAATAAACCTGTTATTAAAGTCTATATTACATGTTACAATTACATATTACATTATTATGGTTGTACAATGTACATCCATATTTCGAACGATTCACAATTATTTTATCCCACTTTTATATATTGTATCAATCTTTTTTTTATTGAACGTATCGATTGTACTTTCTAATATCTGCATTAAATACAGTAAATAATATTTAATAAATATAAATTTATATAAAATGTAAATTATACATTATAACTATCTATGTTAACTAATTATAAAAATCTGAACAAATATTTATAAATAATATAAATAATATTTATAAATATTAATCTTTAATTATTTTCGAGTTAGTACATCATAGTTCTTTATTAAGTATCCTACGCCTATTTTATATTTATTATGCTTTATTAAAATATATTTATTATAATGTTAAAGTACAATGATCGGCCCAAAAATTACTATAAGTCGTGTCAGAACTTAATAATATTAGAATTCTAGTAACTTAAGCTATGAGGTACTCTCCGAAGCCAAGTGTGAGTGCAAGTGCACCTAGTGAACGCATATTCTCAGATGCATGTACAACTATTTAAAGAATACCAGTAAACTCGGACCAGGTAAACTCGGACCACTTTTGAGGTAAACTCGGACCACTTTTAAAGTAAACTCGGACCACTTTTTAAAAACATAAAGTAAACTCGGACCACTTATTAAAAACATAAAGAAGATTCGGACCACTTTTAAAATAACTATATTTTGTATATTTCTATTATATAATATGCTTTAACTTACTTCCACCTTATATAATTATATTATATCTGTTAAATAAATTATAAAAAGAGTCATTTAATATGATATTTTTGTGGAATTATATACTTAAATAGGTAAACATTTAATTTGAACTCGCACCACTTTTGAAGTAAACTCGGACCACTTTTGAAGTAAACTCGGACCACTTATTAAAATAACTTATATATTGTATACTTCTATCATAATAAATATAGCTTCTATCGTGGTTCTCGTCGGTGATATACATAGAGCTAGATATACGATGGTGATATACGACAATTTAAATTATGTTAAGTTATTAAATGTTATTAAAGTCATATATATGATAAAGTTATATATATATATATATATATAATGTCTTTAATAATTAAATAAAAATGTAAATATAATTATATACAGTGAAATTATACTTTTAACTTATAAGTTAAAGCATATTATATGTTAGAAATATACAATATATAGTTTATACGGTTGGTCCGAATCTTCTTTATGTTTTTAATAAATGGTCCGAGTTTACTTCACAAGTGGTCCGAGTTTACTTCAAAAGTGGTGCGAGTTCAAATTAAATGTTTAGGTACCTATTTATTTATTACCTACCTATTTAAATATATAATTCCACAAAAATATCATATGAAATGACTCTTTTTATAATTTATTTAACAGATATAATATAATTATATAAGGTGGAAATAAGTTAAAGCATATTATATTATAGAAATATACAAAATATAGTTATTTTAATAAGTGGTCCGAGTTTACTTTATGTTTTTAAAAAGTGGTCCGAGTTTACTTTAAAAGTGGTCCGAGTTTACCTCAAAAGTGGTCCGAGTTTACCTGGTCCGAGTTTACTGGTACTCCTATTTAAACAGAGCGCGCCGCAATCTAATATCATCCGATAATGTTATTGTTAACTAATATTGTTCAATAGTAATGTTGATTTACAGCATATCCTATTTTTATATGTTAATATTTATTAATACCTAAAAAGAATATCTCTAACCGTATAATACAATCATTTTAAAGTTTGAACGTGTATTGATCAAATGATAAGTGGGTTCATTTACAATACTAATATATTATATATAATACTTATAATCTATAGCTATAGCTAAAGCTTCTGTAAGTCATAGCTATAGTACTTCATCACTACTAATAGCTGTTCGATACCATTGTAATTAATGCCTTCAACAGATCCTTTGGAGACATCGGGCCTCGTGGAATATAGCACAGTTAAGAAGACGACAAATGCTCTCATATTGCTTAATGAAATATCAAGACAACAATATCAACAACATCAACAACAAGACAACAAGTAAACGATATAAACAACAACGAATAGAAATCAAAATTAAGCGTTATTTCTATAAATAAATAAAATTAAATTTCTTTAAATCTAATTAATTTCGACATAGGGATAACTAGTTCTCTATATTATACGGAATTACTTTCAATATTTACGTAGTATATACATAGTATCTACGTAGTCATTTCAGGAAAGAATAACCTTTTAAAATCGGAAAAATAAGAAAATTGAAACATCAAAACGCTAATTTATTTAGTAAACAAGAAAAATCGAATTCTGCAATTGTTCAATTTAAAATCATAGGTAAAAGGTTTGTTAAAAATATATAGGTATATAATATATAATATATAATATATAATTTCTAAAATTATTTAATTGTAATATATTTATTACATTAAAAATGAATTGTAGTACATGTAACTTAGGAATTAATAACGAAAATTATATAATATGTTCATGTGGTAATACATACCATTATAAATGCTTATGTAAAGTACAAATTATAAAAATAAATTAGTCAAATAAATCACCACCAAAATATGCTATTCAGTTATTTAGATCACAAAATTTTATATTAAAATATAATAAATGTTAAATAATAATAATGATAATATACCAATAAATCTACATAGTTTAAATAACTCATTACCATAGTCTACTATTATTGATAAAGGAATAATAATAATTTAATAAATTGTACAGAAATAAAATTAAATATGTTATCAAAATTCACTGAAACAAGTGATAGGTTGATTGTTGTTAAAAAACATACTCTAACGTAACCGCTAATGTAACCTATACTGTAACCAATTCTGATACCTATATTGACAATTTGGTCAAATCAGTAAATTCTATTAAAAAAAATGTAGATAGCAATAATGAAATAATTATTCACAATATAAATATTCCTAATAATGATAAAACTAATTTCTTAAATACTTAGTAAATATTATTTGTAAAACAGTAGATATTAATAAATTGTGTGTATTATCAATAGTTCAATTATCATTTAATAAATTAAAATTAATTTTAAATAATGTTGTCTCAAAAAAAATTCATTCATCAGAACATCTCTAGATGAAATATCACTAGAACGACATCAGATATTATACCATATAATTAAAAATAAATTAATTAAAAGTAAAATAATTATAAAATGTATTTATAATTCTAGAAGAAATTCCTATGAGCTTAGATATATTATAAATAATAAAATTGACTGGATTATGTCAATTGGTGAAGATAATTTTAATGTGGGAAATTGTCATATATAACTTATATTAATTCTCTTATTAATCAAAATAAAAATAAAACTACAGGTTCTAGATGACTAACTTGTGATAAAGATGAAAATATTAAAAATAACAATTTAAATATATATTATGCTAATGCTCGTAGTATTAGAAATAAAATGAATTTTTTGGAATTTTTACTTTCATCTAATAAATATGACATTATATGTTTAGTTGAAACATGTTTAACGGTAGATGATAGAGATTCTCTATATTTAATCGGATGAAAAAATTATACACTATTTAGATACGATAAATTAATTCATAGAGGAGGTGTTGCGATATTTTGTAAATCTAGTTTATGTCCTGTAAGAAATTTTATTTCACACATAGATGTTCAATATATACATTTAAAAATTAATTCAAAAATTCCATTTAATATTATATGTGTTTATAGACCTCCAAATTGTAATGAAGTATCTCATGAACAGATATGTAAATTATTTGATATAACCCAACAAAATTATAATTCATCTATAATTATAGGAGATTTTAATTTACCAAATTTTAATTGGAAAGAATATACATTTTCTAGTTACCCAAAAAGTTATACATTACTTTACGATATCGAATATTCGATTATTAAAAATTCATTTTCACAATTAATAAATAAGCCAACTCGTAATAATAATATAATTGATTTACTTTTTACTAATGAAAAACAATTACTATATAATATAAATATTGGAGACTATTTCGGATTATACAAAAATATAAGTGACCATTATTCTGTTTCATTTAATGTAAATATTGAAAAATACCCATGTAAACAGATTTTAAAATCAAAAAATTTTGATTTCAATAATGCTAATATAAAATTGATTAAATATCATCTTTCTAGATTTAATTGGGAATATCTAAATTCAAATGATTATAATATCGATCAAAAAGTAGAATATTTTAATAATGTTCTAAATAAATTATTTATATCACATATTCCTAATATAAATAATACAATAAAACAGGTACTTCCGAAGAATATATTGAAATTGAAGAAGCAAGTAAAAAAATTATTTACAAAATCTAAAACTAATTTACAATATAAATATAATTGGATAGAAGCAAAAAAAAAATTATCCAAAGAATTAGAATCTTTAAATTTTAAGAGAGAGATTAATGCAATTAATTCAAAAAATAAATTAAAGTTTTATAAATTTAAAAAAGACAAAATTTAAAATCTGGACTATCTCCTCTAATTTATATATCAAATAATAATATTTTATTTTCAGATCTCGACAAAGCAAATACGTTAAATTCATATTTAGTTCAATTCAACAAAATGATAATGGAAATTTACCCGAATTTTATAATTTAACTAAACAAAAATTTGATAATATTGATTTAAATCTTGAAATAATTAAAATATTTTTAAATAGATTAAAAATTACACATACTTTCGTAACTGATGGGATAATACCATCTTCTATGTTAAAATTAGTATCTTATGAATTATGTAAGCCTTTATATATTATTTTTAATTCATCTTTATTATCGGGTAATATACCGAACATTTGGAAAAAATCTATTATCACACCAATCTTTAAAGAGGGTGAACCATCAAATTCAAATAACTATAGACCTATTTCAATAACATGTGTAATGTGTAGAGTATTAGAACGTATTATTTCTAAACAATTAATTTGTTATTTAAAATCTAATAATTTATTAAAAATTCAATATGGTTTTATAAGTGGAAAATCAACAGAATTACAATTAACAAAATGTTTAAAATGTTGGTATCATGTTCCTATAATGAATTGAATAATACAAAATGTGTAGATATAATATATATTGATTGTGCAAAAACTCTTCTCATGAAAAACTATTATATAAATTAAAATCATACGGTATATCTAATAAAATAATAAAATGGTTTTATAATTTTGTATCGAATAGATCTCAAATTACACGGGATGAAAATTCTTTTTCAAATAGTTCTATTGTAAAATATGGAGTACCACAAGGATCGGTTTTAGGTCCAATTATATTTTTATTATATATTAATGATCTTCCTAGTATATCCTATTCAAAAATTCATATTGATTTATTTACCGATGATACAAAAATATATTTTTCTTAGACATCTGAGAGTTGAAGATTTCTTTTACAAAATAATTAAAATTTATTTTCACAATGATTAAATAAATGACAATTAAATATTTCATCAAAATGTGCAGTTTTGACTTTAGGGTAAGGTTACTCCATCTAAATATTTTATAAATAACATTCAATTATAAAACGTTACTTTTTATAAAGATTTAGGAATAATATTTGAGAAAAACTTTTTATTTAATAAACATATTGATTATATTAGTAAAAAGCTTATTTTACTTTGAATTCAATTTTTGATGCATTACTACAAAATCCCCTAGAGCATCATTAAATGCATATAAAATGTAATGCCGACCAATTTTAGGATATGCATCCATAATTTGGTCAACTTTTTTAAAGTTTAGTAAATTTCGTTGACTCATATACCAAATTGAAAGAGTGCAAAGATTATTTACTAGAAGATTAATTACAAGATGCGTAGGGTATACAAATTCATCAAATATTAATTATAAATCATATAAAGAGAGTAGGAAATATTTTAAATTAGAATCACTTGAACTTAGAAGATTAAAAATAGATCCTACCACAATTTTAACATTTGAAATAATTATACAGATATAAATATATTTAATATCATTAACATTTCGAATAAGTGTAGAACTAGAGATAATTGTAAAAAATTAAATGTAATACATAATTATGATAATACAATTAAAAATATAATTAATAATATATCAGTTAATATATGGAATTCATTAAATAATGATATAATAATATATGTAGGATGCCTATCTCTTTCATTTTTATAAAATAAAATAAAATAAACAAAATCTGTTTTAAAAACATCTTTTTTTTAACAGAAATTTATAATTTTATATGATTTATTTTCATTTGATATCTTAATTATTGGATTATCTCTTCGGGGTTTTTTAAAAATGTATAAAAGACTGATGATCGGGAAGAACGGAGGAAGTTGTGTTCGTCATGCGCTCCCCTTAGGACACATCGTCACGGGACTAAAAAAAAATCGTACTTACTAACGCAAGTAGGCTATGATATAATAGCTATGAAATATCATTATCGCTATCGATATCGATATGCTAAATATGTAGCTAATTGAATGGAGACATAGCTAGGAGTTTACATAGAAGTGTCCGCACAAACAACCCGATCATCGGTGTATATTATATTCTTACTAATAATAGAAACTTATTTATATTTTATACTCGTCGATTAATGAGATTAAATATTACAAAATAACGATAAATTACAAACAATGTCGGCATTATTTATTAACAATGCGATTACAAATATCTCGTTATTGAATAAATAAATGTATATTTATAAAATATTTAAAATGTTATCTTTATTTTTAAAAATTATAATAAAAATGACGATATATTAAATATGATTAATAATATAAAATAAAATTATGAAATATATGCATTATTAATTATACATTTGAGTCACACAAAGAGCACCGTTTGCAGGTAAACATTTGAGTCAGCCAAAGATACTAAGATTCACACTGTCTACCTCATCTGAGCCATTGTCTAAATTCAACTTCTCGAAGTTAGATTTCTTTTTTCTCACTGTAAACAAATTTAATATTTAAATTACCTATAGTACTATATACATATGTGCTGTTTGCTTATTATAATTACGTATATGTATTATTTACCATTTATATATATATATATATATAAATATTATTAATCCAATATTTGCTCTTAATCATAATTATTAAAATTAATTTAATGTAATATATTTCATTTAATAAAATTAATTAAATGTAATATGATTATTTTATATATTTGTATTAATTATATATATATATATCGTCCCATATTATGGCATACTTTATGGATATATTCAGAATAGAATATGATGATTTTAAAGGATAGTTAATGAACAAATGTTAAAATAATCTGATTAAGAGAATTATTATTTATGAAGAAATATGTTTATATCATCCATTTTATTGCGGTTATTCTTGTATCATTCACAATTATGGGAGTTTAACATGTAAATTGCCTGTAGGGGAAAGGTGGATAGTAGTGAAAGTTTTGAATATATTGCAATAACTCTTAAACTATTGATCCTCTATATAAAGTGTTTTTATATTGTATATAAATTAATATTATCTAAATAATTGCTATTAACATTTTTTAATATAATCATTAACACTTGAGATAACGAGGGTGTCATTACTATACTCCAATGCGGGTAGTAATGACACCCCGAGGGTAGTCGTGACATGTTGATCATAATTGATCGTAGAAATATTTCCAATAATCATAAATTAATATGAATTATATTTTCTTGTAGATATTAAATTCATCTTTAGTATAAGACTTTAATTTTCTATTTTCCATTAAATATCAAGGAATTAAAAATAAAAATACTTTTATAAAAACTTATTACGTAATTTTTTAAGAATATATTCACAAAATCGATTAATTGATTTCATTTATTTATATTGAAAATTAAGGAAATAAAAAATACTTATGTCAATAAAGCTTGTGAATACCCACAACTTTCGTATATAAATAAATTTAATTGGAATTGTAGTTTTTTAGATACGTGGGGTGTCATTACTATACACCTGTCACTACTATCCACCTTTCCCCTATTATTCATTATGCCACCAATTTCCAAAATGTTTACTGCTATATAATTATAAAATCTATTATTGTATGAATCTATATTCAATATATGTATATATTTATGTAATAATCTTATGAAAATAAATGATATTTATTTATTCAATTATTTAATAAAAAAATTGGCCTAAATAAATATCTATACAATATAATTCTAATCAATAAAGCAAATTATGTATGTTTGTAAACATTATGGTAAAATATTCAATATTAAAATTATTCAGCTATTTTTAAATACAAGTAGATAGAGAGAAATATCATGATCTATGAAAAATTCTATATGTTTATTTAATATAAGTTAACAAATATTTCATATATATTCATATATATATATATATATATATATTTATAACATATATATAAATAACACTCCACTATAACAATGCAGTCTGTAGCATATAACACTCCACTATATCAATGCAGTCTGTAGTATATAACACTCTTGAGGAGTGACTCCTCTATATCACTTAAGAGATATAGACAAATAATTATTTGTGTCCGTGTTATATTCAATGTATATTATTATTAAATTATTATCGTATTATTATTTTCTTCCCGTATGAAGGATTCTACATGACCCTATTTTAGTGCTTAATAAACCGAATATCATCATCATCATCATCATCATCATCATATATTATATTGTATTTATGATAGGGTATATATTATATTGAATATCTTATATTGTATATTTTATATAGTATATCTAATATTGAATATCTTATATAAGGACCTTATAATAAGGTCATCTCTCAATTGCTTGCATCAATGTAAATAGATATGGATATTTTCTACTACTATAAATTCTATTTTGTGAAAATAAGTGGAATATTGCCTACATTTTCTTATCTTTATAAACTAGATGTATAATGCTATACACTGTAGAGAGAATTTTTAATAAAATGCAATATTATTATATGTAATTTATATTTTAAATATGATATTAATTTTGTTCTACAAAAATAGTTAATTAATTTTGTCAATTGTCTATCTAAATATGACTAAATATACTCTTTAGAAATCGGGCACACTGTGTTTGAGATATATATATATATATATATATGTATATCTTCTTTCTATAGCAACAACAATTATTAGAATATATCATAAACTACTCTCTGTATTGTGAATTCTAGTGAATGTTGGAAGATAATTATTTCGAGATAAATGCATTCAAAGTTATATCAATCAAAATAAAAAAAAAATGTTTTTAAAATGTTGATAATCAATAATATACTACGTAGATAATATGCTACCTATACAATTATGTATTTATAAACAATAATGGTGATAAAAGTACCGCTTCTAATAGAAACTTTCTACGTTATTCGGACAATAATGATAAATTAATAATGTAAAATAAATGTAAATAAGTAATGATACACATATCATGACATAGCACATATGATACTGAAATAATATAAATTATATATTTATGCAAACAATTGAAAAAAATATTGATTATTAATAAATCCAGTTTTAATTAAATTGTCACTATTTATTAAAAAACTAAATAAGTTCCTATAGGTAAGTACCTATATATTAGTCATGCACATAAAATCAAGTAAAATATACTTAATAATATTTATAGAAACTAAAATACACATCATGCATGAGTATAGATAATAATATGAAATATATACAATATAATATAAAATATATTGTATATATATATATTTAAAATTAAATCAAATTTTATTAAAATATTTATGACACTTACATTAATTTATAGTTTTAGTGATGTTTTAAAAGTCTTTTTTATGAGTTCTATTCTATATAAGATAATAATGTATACATGAATTTAAAGATAATTTTTAAATTTTAGAAATAAATATATAAAAAGATGTGTAGGTACTACCTACTAGGTACCTACATTATTTTTATATTGTAATTTTATGGTGTATCTTACTCTTAATATGACATTAAACTATATATATATATATATATATAGGCACCTATGTATGATAATATCTAAGTACTGAATGATCTTAAGGGGTGTGACACATGGGGAGCACAAGCGATAAAATTACTGGCATCAAGTGCGGCGCCCGGCGGCTTCTAGATAAAATACTCGCAAAGTTCTATTTGCGAGCGCCCGGTAAGAGTGATTTTATTTTACAGATCATACTGCTTCATAGTAGATTCTATAGATATGATGTTCATGATACTATTTTATTAAAACATATACATTTTGGTTCAATATTTCTGATGCGATGGAGGTTTTAAAAAAAATAATAATTTAAAAAATAAATCTCGAAATTTCGTTACTCCTATGTAATTGTAGTGTATATGTTTATAAATAATTGTCCTTAAGGATATTTATTTGAATTTTGTAAATTTTATTTGTATTTATTGTAATGGGTGTATATATAATAATGAGTAATTTCCTTATATAGGTATCCTACTATATTCATCTATTAGATTTTATTAATATATAGTAAATAATATTTACTAAATATTATATATAGTATCCCTAATTACAATATTAGGTATTAGATAATTAATTTAAACAATAAAATAAATTTATATATATATACAAATTTTCTAAAAATTAGACCACTTTGATAATTTATTAACATTATAAAGAGCTATTTAAAAAAATGTATAATAATTGTACGTTATAATATAACATCTTAAGATGAGGTAGAAAAAAAAATCTTAAAATTTGTAAAGGTATCAACAGAAAAATGCTCATTTATTGATGATTTTTAACAAAATTAAAGAAATTCCATATTAGTTATTATTTGTTCAGCCAAATGATTATATATAATGGTTAAAGAATTGTTTTTTTTATTATATATAATATAAATTTATCAAATATAACGATTCGGTAAAGTATTATGAGAGGTCAAAACAAATTCTGGAAAATCCTATAATTTGAAAAAAAATCATAGAAATAAAATAATATTTTTTATAAATGTTATATAATTCATAGGAACTATACACATTACACATATTCTGAAAATTTCATGATTGTAGCTTAATTATAAATGTGAAAAATATACATATTTGTTGTTGTTGAATTTTTATATCTATTTCCATGTTAAATTTGTGTTAAAGTGACTAGGGTTTCGCATGGCGAATATTGACCTAAATTAAAAAAAAATTTGTTGGGTATTCTCAATACTCAAATTTAAATGATCCATAAGAACTTCTTATTAAGAAGTGGTCGAATCCATGATCAACATCATGTTTAACATCACTCTTATTAGCGCCCGGCCGCCGGCTGCTCGTACTGTTGGTCGCGATGTGTACACCTCATAGAGCTTTCTCTCTAGCTCTGTGGTACACCTACACTTCTAGCACAAGCGAGCAGATCAAGAACTAAGTGCGGCGCTCAGTACCGATAGGACATAGGACCGAAGCAAGGACATGTCCTTGAACACAGTGTGCATTCGCTCCCATGTCTATGCTCAGTACCTACTAAATTCAACGTGTTGAATTTCGCAGTACCAGTTACCGGAAATGTAAACAACGCTTGCATCGTGGTAGTGATATAAACGTAATTCGTTTGTAAACATTTTTCAACGGCTTAATTTAAATTAAAAATATATAGCACTTTTTAGAAAAATGGATATGGCTTTTTAGAAACTATCATACGATAACAAAACCGAAGTTAAAAGCAGGATACTCGATTATTACCGAATAAGGAATCGTTTGTTAATGCTAAGAATAAAGAGTTTATATCTTCGAGAGCTTCGCTCAATGAATTATCCAGAGATATAAACGTTGATGGTGAGTTTAATTTAAAATGATAATAACTATTATTATAATAATTAATATACTGTATTAATAATACAGATATATCGTTAATTTAATGTTAACATAATTTAAATAAGTCATTAACTTATTTAAACTAATAATAATAATCGGCGGCCTGCTTTTAGATTCACAATTTAAATTAGTAGACTAGGACTACATTATTTAACATTATTATATAGTTAATTATATTATTATAATTATATACCACTACATTATTTAATATTATTACTCAGTTAATTAAATTATAACATGATTTAAATTATTACACTAAATTATTATAACGATAATATCGAATATGGTCTAAATTTGTCGTGATCACGATTGCCAAGGTCAAATTAAAAATATTGTATATGTATCCCTATAATTTAATAACAGATAATTTATATATAAAATATATGATAGGATTTATTAATTTATATATATATATATATATATATATATATATATATATATATATATATATGATACCTATATAATATATCTTATAATATATATTCTATTTTCATTTTTCATATTAGTTTATCATATCAGTTTATCATTATACAGTTAATTAAATGTTAACATGATTTAAATTATAACGCTAAATTAGTTAATAGGTTAATATACCTACTTATAAATTATTATAACTCAATTATTTAACATTATTATATAGTTAATTATATTATGCCATGATATAAATTAGTACACTAAATTATTATACAGTTACTTATTATTACATGATTATGTATATATATTATGCATAATATATTAATAAATAACTTATACACAATTTAAATCGGTACAATAATCTGCGTCGTTCAGTGCATATTATTATTTAATATTGACTTATTATTTCATATATTTTATACATATATTCATTCAAATATAGTGGATTGTATCATCAAGATTTGGAAAAGTTTAACGAATTCATATCGAAGACAAAAGAAAAAGGAAAGAGAAACAAATGCGGGTCCAATGTCGATGACCTCTATTACGATAGAGTAACATTTGAAATTTATAATGAAATGAGCTTGTTGGATGAGTCCATCACTCCGAAGAGTTAAATCTCCCAAGTCATAAAACTCTACTAGGTAAGTATTACTATAGATTATTTATTGAATGAATTAAAATAATTAACAAAATCAATATAAAACTAATGCTAAGATTTAATTAATAACAATATTAAATAATAACACTGAACGAAGCACATTATTGTACAGATCAAATTATGTATAATTTATATATTATGTAATAATATAAGTAACTGTATAATAATAAACTGATATGATAAACTAATATGAATAATGAAAATAGAATATATATATTATATGATATATATATATATATATATATATATATGTAAATTATCTGTTATTTAATTATAGGGATACATATCAAATATTTTAAATTTTACTTCTGCAATCGTAATCAAAACAAACTGAGACCATATTCGATATTATCCGTATAATAAGTTAGTGTACTAATTTAAATAATGTTATAATTTATTAAATTTATTTATTAACTGAGTATATTAAATAATTTAGTGGTATAATATAATTAACTATATATAATAATTTTAAATAATTTAGTTTAATAATTTAAATCATGTTATAATGTAAACAACTGTATAATACTTTAGGGTACTAATTTAAATCAGTAACTAATTAGTTATAATAATAACTTATTATTAAGATCATAATATTTTGTATTATTCTAGCTATCAATAAAACAAGCATAGTAAACAATCAATAAACTGGCACAGATGTTGAACTATATTGTTAGTATAATAATAAAGTGTATTAACTTCTAAATTATACTATATAGTCTATACTATTTAAAATATTATATCATATAATAGCATCAATCTTTATATGGAGGATCTGCTCGACTGTGGAATTACTCTACAGTCGTCTTCACATAACTCTCCAGAACCAGATGAAATTCCACACATAGGTAGGAATATTTGATTTTTTAATATAGACTGATTGATTTATAAATCTCATCATTTCAGAAACCTCCGTATGTATTCAGAACACCAGAGAATACGCCAAAAGCTAAGAGGAAGAGGAGGGAAGAGACCGAGGATGAAAGCCCAGTTGGGAAAGCTACTTCAGCTATACTAACTTGTGTAGATAATGTTGAAATATTAATCTTATGTCATATTTAACGTTACAGAAATGGCTACGGATTGTCCTAAGATTATACTAATTTATTACTGGAGTAATTTTAATTATTACTGAATTCGTTATTAATATCTATATAATTATATATAATATGTATTTTTATAATAACATTTTTAAATTTGTATATATTTGGTTTAATATATATACAAGAAATTGTTTAATATCAAATATTTTTCTAAGATTTGTTAACTGTGATAATTAAAATATAATAATTATAAACATTGATTAATTCATTATAATTTAATATATTTATATATTTCAGTAATCTATTAAATAATGAAAATTAATGTAATATTTAAATGTGATATGAAGGATATAAATATGTATATTGAAGTAATTAAATTGAATATGATTGATTATTTCATAAATATTTGTGATTTTGACTATTATAAACATTTATAAGTGTATAGTATATATTAAAGGGATATAGCCATGGGACGGATATGTTGTTGATCTACATATATAGAGATAGGGAACACATTGCATCCGTTTATTGAATGTTTCAAAAAACATCATCATTGAATTTAAAATTGTTTTTTTTTCTATATAAAAAGGAAATTTATATCTATAATCCTAGAGACATACAAATTAAAAAATATATATTTTACATGTTTAATAATAGACATACTTTTAATTTAATTTTTTCACCAAATTTATAAAATCCAATACATCATAATTATATTTTGTAATATTGTCTCACTCGAATTGTGCATAAATATGTTATTACACTATTGTTATTACATTGAAGATAACTCGAGACAAACATAATAAGTTGGATGATTTAATGATTAGAGGTAGAGAGAAAATAAGAAGTAGATTTATAAATATTTTGTTGGATCTAATAGAACGAATGATATACCATATACTATAGTATTGAGGGAATTCCATAGGGTGCACTGTTAGAAAAAAGAGTACTCTAGCTTTTATTAAAATGTAGATTACCCTTTTTATAATTAAGAATACTCTTTATTTAAAATCAATTTTCCATCTAGTAATATGGCCAAATACTATATAAAAGAGTATTCCACATCATAACAGATATAAAAATACAAAAAAGAGTATTTAATATAATATATAGGTTCAACAAGTTCCTACAAGTTCTATTTTATAAAACTTATTCTCAAATTTGCGAACACTCTTCTTGAAGATGAAACGTTCGAGAGAAAACCTGGGATAAAAAGGCTGGTCAGTAATTAATGTAGTTTTTGTAGATACATGTATATTGATAGAATTTTGGAGAAAAGAGTTTAGAAGTAGGATTACTACCGGATATAGAGAAGTAAGAGAGGAGATAGTAGTTTTGATATCGTTTATAAATATTGGTATGTCAATAGACTTAACATTTGTATATGTAATACTTTTCGTTTAACCTTTGTGAATTTTAAATTTAATGAGAATTCCACAATAAAATAATCCGTTACTAGTTCAATTTATTAAAATGAGTTAGGGTTTATACATCCAATAAGAGGACTGGAAAGGGTATAAATATCATATCAAGTATATTACCACTGGATGGGTGAGAAATTATATATATATATATATATATATATTGGCACAAGGAAAGATACTCAGTTAGAAGTTTAAGTCACTATGAGGTAGTGATGTAAATGATGCGGAGCCGAGACTCTAGCCAAACGAGACGTTGAGACTTTTACAAAACATAACCGATCCGAAATTATACTTTTTTGAAGTTAAATTTTTTACTAATTTTTATATATTTCACATTTACATAAATTAAAAAAACATTATCTGCGCCAACTTCGCGATTCAGTGAATAATAATGTAAATTTCATCTAGTGATGTAAATAATACCGAGCTTTTTGATGCCGAGCCGAGACTTTCATTTTCGGGGAAAAAACGAGCCTGGACCGAGATGAGACTCTAGCCAAACGAACCCGAGCCGAGCCGAGACTCTAACAAAATGAGCCCGAGCCGAGTTGAGACTTTAGGTGAGACTTTAACTGAGACGGAGATTGCATCGATACCCTATATTTGAGCATCATTTACATCACTACTATGGGGATTGATAGGATAATTAAAGTGATAGTTAAAGTCACCAAGAATAATTGGCAAATAGGATGAAGATGAAGGAAGATTATGGATGAAATCATGATATTCATCAAAGAATAACATTGTTTCAGGTTTTGGGGGACGATAGATTACGGTGAGATGTAGAGTTACGCTATGGAGCATAAATCAATCAAATGTATAGATCAATCAAAAAGAATAATATATCAATCATGTTTGGTATAATACACATCGTATAATAACTATATTAATAACTATAGGTATATATAGATACTACCTATTAATATAATGTAATGCAATAAGTAGTGCAATCTTTGTAATACTATGAAGTATATATGATAAGGGACTATGATAAGGATTAATAGTCTAATAACATTCATGGTTAGATAGTTAACGAATTATTTACACCTAACACATTGGATATTTGAGATAGTTCGATATGGTTTGGTAGGGTAATGAGTATCTCTTTAGAGATACTCATTAATATATTATACTCTTTAAATAATATGTAGATAATATTATAAAATCCGCTTAAACGCTTTTAAACGTTAATAAATTTGTAACAAATTATGAATGATATACAATATTTTGTTCACATTGTAATATATAATTAGATCTATAATGTGTATTTTAAATATCTAAATTCTTAAACCATTGAGAATCAATATTAGACCTCACAATGTTCATAAATTTAGAGTCGTAACGACAACATTAGTTTTTTGTTTATAATTAAAAAAATATAAATATTAAAAAAAAAGTATTAGTACCTATTATTTTATGTATTAGAATTATATTAATTAACATTTCGTAAATTAATTATTTTGTGATTGGAGTTATATTTTAGAAGATCTCTATGGTGTCGATAATAGGGGAGAATATCCGATCGTGGACCATCTAAGCTCAAACATGAATATTTTTTTAATATTTAATATTTAACCCATTTTTTTTTGTATCCTATTATGTTAATATTATATTAATCTATCATATAATCCAAAGGTGGTCATACAAAATATTCCTTATTAAAAAGTTATTAGGATTCATAATAAACTGCCATTATCCCAAAAGTTACCCGATCGTTGACCATTTTAATAATATGCATATTTTGACATTTTTACTTTGTATTTTAAGTATGATTCATAATGCAATATAATTAAAAAGGTTAAATATCATATATTATTACTAGAAAAAATATACTATATAAAATATACTATATAATATTACAATAAAATGATAAAAAATCATGATAAAATATAAAATAAAAATAGTGATAATATATTATAATATGATTATTATAAATTGATGATAGGGGCGTCGGAACAGGGGGGGGGGCGGGGGGTATCGGACCCCCACCCGTCCAATCAAAAATACGGGGCGGGGGGGCAAGTATGTTTTGCCCCCCATGAAATATGTTATAATACATTGTATATATATATATATATATATATATATTAAATATAGTATATTGTCTTTGTTAATACACATTTTTGCTAAAGAATATTACCAACAAATATGAGGTGGGGGGGGGGGCTAATTATTATTTGCCTCCACTCTATGAAATATGATAATATTTATGAGAGATAACTGTTATCTGGCGATATTCAGAATGAAACTATTCAACTATATAAAACTGTTAATATTAGATATTATAAGAATTATTAAATATTTTATTGATATATATATTATTGATATATTAATGTTATTTTCTCGATTCAATGTGATGGAATTCAAGATATACACGGAAGTTAGAAGGATAATTTGGAGGTTCGTTATGTGACATCATAACTAGAAATTAAAGAAATATACATAGGAATATGCAATATCACTGAGGCTATACCTTCCCAAGTTGTATACAATATGGAAAGGTATAGAAAATTTAATTTTATCTGAACTTGAACATCTTAACTGGCCTATTTCTAAATTAAGAGGATATTCATATGACGGTGTAGATAATATTTCTGGTAAATGTAATGGTGTAAAGACTATAATAGTGACTAGACAGCCATTAGCTTTTTGTACATACTATGGATCTCACCCCATAAACTTAATAGCATTAGATACTAATATACATATAAGAAAAGCTTTGAGAGTGGTTCATGATTAGGGATTATTATATGAAAAAACTATCAAATTCCGGAATGTATACAATACTAATAATAACAAAGCAAATAGATTGAAACCATTATGCCCAACAAGATGGACTGCGAAAATCATGTATTAAAACAACATTAGATCAATATAGTGGTATAATCGATGCACTGAAAGAATATAAAGAATTATATTACTAATGACCACAAATATATTGAACATTTATTATTAAAAAATATGAATAAGTCAAATATGTTTTTTATGAATATTTCAAGTTTGATATTTGAAAGCTTGGATTTACTTACTTAGTAACCCAGCATTCAACTTACATCAAAACTTAAGTTTAACTTAAGTTGAACTTAAGTTATGATGTAAGTTGAACTTAAGTTTATCGACTTAAGTTGAACTTAATTTGTGATGTAAGTTTTTTATATGAATATAAATTTAAGCATTATTATTAATGTACTAGGATAATACCTATAATCAAATTTAGTAGAACATAATATATAAAATAAAAAATTATATAATTAAATATTATTTATTATAACTTATGTTTCATAACTTAAGTTCAACTTAAGTTCTCAACTTAAGTTCAACTTAAGTTAATAACTTAAGTTCAACTTAAGTTATTGATGTAAGTTGAACGTAAGTTTAAATTTAAGATAAAATATTAATATAAATATTAGTATTTTATGATTAATTATTTATGTTTAATATAGTTATGATATAAAAATATATATTTAAACATATATTTATTCATATTATAAATTTATGTTATATAAGTTATGAACTTAAGTTGAACTTAAGTTATGAACTTAAGTTGAACTTAAGTTACGAACTTAAGTTGAACTTAAGTTGTTGATGTAAGTTGAACGTAAGTTTAAATTAAAAATAAAATATTAGTATTTTATGATTAATTATTTATGTTTAATATAGTTATGATATAAAAATATACATTTAAACATATATTTATTCATATTATAAACTTAAGTTACATAACTTAAGTTGAAATTAAGTTATGAACTTAAATTGAACTTTAGTTATGAACTTAAGTTGAACTTAAGTTACGAACTTAAGTTGAACTTAAGTTGTTGATGTAAGTTGAACGTAAGTTTATATATAATATAATAATAATAATATTATAATAATAATACATATAATAATAATAATAATAATAATAATAATAATAATAATAATAATAATAATAATAATAATAATAATAATAATAATAATAATAATAATAATAATAATAATAATAATAATAATAATAATAATAATAATAATAATAATAATAATAATAATAATAATAATAATAATAATAATAATAATAATAATAATAATAATAATAATAATAATAATAATAATAATAATAATAATAATAATAATAATAATAATAATAATAATAATAATAATAATAATAATAATAATACTAATAATAATACTAATAATAATAATAATAATAATAATAATAATAATAATAATAATAATAATAATAATAATAATAATAATAATAATAATAATAATAATAATAATAATAATAATAATAATAATAATAATAATAATAATAATAATAATAATAATAATAATAATAATAATAATAATAATAATAATAATAATAATAATAATAATAATAATAATAATAATAATAATAATAATAATAATAATAATAATAATAATAATAATAATAATATTAATAATAATAATAATAATAATAATAATAATAATAAATATATTATACACTTATGTTAAACGACTTAAGTTCAACTTAAGTTCAACTTAAGTTATTGATGTAAGTATTATTAAGTTCATATAATTATTTTATTATAGAAAGAATAAAATATTATACTTTTTAATTATTTTGAAATATTGATTTAATTTGTATCTATGCAAATTAATTATAAATTATTATTTTAAATTAATATTTAAGTAATTATACTATTTTTAATAAATAAAATATTATTTTAAAACCTATAATTATTTAAGTAATCCTATGTAGTTTAATATATTATCAAAATCTAATTCAGGAGACTTGTGAACTACAATTTTAATCATGATTATATTGATAATACAAATAGAAATCATGTGAAATAATTGCCCAATATTTAATATATAGCAATTGCATATTGATTAAATATTGTATTCAATATTAAAATGATTATATTATTGAATTTAAGTTTTAAATCTAACTTAAATGAAATTATATAATATATTATAATATATAAGTTAATATTTTACTATGGTAATACTTATACGCTAATATACTATTATTTATTTTACATATAAACTTACGTTCAACTTACATCAACAACTTAAGTTGAACTTAAGTTATTGATGTAAGTTGAATGCTGGGAAGTCCCTTGTCCGGTTGATCGTAGGGGTATATGAATCGCTGAAACAAAAGTTCTATTCCATCCGTCACGGTTACGTATAGCTTCTAGTAGTTGGGTCAGATCCGTTTATGACCTCGCATTTTCCACTATGTTATCCATCCAGTTTTGTATGGATCATCCTCTTCTTCTTTTACCAAAAACGCAACCTTGTATCACAGTTTTATTCAGACTATCATAACGCATCGTGTGACCTAAATATTACATTTTCCTTATCTTTACTTTTGATAGGAGATGCTCAACTTGACTTATGCATTCAACAATTATTTGGTATACATAATAATTTGTTTTTCTTTCTCTATAGGTAATCCTAATTTTTATTTTATAGGCTTTATGATCAAATGCAGTAATTCTTCTTTCCAGTATTTCCGTTAGTGTCAAAGTTTCGCAGCCATAAAGTAGTATAGACAATATTAGTGAGTTGTACAGTAGTATTTTTGTCTGTAGTGATATGTTTCGACTCTTCCATATAGTGATATGATATGCGAATTAATGTAGAGGTTGCTGTAGTTTAATATATGTTCTATTGTGCTTCTTTTCGTTCTTAAACCTGCTTTCTCTTCAGCTAGGATATATTATGTTATTGGATTAAGTCGATTTAAAATAATTCACAGTATGATCTTGCTTGGGTGTGAAATCAGGCTAATAGTTTTATAATTGATGAACTTTCTTGGGTCACCTATCTTTGGTATTGGAATAATTAAAGATTGTGCACATTCATAGGGCCATTCTTTCATAACCCATTTTTTCTGGCAAAGTAATATTACCATTTGTGAACCGCAGTTTATAATTATCTCACTTGTAATGTTATCTATAGATATATATATACATGTTTATTTGCCTTTTTTTAGACTTCGTATTGCATGTTCTAGATCTATTCCTACTTCTGATTTTAAAATCGGCAAGTTCTCTTCTACGCATGCACCTCGATTATCATTACGTATATTTTCATCTGGATTTATTGTATAGTTATATAGTTCTTTGCACTATGCTGTCCATATTTTGACTATTTCTGAGTACTCTGTTAAAATATTGCCATTTCTACTTTCCACAAAAATACTTTTCATGAAAGCTTGGATATGATATTGAAATCTTTCATGATACCAAAAAATACTATTTAGGGTAAAATTTATAAAAATATACTTTAAGATTATTCTAATTAAATTGAATAATGATAGAAATAATTTGCACACATTCATTCAAGAGATAGAAACAAAAGTATTTTATATTTTATATATACAATTTATTATTGATTCGTTTTTTATATTTATATTAATTTATCTTAATAAACTAATTGTATACAAATATTATATAAAATATATTATATAATACACAATAACTTATAATAAATGTTTATAATAAAATATTATAATAATTTATTTTTATTTTAAATATATCTAATTTAATTTTAAGTATATCTAATTCAGAGAATAATAATAATAAATATAATATAAATTATTATAAATATATATGAGGTGAATAGTAATGAAAAGTCAAAAGACTATGAATCTTATCTAGATAAAATAATATAACATTATTAATGTTATGTTAATATAATAATGTGATTAGATATGATCAGTTAATATGTTAATATTCGGTATCATTAATATTTACATAATAAAATATACTAAGTTGTTTGATTCCATAATGATGAAAATTAAAACCAAATTTGATACTAAGGAAACATCATTTATACATTATTATAGGAATCATTATTAAAGGAATCATTATTAAAAAATAATATAATTTATGAAAAAGCGGTTTATTTTTTAGATTAATCTTATTAATCCTATTAATTTGGATATCTCTCTCTCTTTACTACACTAAACATATGTGAATATGTGAATACAAAATATAATAATATAATAATAAATATAGGTGAATACTAATAACCTAATACCTATGTGAATAAAGAAATGTATGAAGAATTATCGATTGAAAGATTAAAGATGGAATTATCTATGTTCAAATCAATCAATATGTTTAATACTATAGACGCATCGATATAAAGAAAGTTTTCTTAATTGATGGAACAACCTTTGAAATTCAAAAAATATTTCCCGGCATAATGGAATTGATCAAAATTTTAGAAAATCTATATTTATATAATAATACATTTTGTAATGTTTTATATTTATTTTCTAATATAATATATTACTTAATATTTACTTTGTATTGTTATACAAATTAAACATTATTAATTTCATATTAACATAGACCAAAGAGGTATCCTATATTAATAAGATATTAATTAGTAGTATATAGTAGTAATTATATTATAAATAATATAAATAAATAAATATAGGATATATAATATAAAATAAAAATAAATAGCCCCCCCATACAAAATATCATTCCGACGCCCCATATATGGTATTACAATATTAAGAACAATTATATGTTGTATAATTATAATTATTCAAAACATCAGTTTGCATTTCAAGATGCCTAGATGTTATCTTCTTTTGTTCATGTATGGAGCAATATGTTCTATATCTTCATACGAGAATTCATTTACGACTCTAGGCAAACATAAACGATTGCGACCAACTACCTACAATCTTCATTCTGATTTGTAACTTCTCCTTTGTTGTCACCATTCATGGATATGTAGGATAATAGGCATATATAATTAATAAAATTGATAACATAATAAATATATAATTATAAATTTATAAATATCATATTTAATATGTATTAAATAGCTAATTAGTAAATAATTAACTAAATAAATAAATATAGGCATATAGGGGAAAGTAACCTAATACGGACACTTTAACAATAAATCGTCTTAACATTTTATGACTCATTATTTTTATTCAAAAATTACAATATATATTACAATTACTATCCTACATATGTATATATACTATTATAAATATATATATACTAATAGTGTATGATTATAGATATTATTGTGATTTTAAAATTTTATTTAATCTTTTAATTCCATAGATAATGGGGGTGTCAGTATTCGGTGCCCATGACCGAATACGGACACCCTCTGTTATAATACGGACACCCTATATACCACTAGATAAACTATATATTATTGATGAATCAATCATACAAATTACACTTACATTATTTATAATTAATTTTATGAATATTGTATTATAATTTAATTAGTTAATAATTTATTTATTTGTATTATTTTTTTAATTAATAATACAATTTAAATAATACAAATTGTAGATTTAGCTTTATTAGTGGTATTAATATTATAACTCACGCGATTTTTATAAAAATCAGAATAGTTCATACGCTGCGTACTTATTGGTTATAGGGTGTCCGTATTAAGACATGTAGAGTGTCCGTATTAGTGACTTACATGACCTCTAGATATATGCTTATAACTTAATGAATATTTGATAACAAATATAGAAATTATTTATATAATTTTTAGATTGCTTTATTTTTTAATAATATAATATTATATTTTATATCGATACATTTATATATTCTTGAGAAGGTTTTAAGTTGAAATTTTTTTTCATAAATTTAAAAACGTAATAAAAAAATCAGTTTATTGGATATATCAGCAATATTTTGAATAATTAAAAAATAAAAAATACTTTTTTTAGACTATTTATATAATCATGAATATTTTATTCATTAAACATTTTTTTGTAGGATTTATGGTTTCTGAGATACCGAGAGTGTCCGTATTCGGTTACTTTCCCCTACGTATATATTTATACTATATATGATATTATATCATTGATATATAGTGATATATGAGTGATAGGAATATATATATATATATATATATATATATATATATATATATATATATATCATAGGATACTATACATTATTAATGGAAGTCAAATTATGTTATAAAATCATTCAAAATTGTTGGTCCACGATCGAGTAATATTGTATGGTAATTAAATTTCAATTATATAAGTGAATATTATTTATTTAATCTAATATCTAGTTTATTTATATATTATTATGTACATATAAATAATAGTAATTAAAAGCATACATTATATATAAATATATTAATTAGAAAAAATTTGCATTTTTAAGGACATTATCAAAAAACTTGTATTTGAAAGAATTATTTACTGATTAATTAAAAAAAAATAATCAAATACTATAATACTAGATTATATAAATATCTTTGAATTGTATATTTCAGATTTTAAAAATATGATACCAATACAAATATATAGCCAATGGTCCACGATCGGGTATTCCCCCTACATGAATGTCAGTATATTTGAGTACTTTCCTCAATACATTTATAAAATATAATTTAGTTAGGTATATAGATATATAATATATGGAATTGATAGGATTTAAAATTTACGTTCTACATATGATTTCCATATTAAATTTATAAAATCTAATATAAATTTCATTGAATTAACAATTCTTATCGATAAAACCACCTAATTAGGTAAAACAAAATCACGTAATTTTATACAAAAACCGTTAAACCTTATTAATAAGGTTTAACGGTTTTTGTATAAAATTACGTGATTTTGTTTTATCGAAATATCATCCCTTCGGAAAATATGTTTCCATATTAGGCTTATTCCTATGTCAGCTTATAGCCTAGTAGAGATCATAATATTCACATTTAAATTTATAAGATTACATTAAATCAAATAGGCGAAAAAATACTTTTCTTCCCATATTAATTTTAATTTAATATATTATATATCCGGTTATATATGAGTGTTTATTTACATTAATTAATTCCTTTATTTACATTTACATTATAAGTTATAATTTTGTAAATTTCAATAATTACATCCCAATTATGTCTTTTAATGTTCTGGAGTTTTGCGCAAATAGAAATGATATGGAAAATAGGGTAAGGGATAGGAATACTAGAGTACCTACCTGCATAATATTTTATAACTTATAAATTGTATAAATATTATTATTAGCTTATTTTATAAAATATTTACGTAATTTATTTATAATGTAGCCTATCAATTTTTAATAACCCACGAATATTATTATTAATTTATTATTTATTATTTATTATAGGATTAATATACCTATATAATTAAGATTATTTTAAATTTATAAGATTACATTAAATCAAATAGGCGAAAAAATACTTTTCTTCCCATATTAATTTTAATTTAATATATTATATATCCGGTTATATATGAGTGTTTATTTACATTAATTAATTCCTTTATTTACATTTACATTATAAGTTATAATTTTGTAAATTTCAATAATTACATCCCAATTATGTCTTTTAATGTTCAGGAGTTTTGCGCAAATAGAAATGATATGGAAAATAGGGTAAGGGATAGGAATACTAGAGTACCTACCTACATAATATTTTATAACTTATAAATTGTATAAATATTATTATTAGCTTATTTTATAAAATATTTACGTAATTTATTTATAATGTAGCCTATCAATTTTTAATAACCCACGAATATTATTATTAATTTATTATTTATTATTTATTATAGGATTAATATACCTATATAATTAAGATTACTTTAAATTTATAAGATTACATTAAATCAAATAGGCGAAAAAATACTTTTCTTCCCATATTAATTTTAATTTAATATATTATATATCCGGTTATATATGAGTGTTTATTTACATTAATTAATTCCTTTATTTACATTTACATTATAAGTTATAATTTTGTAAATTTCAATAATTACATCCCAATTATGTCTTTTAATGTTCTGGAGTTTTGCGCAAATAGAAATGATATGGAAAATAGGGTAAGGGATAGGAATACTAGAGTACCTACCTGCATAATATTTTATAACTTATAAATTGTATAAATATTATTATTAGCTTATTTTATAAAATATTTACGTAATTTATTTATAATGTAGCCTATCAATTTTTAATAACCCACGAATATTATTATTAATTTATTATTTATTATTTATTATAGGATTAATATACCTATATAATTAAGATTATTTTAAATTTATAAGATTACATTAAATCAAATAGGCGAAAAAATACTTTTCTTCCCATATTAATTTTAATTTAATATATTATATATCCGGTTATATATGAGTGTTTATTTACATTAATTAATTCCTTTATTTACATTTACATTATAAGTTATAATTTTGTAAATTTCAATAATTACATCCCAATTATGTCTTTTAATGTTCAGGAGTTTTGCGCAAATAGAAATGATATGGAAAATAGGGTAAGGGATAGGAATACTAGAGTACCTACCTACATAATATTTTATAACTTATAAATTGTATAAATATTATTATTAGCTTATTTTATAAAATATTTACGTAATTTATTTATAATGTAGCCTATCAATTTTTAATAACCCACGAATATTATTATTAATTTATTATTTATTATTTATTATAGGATTAATATACCTATATAATTAAGATTACTTTAAATTTATAAGATTACATTAAATCAAATAGGCGAAAAAATACTTTTCTTCCCATATTAATTTTAATTTAATATATTATATATCCGGTTATATATGAGTGTTTATTTACATTAATTAATTCCTTTATTTACATTTACATTATAAGTTATAATTTTGTAAATTTCAATAATTACATCCCAATTATGTCTTTTAATGTTCATGAGTTTTGCGCAAATAGAAATGATATGGAAAATAGGGTAAGGGATAGGAATACTAGAGTACCTACCTACATAATATTTTATAACTTATAAATTGTATAAATATTATTATTATTAGCTTATTTTATAAAATATTTACGTAATTTATTTATAATGTAGCCTATCAATTTTTAATAACCCACGAATATTATTATTAATTTATTATTTATTATTTATTATAGGATTAATATACCTATATAATATAGGCTATATTAATAAATCCTACTTATTGCAATTTGTCATGAATAGTAGGAATTAATTATAATCATCGTAAATTATAAATTTTAATCATAATTATTTATAATTATAGGTTTATATACTCTGTATATTAATAATTAACTAAATGCATTAACTAAACGCATATACTCCATGGAGTATATGATGCATTACATTAATTAGTTTGATTCCTAAATAAATATGCTCCACTCCCATGTGTATTATGATAAATGCATAGATATAGAGTGAGGTCAATGTCTATGGATAAATGTGATTAATAGAAAATCCCCGAAACAAATCTAGATTCATTAATTAAATGACGAATCAAATTGCATTAATTAATTTAAATGAGTCATTGTTACAATATGTCAATATGGCGGACGATTCTTATATTATTTTGAACCTGGGTTTAGAATTTTAAAATAGTTTTAATTCTTTGTTTAATAATTTTCCCTGGAATTTCCCAACTGTATAACAATATTTAATATTATATTATAATCATAATTTGGTAATTATAATTTTATAATATAAGTAGGTTAAGCTATCCTAAGTTGTAAAGGTAAGTTAGGAATCCTTAGGCACTTCATATATATATATATATATATATATATAAATACTCGTGAAGAACTATCTATAGATATTATATAGATATTATATATAATAGAAATATTATTTAAATATTACTTTATATTTTGTTTGTTTAAGGTTTATTGTTGTTTTAATAAATTTAATAATATTTTTTAATAAATTCCTTTCAATTATTTATTTACTGTTCTATTACTTTTTGATTTATTACTTTTATCTATTACTTTTATTGATTCATTACATAATTTGTGATCCAATTGATACCTAATTTTGGTATATAATAAATCGTGAATCTCGTAGCAGGCCGCCGATTATTATTAGCCGGATTATTAGTAGAATGTCAGAGTTCAATTTTTATTTTGGGGATAGGTGATTTATTTAGTTTGTTTTTATTTTGCTGTTTTTTTTAGCTTTATTAGGTTTACCTATATCCCCAAGTGAACCTATAAAATATTGTGTTACTATAACATATATTATAATGCGTATATAACTGTATGATTATTACCTATTGCATATATAAGTACCGCCCACATTGAACTCTGACATTATAATAATAACAATTGGCTGTCTGCTTCGAAATAATTAATTAAAAATAATATAAATTATAATTTTATTTATTGAAATAAGTCAATCAATTAAAATATTAATATATATTAACCTACATATATTTATCCGTAGCGAATTTTAGTAAACACATATATATATTGATATATATTAATTTATATAATATTATATATATGTAGGATATATTACAGTTATGCAGTATGTTACTTACTATTTGTTATTATAAGTTATCTAGTATTTTACAATTTATATTTATGTTTTATACATGATGAGAGAGATTACGAGAAATATTATTTAATATTATTTTAAAATTATTGTAGTGTACTATTAATTATTTTCTTTTTTTTAATTTCTAATTTAATTTATATAATTTTTATATTTATCATTATAATGTATAATTTTTGTTTTTTTGTTTTATCATATATTATTATATATTAGTGTATGTGGGTGTGTTTGGGTACATGATTGGATATGCTTGAGTCATTGGGTGTATTAGGGATGTATAGTATGCATCGGGGAATAAGGATATCAGCGTTTACACCTCTGGCAATGGTGTAATCCCTAATGATATATGATTTGGAGCACCCTTACCTGAAAGTTGATGTTCTACGCATCCTGGGTATACTCGGTGGCAATGGTATTATCCTTTGTTGTACTTAATAGCAGCCTTATATCTAGTATTGTTTTAAATCTATAATCCTTTACCATATATTCCGGTATTATTTCAATATCATAAGTGTCCTCTTTACTTAAACTATTCGTATATTGTTGGAATATTATTTATACATTTTTACATAAACTATATTATATTATTTTTATTAATATCAATATTTTTCATTTACAAATTTTATTATTATCTGAATTATTAAAATAACTTTTTGAAAATAATAATATTATATTAGATATTATTTATAAATTATCATATATTCTATAGATTGAAAAATTGAAAAATTGTTATTTAACATCTACAAATTAATTTGCATAGATAATAATTTCAACATAATTTTGAATTAGATAATTTAATTCACTATTTTAATTCAAATTATTATTTATAATTTATAATATATATTAATATAAAGGAATACAATGACGAGAAAAGTGAAGTACAACATGCAATCCATTTTGATATCACAAATCAGTAAGTATATATAGCGCATTTCAAACCCAAAGTATATATATATATTTAAACGTTTAATTATAATACAGAATTCAAAGAGCTTTGTTGTTCGAAACCAATAAGCCTATGTTTTCGATAACAGTGGTTTGTATATATATATATATATATATATTTATATAAATATTTCATTTATTTCTCTCTATCTCCCCTCTCGCTTTCGATCTCTCCCCCTTACCCTCTCATTCTATATAACTCTTCCAATCAATGCAGGATGTATTTCGCAAATTATGTGAAGGTTTTGGATTAATAAGGAAGATAATGATTTTTTATCGAAATATGAAATCATACGCTATCGTCGAATATCCTTTTGAATCGGAATATCCAATTGCTCTATTCCTAAATATATTCTAAATATAGCGCACAAGTATCTAGACGGATATATTTTAATATTTTCTTTTAATAAGTCAGGTATTTAAAATACTGAATTTATATAAGTATTTTAGTTTACTTTGATTTAATTAATATTTTTTATTTAAAATTTAAATATAGCTGATTATATATTATCTTTATATATATATATATCTATAGAAGTGAGTACTTAATATATTTATTAGATGGTAACTATATTACATTATATTCATTATTTAGTTAAATATTATAAATATCAATATGTATTTGATTAATGAAAAATTATTAAATTTGTAATGTTTGTTTGGAAATTGTTATCCTAATGTTATAATGTACCACAAACAATCATATCATAACTATTTATATAGTATATAAAATATTATATAATTTATTAATTTCTTTATAAACAGTATTATTCTTAACTGTTATGCTACATTTTTTAATATAGAGGATGCCAAACAAGCTAAAATTATGCTGAATGGCAAGGAACTAAATAAGGATTGTATAACTCTGAAAATAGAATATATAAATGTTATATTTAATTTATGATATCCCAATTATTATATTTTAGGTATTTATGTATTGTCATATGACTGAATTAATTTAGTTAAATATATTAATACATTATTTTATGTAAATTAATATGGTTAACAAATTATTTAATATGTATTCTGATATAAGTATATGGAATATATGTATAGTAAAATGACAGGCTATCAAATAATTCATAAAAAAATATATTAAAAGAAAAAATGTGAACTAAAATATAATATCAATATTTATAAATTAATTTAATAATCTAAATTCTGTAAAAATGTCAGATGTCAACATTATTATATATATAATGTAATATTGTTTATACTATATAGTATATACTTAATATACTGATTAATATTCATCAATATGTATATATAGATGGTTTTTAATAAAAGTTAATAATTTTTAATTTATATTAACGCGGATTTATTAAAATATAATTATATAAAATATATATCCAGACTATATTAAACACATGGAATAATGGCTGTAACGATATACTGAACTGGGATTACAGATTAAGTTATTAATATATTATAATATATATATATATATATATATATATTTAAAATTAATATGTATGATTAATTTATTAAATAAATATATATTCTAATAAATTATAAAATTTACTCTACAATTTGTATATACATTGATTAATATTATGATACTCTATTTAATATACCCTATATATAATAAATTTATTTTAAAATACATAATTATTATCATCATCACCATAATCATTATAATCATATCTTCATCATCATCATAATCATATCATCATCATAATTATCAATGTCATCATCATCTTCATCAGCATCATCATAATCATAATCATTCTCAACATCATCACTCTTATCAGTATCACTCTCAACATCATCACCATAATTGTCATCATCACTCTTAACATCATCACCATCATCATTATCATCATTACACCATCAATCATCATCAAAATATTCGGTAAAATCATATACAAAAATGTCACCTCTTATATACTTATATTTACAAAGACTACTTATACCTAAATTGAATTACCTACAACATACTTCGCGGTAGATATTTTAGAAATATACATAATTATAATTCATTTCGATGCAATGTAAACAAATTATATTATCTAGTCATTAATTTAAAGTTTATTTACTATATTTAATATATTTCATTTGAATTTTACTTATATATATATTTAATATTTTTTTAGCATTTATTATACACTGGAGTTATAACTATTATATATTTACGTTATTTAAATAAACTAATCAATCAATCAATTAATCACTCTCATCATCATCACCTAAATATTATTATGAGACCATTATGAGAGGATATTTATGTGTGTCTGCACCTACCAACTGGAATAAACTTCCAGAAATATTACATTGTTAAATGAAATATAATATTTTCCGACATAAATTAAAATTATTTTTACTTCGTTATTATTATTTTATATTTATTTATAGTAATTATTTAAATCAATATGTTGTATTTATTTATTTTCATGTTCTTCAATTTATCTTTCACTCTGTTGAGTTATGTAATTCGTTTATATTTTTACGGTGTTTAAATATACTATCAAATCAAATCATCATCATTATCACCTTTATCTATTAAGCAACATTTATATAATATAAGTTAAATATCATAAACATTAATTTCCTATGTGATAATGGTGAGTTTGCTATATATACTTCAGTTGTAAATAAATTAAAATAATAAGTTTTATAACCTTCGTGTATGTATACATTTTTTTTATATTTTATGAGTTTTAAAAAATTAAAATATTGAAATTCCATAAAATTTTTATTTTGCCTCTTGATTTCATTTGTATATTGATGATAATAAATGCATTACAATATTATTTTTAAACAAATATTATATATGCATCTATTTAAATATACCTTATACGAACTTATAGTCAATTTATCTCATTGAATAGATTTATTATTTTTTTTAATTCATTTCCATCACTAAAAGATGATATAAAAATGTAGAAATATCATTATATATATTTTGAATCGAACATTAGAATTTCATGAAGTTTTATAAAAATAGGTTAATAAGATAATGTATAATACAAATAAGGAATTACAATTATATTATAATGTTGATACCTTTAAAGTATATCACTTAATTTATATTAATCATATTAATGAATAGGTTATCTTTAATAGCTCTATACAATACAATATGTGAATATTAGTGAGGTATATTTCACAAATATCTCGACTACTATGTCAGTAATCCATTGAATTGTTGACTTTTAAAATACCACCCAGTACGTAATACCCTAGCGATGAAATAATATGAGTGTAACATTACGATTTCTTAAGAGGATATTCTAGATTACCAAGTGGACCTTCATTCACTATAGCTCTACTACCAAGATTACCTCCCCCATCGACAGACGAAGGCTACATACCTAAAGAAGAGAGGAAACCCTTACGGTGTGAAAGTAAAAACCTATCTGCTCTGCATACATTTGCACCAGCACACCCAACGTCTCCACCTCATCGTAAATCCAATGTTTATAGAGGTCGAACCTTTTCCGGGGTAAATGGTTAGTACATTCAGTAGCGCCCTTATATCTTAAGGGTTAATGCGAGCGATATTCTAAATTCGGTAGAACACGCTTGTGAAATATTAACTTTTATATATAAATTATATTAAAATATCATTCTATATTATATATATATATAGAATAATTTAATACTACTACTTCATTATCAGTTGACTATATTATCACAGAGAATCATACTTTATTTCAATCCTTTCATAACAAATACATTTCTAATATATCATATCACACACACACATATAAATAAAATGGGCTCTCAAATTAATTTGATAATTATAATTATTTAAAATTTTAATTTAAAAAATTTAATTTAAAATTTAATATTTGAATAAAATATATTCAACAATATTTCTATATTTTATATATTTCAAATGAAAATAATAATAAATTAAATGCATGTTAAATTATTTACCAAATTAACTATAATAGTTTAACCTCTGTTATTAAAAAAATAACTGATTTAGAGAAATATAGAGATAGCTTTTATTGATATTTATTATATATATTTTCTAAATGTTAGGAATATTTATATACACTATATCCAACTAAAGGCAACACTTATTAGCAATGTCATCATCATCTTATTCAGAATTGTCTTTATCATAATCATCATCATAACTCTTACCATCATCACAATCATAATTACTATCACTATCATCATCATCATCATAACCATCATCATCATTAATATCACCTATCTAATATTATTAAAAATCATATAAAATAAATGTCACCTTATCTATACTTATATCTACCAAGTATTAGACTGCTTATACCTTAATTTTATGACACCATACTTCTCTTTATAGTTGGAAGAAGTTGTGCATGATGCCATATCATGTTCCCCCTAAGACCACTCTTCATGGGACTACTTTTTTTAGTTATACTTCTCGGTAGATATTTTAGTGTAACTGCTCCTAATAATTGGAACTTTTTTCTAATTAATATTAGAAATATAAATAATTATAATTCATTTCGATGCAATGTAAACAAATTATATTATCTAGTCATTAATTTAAAGTTTATTTACTATATTTTATAGATTTAATTTGAATTTTACTTATATATATATATATATATATATATATTTAATGTCTACTTAGCATTTATTATACACTTTTGAGTTATAACTATGATATATTTATGGTGTTAAATAAACTAATCTATTAATAAATTAATCACTCTCATCATCATCACCTACATATTATTATGAGACCATTATGGGTAGATCTTTCTGTGTGTCAGCACCTACCAACTGGAATAAACTTCCGGAAAAATTACATTGTGAAATGAAATATAATATTTTCCAACATAAATAAAATTATTTATACTTCATTAATATTAATATTATTTTATATTTATTTATAGTAATTATTTAAATCAATATGTTGTATTTATTTATTTTCATGTTCTTCAATTTATCACACACTGTTGAGTTATGTAATTCGTTTATATTTTTACGGTGTTTAAATATACTATCAAATCAAATCATCATCATTATCACCGTTATCTATTAAGCAACATTTATATAATATAAGTTAAATATCATAAACATTAATTTCCTATGTGATAATAGTGAGTTTGCTATATATACTTCAGTTGTAAATATATTAAAATAATAAGTTTTATAACCTTCGTTTATGTATACATTTTTTTTATATTTTATGAGTTTTAAAAAATTAAAATATTGAAATTCCATAACATTTTTATTTTGCCTCTTGATTTCATTTGTATATTGATGATAATAAATGCATTACAATATTATTTTTAAATAAATATTATATATGCATCTATTTAAATATACCTTATACGAACTTATACTCAATTTATCTCATTGAATAGATTTATTATTTTTTTTAATTCATTTCCATCACTAACATATGATATAAAAATGTAGAAATATCATTATATATATTTTGAATCGAACATTAGAATTTCATGAAGTTTTATAAAAATAGGTTAATAAGATAATATATAATACAAATAAGGAATTACAATTATATTATAATGTTGATCCCTTTAAAGTATATCACTTAATTTATATTAATCATATTAATTAATAGGTTATCTTTAATAGCTCTATACAATACAATATGTGAATATTAGTGAGGTATATTTCACAAATATCTCAACTACTATGTCAGTAATCCATTGAATTGTTGACTTTTAAAATACCACCCAGTACGTAATACCCTAGCGATGAAATAATGTGAGTGTAACATTACGATTTCTTAAGAGGATATTCTAGATTACCAAGTGGACCTTCATTCACTATAGCTCTACTACCAAGATTACCTCCCCCATCGACAGACGAAGGCTACATACCTAAAGAAGAGAGGAAACCCTCACGGTGTGAAAGTAAAAACCTATCTGCTCTGCATACATTTGCACCAGCACACCCAACTTCTCCACCTCATCGTAAATCCAATGTTTATAATGGTCGAACCTTTTCCGGGGTAAATGGTTAGTATATTCAGTAGCGCCCTTATATCTTAAGGGTTAATGCGAGCGATATTCTAAATTCGGTAGAACACGCTTGTGAAATATTAACTTTTATATATAAATGATATTAAAATATCATTCTATATTATATATATATATAGAATAATTGAATACTACTACTTCATTATCAGTTGACTATATTATCACAGAGAATCATACTTTATTTCAATCCTTTCATAACAAATACATTTCTAATATATCATATCACACACACACACATATAAATAAAATGGGCTCTCAAATTAATTTGATAATTATAATTATTTAAAATTTTAATTTAAAAAATTGAATTTCAAATTTAATATTTGAATAAAATATATTCAACAATATTTCTATATTTTATATATTTCAAATGAAAATAATAATAAATTAAATGCATGTTAAATTATTTACCAAATAAACTATAATAGTGTAACCTCTGTTATTAAATAAATAACTGATTTAGAGCTATATAGAGATAGCTTTTATTGATATTTATTATATATATTTTCTAAATATTAGGAATATACGCTATAGCCAACTAAAGGCAATAATTATTAGAAATGTCATCATCATCTTCATCATCGCCATCTTCATCATTATCATCATCACTATCGTAATCATTATCATCATCCTCATCATCATCATCATCATCATCATCATTATTAATATCACTATTAAATATTCTTAAAAACATATAAAATAAATGTCACTTCTATCTATACTTAGATATACCAAGTATTAGACTACTTATACCTACATTTAATGACACTATACTTTTCGGTAGATATTTGAGTGTAACTGTCCTAATAATTGGAACTTTTTCTAATTAATATTATAAATATAAATAATTATAATTCATTTCGGTGCATTTTATTAATAAACGATTCTCAATATATGACAGAGGAAATATTCTAAATAATTAAAAATGTTCTTAATATATACATACATATATATATATATATATATATACATAAGTCGTGTAGTTTATACATTACTATTTAAAAATAAATATCCATGAATAAATTATTCATTGAATAGATTTATGATTTGTTTTAATTCATTTCCATCACTAAAAGATGATAAAAAATGTAAAAATATCATTATATATATTTTGAATCGAACATTAGAATTTCATGAAGTTTTATAAAAATAGGTTAATAAGATAATATATAATACAAATAAGGAATTACAATTATATTATAATGTTGATCCCTTTAAAGTATATCACTTAATTTATACTAATCATATTAATTAATAGGTTATCTTTAATAGCTCTATACAATACAATATGTGAATATTAGTGAGGTATATTTCACAAATATCTCGACTACTATGTCAGTAATCCATTGAATTGTTGACTTTTAAAATACCACCCAGTACGTAATACCCTAGCGATGAAATAATGTGAGTGTAACATTACGATTTCTTAAGAGGATATTCTAGATTACCAAGTGGACCTTCATTCACTATAGCTCTACTACCAAGATTACCTCCCCCATCGACAGACGAAGGCCTCAAACCTCAAGAAGAGAGGGAATCTAGATCTAGATCTAGATCTACAGCTGTAAATGATAAAAACCACCACAGAGAAAACATCTCTGATAATTATGAATTTAGACCTACACCCCCACCGTATCCGCGTCCAAACAATGCTTATAGATTTCGCAGATTTTTCAGGGTAAATGGTTAGTACATTCAGTAGCGCCTTTATATCTTAAGGGTTAGGGCGCGCAATGTTCTAAATTCGGTAGAACACGCTTATATCCTTAAATCCTTAAACATCATAATTAAATATGTCATTTATATGAAATATTAACTTTTATATATAAATTATATTAAAATATCATTCTATATTATATATATAGAATAATTGAATACTACTACTTCATTATCAGTTGACTATATTATCACAGAGAATCATACTTTATTTCAATCCTTTCATAACAAATACATTTCTAATATATCATATCACGCACACATATAAATACAATGGGCTCTAAAATTAATTTGATAATTATAATTATTTAAAATTTTAATTTAAAAAATTTAATTTGAAATTTAATATTTGAATAAAATATATTCAACAATATTTCTGTTTTATATATTTCAAATGAAAATAATAATAAATTAAATGCATTTTAAATTATTTACCAAATTAACTATAATAGTATAACCTCTGTTATTAAACAAATAACTGATTTAGAGAAATATAGAGATAGCTTTTATTGATATTTATTATATATATTTTCTAAATGTTAGGAATATTTATATACGCTATATCCAACTAAAGGCAACAATTATTAGCAATGTCATCATCATCTTATTCAGAATTGTCATTATCATAATTATCATCATAACTCTTACCATCATCACAATCATAATCACTATCACTATCATCATCATCATCATAAACATCATCATCATTAATATCACTATCTAATATTATTAAAAATCATATAAAATAAATGCCACCTATATCTATACTTAGATCTACCAAGTCTTAACCTACGTATACCTTAATTTTATGACACCATACTTCTCTTTATAGTTGGAAGAAGTTGTGCATGATGCCATATCATGTTCCCCCTAAGACGATTCTTCATGGCACTACTTTTTTTAGTTATACTTCTCGGTAGATATTTTAGTGTAACTGCTCCTAATAATTGGAACTTTTTTCTAATTAATATTAGAAATATAAATAATTATAATTCATTTCGATGTAATGTAAACAAATTATATTATCTAGTCATTAATTTAAAGTTTACTTACTATATTTTATAGATTTAATTTGAATTTTACTTATATATATATATATATATATATTTAATGTCTACTTAGCATTTATTATACACTTTTGAGTTATAACTATGATATATTTATGGTGTTAAATAAACTAATCTATTAATACATTAATCACTCTCATCATCATCACCTACATATTATTATGAGACCATTGTGGGTAGATCTTTCTGTGTGTCAGCACCTACCAACTGGAATAAACTTCCGGAAAAATTACATTGTGAAATGAAATATAATATTTTCCAACATAAATAAAATTATTTATACTTCATTAATATTAATATTATTTTATATTTATTTATAGTAATTATTTAAATCAATATGTTGTATTTATTTATTTTCATGTTCTTCAATTTATCACACACTGTTGAGTTATGTAATTCGTTTATATTTTTACGGTGTTTAAATATACTATCAAATCAAATCATCATCATTATCACCGTTATCTATTAAGCAACATTTATATAATATAAGTTAAATATCATAAACATTAATTTCCTATGTGATAATGGTGAGTTTGCTATATATACTTCAGTTGTAAATAAATTAAAATAATAAGTTTTATAACCTTCGTTTATGTATACATTTTTTTTATATTTTATGAGTTTTAAAAAATTAAAATATTGAAATTCCATAACATTTTTATTTTGCCTCTTGATTTCATTTGTATATTGATGATAATAAATATGCATTACAATATAATGTTTAAATAAATATTATATATGCATCTATTTAAATATACCTTATACGAACTTATACTCAATTTATTTCATTGAATAGATTTATGATTTGTTTTAATTCATTTCCATCACTAAAAGATGATAAAAAATGTAAAAATATCATTATATATATTTTGAATCGAACATTAGAATTTCATGAAGTTTTATAAAAATAGGTTAATAAGATAATATATAATACAAATAAGGAATTACAATTATATTATAATGTTGATCCCTTTAAAGTATATCACTTAATTTATACTAATCATATTAATTAATAGGTTATCTTTAATAGCTCTATACAATACAATATGTGAATATTAGTGAGGTATATTTCACAAATATCTCGACTACTATGTCAGTAATCCATTGAATTGTTGACTTTTAAAATACCACCCAGTACGTAATACCCTAGCGATGAAATAATATGAGTGTAACATTACGATTTCTTAAGAGGATATTCTAGATTACCAAGTGGACCTTCATTCACTATAGCTCTACTACCAAGATTACCTCCCCCATCGACAGACGAAGGCTACATACCTAAAGAAGAGAGGAAACCCTCACGGTGTGAAAGTAAAAACCTATCTGCTCTGCATACATTTGCACCAGCACACCCAACGTCTCCACCTCATCGTAAATCCAATGTTTATAATGGTCGAACCTTTTCCGGGGTAAATGGTTAGTATATTCAGTAGCGCCCTTATATCTTAAGGGTTAATGCGAGCGATATTCTAAATTCGGTAGAACACGCTTGTGAAATATTAACTTTTATATATAAATGATATTAAAATATCATTCTATATTATATATATATATAGAATAATTGAATACTACTACTTCATTATCAGTTGACTATATTATCACAGAGAATCATACTTTATTTCAATCCTTTCATAACAAATACATTTCTAATATATCATATCACACACACACACATATAAATAAAATGGGCTCTCAAATTAATTTGATAATTATAATTATTTAAAATTTTAATTTAAAAAATTGAATTTCAAATTTAATATTTGAATAAAATATATTCAACAATATTTCTATATTTTATATATTTCAAATGAAAATAATAATAAATTAAATGCATGTTAAATTATTTACCAAATAAACTATAATAGTGTAACCTCTGTTATTAAATAAATAACTGATTTAGAGCTATATAGAGATAGCTTTTATTGATATTTATTATATATATTTTCTAAATGTTAGGAATATTTATATACACTATATCCAACTAAAGGCAACACTTATTAGCAATGTCATCATCATCTTATTCAGAATTGTCTTTATCATAATCATCATCATAACTCTTACCATCATCACAATCATAATTACTATCACTATCATCATCATCATCATAACCATCATCATCATTAATATCACCTATCTAATATTATTAAAAATCATATAAAATAAATGTCACCTTATCTATACTTAGATCTACCAAGTATTAGACTGCTTATACCTTAATTTTATGACACCATACTTCTCTTTATAGTTGGAAGAAGTTGTGCATGATGCCATATCATGTTCCCCCTAAGACCACTCTTCATGGGACTACTTTTTTTAGTTATAATTCTCGGTAGATATTTTAGTGTAACTGCTCCTAATAATTGGAACTTTTTTCTAATTAATATTAGAAATATAAATAATTATAATTCATTTCGATGCAATGTAAACAAATTATATTATCTAGTCATTAATTTAAAGTTTATTTACTATATTTTATAGATTTAATTTGAATTTTACTTATATATATATATATATATATATTTAATGTCTACTTAGCATTTATTATACACTTTTGAGTTATAACTATGATATATTTATGGTGTTAAATAAACTAATCTATCAATAAATTAATCACTCTCATCATCATCACCTAAATATTATTATGAGACCATTATGGGTAGATCTTTCTGTGTGTTAGCACCTACCAACTGGAATAAACTTCCGGAAAAATTACATTGTGAAATGAAATATAATATTTTCCAGCATAAATTAAAATTATTTATACTTCATTAATATTAATATTATTTTATATTTATTTATAGTAATTATTTAAATCAATATGTTGTATTTATTTATTTTCATGTTCTTCAATTTATCACACACTGTTGAGTTATGTAATTCGTTTATATTTTTACGGTGTTTAAATATACTATCAAATCAAATCATCATCATTATCACCGTTATCTATTAAGCAACATTTATCTAATATAAGTTAAATATCATAAACATTAATTTCCTATGTGATAATGGTGAATTTGCTATTATATATACTTCAGTTGTAAATATATTAAAATAATAAGTTTTATAACCTTCATTTATGTATACATTTTTTTTATATTTTATGAGTTTTAAAAAATTTTAATATTGAAATTCCATAACATTTTTATTTTGCCTCTTGATTTCATTTTTATATTGATGATAATAAATGCATTACAATATTATTTTTGAATAAATATTATATATGCATCTATTTAAATATACCTTATACGAACTTATACTCAATTTATCTCATTGAATAGATTTATTATTTTTTTAATTCATTTCCATCACTAAAAGATGATATATAAATGTAGAAATATCATTATATATATTTTGAATCGAACATTAGAATTTCATGATGTTTTATAAAAATAGGTTAATAAGATAATATATAATACAAATAAGGAATACAATTATATTATAATGTTGATCCCTTTAAAGTATATCACTTAATTTATACTAATCATATTAATTAATAGGTTATCTTTAATAGCTCTATACAATACAATATGTGAATATTAGTGAGGTATATTTCACAAATATCTCGACTACTATGTCAGTAATCCATTGAATTGTTGACTTTTAAAATACCACCCAGTACGTAATACCCTAGCGATGAAATAATGTGAGTGTAACATTACGATTTCTTAAGAGGATATTCTAGATTACCAAGTGGACCTTCATTCACTATAGCTCTACTACCAAGATTACCTCCCCCATCGACAGACGAAGGCCTCAGACCTCAAGAAGAGAGGGAATCTAGATCTAGATCTAGATCTACAGCTGTAAATGATAAAAACCACCACAGAGAAAACATCTCTGATAATTATGAATTTAGACCTACACCCCCACCGTATCCGCGTCCAAACAATGCTTATAGATTTCGCAGATTTTTCAGGGTAAATGGTTAGTACATTCAGTAGCGCCTTTATATCTTAAGGGTTAGGGCGCGCAATGTTCTAAATTCGGTAGAACACGCTTATATCCTTAAATCCTTAAACATCATAATTAAATATGTCATTTATATGAAATATTAACTTTTATATATAAATTATATTAAAATATCATTCTATATTATATATATAGAATAATTGAATACTACTACTTCATTATCAGTTGACTATATTATCACAGAGAATCATACTTTATTTCAATCCTTTCATAACAAATACATTTCTAATATATCATATCACGCACACATATAAATACAATGGGCTCTAAAATTAATTTGATAATTATAATTATTTAAAATTTTAATTTAAAAAATTTAATTTGAAATTTAATATTTGAATAAAATATATTCAACAATATTTCTGTTTTATATATTTCAAATGAAAATAATAATAAATTAAATGCATTTTAAATTATTTACCAAATTAACTATAATAGTATAACCTCTGTTATTAAACAAATAACTGATTTAGAGAAATATAGAGATAGCTTTTATTGATATTTATTATATATATTTTCTAAATGAGGAATATTTATATACGCTATATCCAACTAAAGGCAACAATTATTAGCAATGTCATCATCATCTTATTCAGAATTGTCATTATCATAATTATCATCATAACTCTTACCATCATCACAATCATAAGCACTATCACTATCATCATCATCATCATAAACATCATCATCATTAATATCACTATCTAATATTATTAAAAATCATATAAAATAAATGCCACCTATATCTATACTTAGATCTACCAAGTCTTAACCTACTTATACCTTAATTTTATGACACCATACTTCTCTTTATAGTTGGAAGAAGTTGTGCATGATGCCATATCATGTTCCCCCTAAGACGACTCTTCATGGCACTACTTTTTTTAGTTATACTTCTCGGTAGATATTTTAGTGTAACTGCTCCTAATAATTGGAACTTTTTTCTAATTAATATTAGAAATATAAATAATTATAATTCATTTCGATGTAATGTAAACAAATTATATTATCTAGTCATTAATTTAAAGTTTATTTACTATATTTTATAGATTTAATTTGAATTTTACTTATATATATATATATATATTTAATGTCTACTTAGCATTTATTATACACTTTTGAGTTATAACTATGATATATTTATGGTGTTAAATAAACTAATCTATTAATAAATTAATCACTCTCATCATCATCACCTACATATTATTATGAGACCATTGTGGGTAGATCTTTCTGTGTGTCAGCACCTACCAACTGGAATAAACTTCCGGAAAAATTACATTGTGAAATGAAATATAATATTTTCCAACATAAATAAAATTATTTATACTTCATTAATATTAATATTATTTTATATTTATTTATAGTAATTATTTAAATCAATATGTTGTATTTATTTATTTTCATGTTCTTCAATTTATCACACACTGTTGAGTTATGTAATTCGTTTATATTTTTACGGTGTTTAAATATACTATCAAATCAAATCATCATCATTATCACCGTTATCTATTAAGCAACATTTATATAATATAAGTTAAATATCATAAACATTAATTTCCTATGTGATAATGGTGAGTTTGCTATATATACTTCAGTTGTAAATAAATTAAAATAATAAGTTTTATAACCTTCGTTTATGTATACATTTTTTTTATATTTTATGAGTTTTAAAAAATTAAAATATTGAAATTCCATAACATTTTTATTTTGCCTCTTGATTTCATTTGTATATTGATGATAATAAATATGCATTACAATATAATGTTTAAATAAATATTATATATGCATCTATTTAAATATACCTTATACGAACTTATACTCAATTTATTTCATTGAATAGATTTATGATTTGTTTTAATTCATTTCCATCACTAAAAATTGATAAAAAATGTAAAAATATCATTATATATATTTTGAATCGAACATTAGAATTTCATGAAGTTTTATAAAAATAGGTTAATAAGATAATATATAATACAAATAAGGAATTACAATTATATTATAATGTTGATCCCTTTAAAGTATATCACTTAATTTATACTAATCATATTAATTAATAGGTTATCTTTAATAGCTCTATACAATACAATATGTGAATATTAGTGAGGTATATTTCACAAATATCTCGACTACTATGTCAGTAATCCATTGAATTGTTGACTTTTAAAATACCACCCAGTACGTAATACCCTAGCGATGAAATAATGTGAGTGTAACATTACGATTTCTTAAGAGGATATTCTAGATTACCAAGTGGACCTTCATTCACTATAGCTCTACTACCAAGATTACCTCCCCCATCGACAGACGAAGGCCTCAAACCTCAAGAAGAGAGGGAATCTAGATCTAGATCTAGATCTACAGCTGTAAATGATAAAAACCACCACAGAGAAAACATCTCTGATAATTATGAATTTAGATCTACACCCCCACCGTATCCGCGTCCAAACAATGCTTATAGATTTCGCAGATTTTTCAGGGTAAATGGTTAGTACATTCAGTAGCGCCTTTATATCTTAAGGGTTAGGGCGCGCAATGTTCTAAATTCGGTAGAACACGCTTATATCCTTAAATCCTTAAACATCATAATTAAATATGTCATTTATATGAAATATTAACTTTTATATATAAATTATATTAAAATATCATTCTATATTATATATATAGAATAATTGAATACTACTACTTCATTATCAGTTGACTATATTATCACAGAGAATCATACTTTATTTCAATCCTTTCATAACAAATACATTTCTAATATATCATATCACGCACACATATAAATACAATGGGCTCTAAAATTAATTTGATAATTATAATTATTTAAAATTTTAATTTAAAAAATTTAATTTGAAATTTAATATTTGAATAAAATATATTCAACAATATTTCTGTTTTATATATTTCAAATGAAAATAATAATAAATTAAATGCATTTTAAATTATTTACCAAATTAACTATAATAGTATAACCTCTGTTATTAAACAAATAACTGATTTAGAGAAATATAGAGATAGCTTTTATTGATATTTATTATATATATTTTCTAAATGTTAGGAATATTTATATACGCTATATCCAACTAAAGGCAACAATTATTAGCAATGTCATCATCATCTTATTCAGAATTGTCATTATCATAATTATCATCATAACTCTTACCATCATCACAATCATAATCACTATCACTATCATCATCATCATCATAAACATCATCATCATTAATATCACTATCTAATATTATTAAAAATCATATAAAATAAATGCCACCTATATCTATACTTAGATCTACCAAGTCTTAACCTACTTATACCTTAATTTTATGACACCATACTTCTCTTTATAGTTGGAAGAAGTTGTGCATGATGCCATATCATGTTCCCCCTAAGACGACTCTTCATGGCACTACTTTTTTTAGTTATACTTCTCGGTAGATATTTTAGTGTAACTGCTCCAAATAATTTGAACTTTTTTCTAATTAATATTAGAAATATAAATAATTATAATTCATTTCGATGTAATGTAAACAAATTATATTATCTAGTCATTAATTTAAAGTTTATTTACTATATTTTATAGATTTAATTTGAATTTTACTTATATATATATATATATATATATATATATATATATATATTTAATGTCTACTTAGCATTTATTATACACTTTTGAGTTATAACTATGATATATTTATGGTGTTAAATAAACTAATCTATTAATAAATTAATCACTCTCATCATCATCACCTACATATTATTATGAGACCATTGTGGGTAGATCTTTCTGTGTGTCAGCACCTACCAACTGGAATAAACTTCCGGAAAAATTACATTGTGAAATGAAATATAATATTTTCCAACATAAATAAAATTATTTATACTTCATTAATATTAATATTATTTTATATTTATTTATAGTAATTATTTAAATCAATATGTTGTATTTATTTATTTTCATGTTCTTCAATTTATCACACACTGTTGAGTTATGTAATTCGTTTATATTTTTACGGTGTTTAAATATACTATCAAATCAAATCATCATCATTATCACCGTTATCTATTAAGCAACATTTATATAATATAAGTTAAATATCATAAACATTAATTTCCTATGTGATAATGGTGAGTTTGCTATATATACTTCAGTTGTAAATAAATTAAAATAATAAGTTTTATAACCTTCGTTTATGTATACATTTTTTTTTATATTTTATGAGTTTTAAAAAATTAAAATATTGAAATTCCATAACATTTTTATTTTGCCTCTTGATTTCATTTGTATATTGATGATAATAAATGCATTACAATATTATTTTTAAACAAATATTATATATGCATCTATTTAAATATACCTTATACGAACTTATAGTCAATTTATCTCATTGAATAGATTTATTATTTTTTTTAATTCATTTCCATCACTAAAAGATGATAAAAAATGTAAAAATATCATTATATATATTTTGAATCGAACATTAGAATTTCATGAAGTTTTATAAAAATAGGTTAATAAGATAATATATAATACAAATAAGGAATTACAATTATATTATAATGTTGATCCCTTTAAAGTATATCACTTAATTTATACTAATCATATTAATTAATAGGTTATCTTTAATAGCTCTATACAATACAATATGTGAATATTAGTGAGGTATATTTCACAAATATCTCGACTACTATGTCAGTAATCCATTGAATTGTTGACTTTTAAAATACCACCCAGTACGTAATACCCTAGCGATGAAATAATGTGAGTGTAACATTACGATTTCTTAAGAGGATATTCTAGATTACCAAGTGGACCTTCATTCACTATAGCTCTACTACCAAGATTACCTCCCCCATCGACAGACGAAGGCTACATACCTAAAGAAGAGAGGAAACCCTCACGGTGTGAAAGTAAAAACCTATCTGCTCTGCATACATTTGCACCAGCACACCCAACGTCTCCACCTCATCGTAAATCCAATGTCTATAATGGTCGAACCTTTTCCGGGGTAAATGGTTAGTATATTCAGTAGCGCCCTTATATCTTAAGGGTTAATGCGAGCGATATTCTAAATTCGGTAGAACACGCTTGTGAAATATTAACTTTTATATATAAATGATATTAAAATATCATTCTATATTATATATATATATAGAATAATTGAATACTACTACTTCATTATCAGTTGACTATATTATCACAGAGAATCATACTTTATTTCAATCCTTTCATAACAAATACATTTCTAATATATCATATCACACACACACACATATAAATAAAATGAGCTCTCAAATTAATTTGATAATTATAATTATTTAAAATTTTAATTTAAAAAATTGAATTTCAAATTTAATATTTGAATAAAATATATTCAACAATATTTCTATATTTTATATATTTCAAATGAAAATAATAATAAATTAAATGCATGTTAAATTATTTACCAAATACACTATAATAGTGTAACCTCTGTTATTAAATAAATAACTGATTTAGAGCTATATAGAGATAGCTTTTATTGATATTTATTATATATATTTTCTAAATATTAGGAATATACGCTATAGCCAACTAAAGGCAATAATTATTAGAAATTTCATCATCATCTTCATCATCGCCATCTTCATCATTATCATCATCACTATCGTAATCATTATCATCATCCTCATCATCATCATCATCATCATCATTATTAATATCACTATTAAATATTCTTAAAAACATATAAAATAAATGTCACTTCTATCTATACTTAGATATACCAAGTCTTAGACTACTTATACCTACATTTAATGACACTATACTTTTCGGTAGATATTTGAGTGTAACTGTCCTAATAATTGGAACTTTTTCTAATTAATATTATAAATATAAATAATTATAATTCATTTCGGTGCATTTTATTAATAAACGATTCTCAATATATGACAGAGGAAATATTCTAAATAATTAAAAATGTTCTTAATATATACATACATATATATATATATATATATATACATAAGTCGTGTAGTTTATACATTACTATTTAAAAATAAATATCCAACACTAACTTCATACGTTCTTAACCTTCCTATTTAAAGTACGTACGCAATCGTGCTATGGGTTCATATATGAAAATAATACAATAATATGTTACGTATGTTATTATCTAATCGTAGTATTGTTTCATTAAGTAACTCTCTAATGAATGTACAACCATGGTTGTGTATGCATACTTTGGCCCCGTTAATAGTTGTAACCTACGATAGCGCTAACACTCACCTGCTATAACGCTGTGTTCCTCGAGTACTAAACTACTACTGACTCCTTCGTAGATAGGTTGGGAAACCAGAACCAAGAGATTCGTGAGGTATGTGAAGTTACAGACTAAAGGTTTGTAAATTAAACATATTGTATACCCACTATCATAAGTTTATAGCCTATATATATATTGCGTTGCAAATAAATTCAAACTGTTCATAATTGTATTTAACATTTGAAATATTCATGAACTTTGAACATTACAAAATATATTGAGTTGTACCAAGACCTCCTATAACCTCAGGCCCGAACATTGAATTAAGATGGCGTATAAAGAGGCCATCGATTTTAAAATAAACCGGCCTTTTTAATGTAAATAAATAAAATAATAACAAAATATTATATTAGATTATCATTTTTATGGATTAACATTGTGCATATTGCTATATATTAATATATATATACTTTTCTTAATTTTGTAATATTATATGTTTAAAAAATGATAAGTTAAATACATACAATATCAACGATATAATGACTTTTATTATACTATTATTCTGAAATATTAATAAAATTAATTTATATTTAAAAAATATTTAATAATAAACTTTAATAAATTATCACATTTTTGTAGTTATTTTTATCAAGTATTTACATTATAGATATCGCTATATATATATTAGTATATATATATATATATATATATATATATATATATATATACATATATATATTTGTTGAATGTTGCAAATAAATGATATAGCTAGGATATATCCCAGGATATATATAGTAATTTATATATAATATAGGATTATATAATCCTATAAATGTATATACATATATGTATACATCAAGTACATGGAATACATTTTACAATTTTAATTAAACATTTTAAATACAATATATATATATATAAATATAATGTTTCACTTTATACTTAGTATATAAACTGATTTCATTCATTCATATATTATTATGGAATTATTCTCAGAATAAATAAAATTATAAAAGTAATTTATTTAATATATATATTTTTTTATTTGCATATATATCATATATATATATATAACTATAGTTATTTAATGAATTATAATTTATTTTATGAATGTGATGATGATACAAATTATAATAGTATGTATAGTATACATTGTATACTATTTAATAATTTGCTAATATATTATAATTTTACATTTCTTATTTTAACTTTATTATATCTTTACGCCTACTTTATTTTAACCTTTCACTTTATTATAATAGTACGAACACTATATTTTAACTTTATTACATCTGTTCGGTTGCTTTATTTTAACCTTTAACTTATTATAATAGTACGAACACTATATTTTAACTTTATTACATTTGTTCGGTTGCTTTATTTTAACCTTTCACTTTATTATTAGAGTACAAACACTATATTTAAACTTTATTACATCTGTTCGGTTTCTTTATTTTAACCTTTAACTTTATTATAATAGTACGATCACTATATTTTAACTTTATACTCTATTATATTTTTAAGATTACACTTTTCATTAAGATTTCACTATATTATAATAATATGATAACTATATTTTAATCATCTAAAAAATAGTAGTAACTATCATCTAAGATTTTATTTTGATTTTGAAAAACTGTAGTTTTAAAATAAATAATTATATTAGTACATTTGCTAAATATATTATTACATATATGTATAATGTGTATAATATATAATGTGTATAATATGTATAATGTATACATTATATAAAATTAAGCGACTTCATAAATAAATTTAAAATTACTGATTGTAATTAGGAATTTATAATAGTTTAAACCCACTCTTAAAAAATATATACACACCCATATATATATTTTATACACACCCATATATATATATATAATATTATTTAATTATTCAAATAAAGGACATACATAATTCTATATATTTGATATTATATTATAATTATAGCAGAATTATTATGAGAATATGAAAATGTCATTTATAAAAGTTATTCAACGTGTTATAAATAACATAATGTTAAACATTTTTCAAATTCTCATAATAATTCTGGTACAATAATTTAAAGTATATTTATATATATATATATATTTAATATATATTAATAGATATTTTCTAAATGCAGAACCTATATTGACTTAATACTCCTATATATATATATATATATATATATATATATATATATATATATATATATATATATTAATATATGGTTAATAACTATTAGTTATATACTTAATGTAAATCCTTTTAAAATTATGATTTATTATAATTATTTTTTAATATTTTAATAAAATTTATATTATTTATATTATAACGTAATTTTTTTTACAAATCATTGACAATCACGGAACCATTTTAAATAATATTGGGGCTTTAGATTGTAGGATGAATTTATATATGTTTATTTCCTTACTATAGGTGCAAAATAGCGTTAATATTTATAAATATCATATTGGAATAAATCTGTTAAAATAATTTTTTTTTTAAATAAGTCAAATGTAACCAATTATCATAAAGAAATACATTGTTGACCAATCAGAGAAAGTAAAATAAACCTGTTATTAAATTCTATATTACATTTTAACGATATATTGTATCATTATTTAATCATGATAATGATAATTTCTATTTATTAATTATATATAAATGTATATTAATATAAAAAAGACCTATAAAAGAAGTAATAAATGAAGATAAAAACTGGCCTCTTTATTTTAAAATTAATATTTTTTGTATTCAGTATTCGGGCCTGAGGTTATAGGAGGTATTGGTTGTACAATAGACCGGTTCGTTCGATTCAATTTTTAATCCTTCATATAAAATATAATACATATCTATATTTTAGTATAATATGTATTAACAATTTTTATAAAAAAAATAGTTACCTTTGGTCACGAAGCATTTAAAGTTTGAAACATAAATTATTATTTTAAGATAAAATGTATAATATTCCATGTATAATAGTAATGACGCCATCTTATTATCTTTGATGTTTACAAATATTTAAATTAATATTTAAAATTAATTATGTATTTGTATTATATTTAATGAATTAATATAATATATACCATTATTTATATTTATTATTAATATAATATCTATATTTCATCTTTATATCTACAAATTACCAATATTAATGTCTCCTAAAACTCGAGAAAATACACCATTTTACAAAGTATTTATTTCAAAATAATTCAAAAAAATAATTAATTTGTTAAAATTAATATATATAATTATACTTTACATAAATTTGAGTGATCATATTGTATTGAATTGTGGATATGAGTTAGATATAAATGTCCTTTATACAAATAAAATTAAAAAAATAAAAAAATATGTAAATATATTTTGTATTTCATATTTCAAATAAAAATCCAAAAAAATTTAAAAATGATGTTAATTTTTTTTCTAAAAATAATTTTTAATTTTTTAATATTTAATTTGAATTGTATTATTATTATCTATAAATTATATATTTTAATTTTATAAATTAAATTGTAATAATTTATTTATATTAAATTATACGATTTTTAGATATTTTTTTTGACTAAAATTATTTTATAAAATTTGGGCATCTAGATTGTTATGAAAAATATTTTGTACTGTTAATACTACTTGTTATATATGTTTCTAGGATATATCCATATTTGGCTTAAAAAAAATCATCCAATTTTATAAAAATTGAATAAAACTTATTTCTATATCTCCCCCATGTTAACTTTTGTATGTATTCAATGTTAAAATAAAAATGTCTCGTGACATAACAATATTTAAGATATAGGTCTAAAATTTTAAACACTTATTCATAATAGCATACATAATTGTCACAGATGTGAAGGTTTATAAAATTGCGAAAAAAAATTTAGTACGAACCGGTCTATTGTACAATGTACATCCATATTTCGAACGATTCACAATTATTTTATCCCACTTTTATATATTGTATCAATCTTTTTTTTATTGAACGTATCGATTGTACTTTCTAATATCTGCATTAAATACAGTAAATAATATTTAATAAATATAAATTTATATAAAATGTAAATTATACATTATAACTATCTATGTTAACTAATTATAAAAATCTGAACAAATATTTATAAATAATATAAATAATATTTATAAATATTAATCTTTAATTCTTTTCGAGTTAGTACATCATAGTTCTTTATTAAGTATCCTATGCCTATTTTATATTTATTATGCTTTATTAAAATATATTTATTATAATGTTAAAGTACAGTGATCGGCCCAAAAATTACTATAAGTCGTGTCAGAACTTAATAATATTAGAATTCTAGTAACTTAATCTATGAGGTACTCTCCGAAGCCAAGTGTGAGTGCAAGTGCACCTAGTGAACGCATATTATCAGATGCATGTACAACTATTTAAACAGAGCGCGCCGCAATCTAATATCATCCGATAATGTTATTGTTAACTAATATTGTTCAATAGTAATGTTGATTTACAGCATATCCTATTTTTATATGTTAATATTTATTAATACCTAAAAAGAATATCTCTAACCGTATAATACAATCATTTTAAAGTTTGAACGTGTATTGATCAAATGATAAGTGGGTTCATTTACAATACTAATATATTATATATAATACTTATAATCTATAGCCATAGCTAAAGCTTCTGTAAGTCATAGCTATAGTACTTCATCACTACTAATAGCTGTTTGATACCATTGTAATTAATGCCTTCAACAGATCCTTTGGAGACATCGGGCCTCGTGGAATATAGCACAGTTAAGAAGACGACAAATGCTCTCATATTGCTTAATGAAATATCAAGACAACAATATCAACAACATCAACAACAAGACAACAAGTCAACGATATAAACAACAACGAATAGAAATCAAAATTAAGCGTTATTTCTATAAATAAATAAAATTAAATTTCTTTAAATCTAATTAATTTCGACATAGGGATAACTAGTTCTCTATATTATACGGAATTACTTTCAATATTTACGTAGTATATACATAGTATCTACGTAGTCATTTCAGGAAAGAATAACGTTTTAAAATCGGAAAAATAAGAAAATTGAAACATCAAAACGCTAATTTATTTAGTAAACAAGAAAAATCGAATTCTGCAATTGTTCAATTTAAAATCATAGGTAAAAGGTTTGTTAAAAATATATAGGTATATAATATATAATATATAATATATAATTTCTAAAATTATTTAATTGTAATATATTTATTACATTAAAAATGAATTGTAGTACATGTAACTTAGGAATTAATAACGAACATTATATAATATGTTCATGTGGTAATACATACCATTATAAATGCTTATGTAAAGCCATGATGTAAAGTACAAATTATAAAAATAAATTGGTCAAATAAATCACCACCAAAATATGCTATTCAGTTATTTAGATCACAAAATTGTAGAAATGTATATTAAAATATAATAAATGTTAAATAATAATAATCCTGTAATAATAATAATAATGATAATAATGATAATATACCAATAAATCTACATAGTTTAAATAACTCATTACCATCGTCTACTATTATTGATAATAGTAATAATAATAATTTAATAAATTGTACAGAAATAAAATTAAATATGTTATCAAAATTCACTGAAACAAGTGATAGGTTGATTGTTGTTAAAAAACATACTCTAACGTAACCGCTAATGTAACCTATACTGTAACCAATTCTGATACCTATATTGAAAATTTGGTCAAATCAGTAAATTCTATTAAAAAAAATGTAGATAGCACTAATGAAATAATTATTCACAATATAAATATTCCTAATAATGATAAAACTAATTTCTTAAATACTTAGTAAATGTTATTTGTAAAACAGTAGATATTAATAAATTGTGTGTATTATCAATAGTTCAATTATCATTTAATAAATTAAAATTAATTTTAAATAATGTTGTCTCAAAAAAAAGTCATTCATCAGAACATCTCTAGATGAAATATCACTAGAACGACATCAGATATTATACCATATAATTAAAAATAAATTAATTAAAAGTAAAATAATTATAAAATGTATTTATAATTCTAGAAGAAATTCCTATGAACTTAGATATATTATAAATAATAAAATTGACTGGATTATGTCAATTGGTGAAGATAATTTTAATGTGGGAAATTGTCATATATAACTTATATTAATTCTCTTATTAATCAAAATAAAAATAAAACTACAGGTTCTAGATGACTAACTTGTGATAAAGATGAAAATATTAAAAATAACAATTTAAATATATATTATGCTAATGCTCGTAGTATTAGAAATAAAATGTATTTTTTGGAATTTACTTTCATCTAATAAATATGACATTATGTGTTTAGTTGAAACATTTTTAACGGTAGATGATAGAGATTCTCTATATTTAATCGGTGGAAAAAATTATACACTATTTAGATACGATAAATTAATTCATAGAGGAGGTGTTGCGATATTTTGTAAATCTAGTTTATGTCCTGTAAGAAATTTTATTTCACACATAGATGTTCAATATATACATTTAAAAATTAATTCAAAAATTCCATTTAATATTATATGTGTTTATAGACCTCCAAATTGTAATGAAGTATCTCATGAACAGATATGTAAATTATTTGATATAACCCAACAAAATTATAATTCATCTATAATTATAGGAGATTTTAATTTACCAAATTTTAATTGGAAAGAATATACATTTCCTAGTTACCCAAAAAGTTATACATTACTTTACAATTCGATTATTAAAAATTCATTTTCACAATTAATAAATAAGCCAACTCGTAATAATAATATAATTGATTTACTTTTTACTAATGAAAAACAATTACTATATAATATAAATATTGGAGACTATTTCGGATTATACAAAAATATAAGTGACCACTATTCTATTTCATTTAATGTAAATATTGAAAAATACCCATGTAAACAGATTTTAAAATCAAAAAATTTTGATTTCAATAATGCTAATATAAAATTGATTAAATATCATCTTTCTAGATTTAATTGGGAATATCTAAATTCAAATGATTATAATATCGATCAAAAAGTAGAATATTTTAATAATGTTCTAAATAAATTATTTATATCACATATTCCTAATATAAATAATACAATAAAACAGGTACTTCCGAAGAATATATTGAAATTGAAGAAGCAAGTACACAAATTATTTAGAAAATCTAAAACTAATTTACAATATAAATATAATTGGATAGAAGCAAAAAAAAAATTATCCAAAGAATTAGAATCTTTAAATTTTAAGAGAGAGATTAATGCAATTAATTCAAAAAATAAATTAAAGTTTTATAAATTTAAAAAAGACAAAATTTAAAATCTGGACTATCTCCTCTAATTTATATATCAAATAATAATATTTTATTTTCAGATCTCGACAAAGCAAATACGTTAAATTCATATTTTAGTTCAATTCAACAAAATGATAATGGAAATTTACCCGAATTTTATAATTTAACTAAACAAAAATTTGATAATATTGATTTAAATCTTGAAATAATTAAAATATTTTTAAATAGATTAAAAATTACACATACTTTCGTAACTGATGGGATACCATCTTCTATGTTAAAATTATTATCTAATGAATTATGTAGGCCTTTATATATTATTTTTAATTCATCTTTATTATCGGGTAATATACCGAAAATTTGGAAAAAATCTATTATCACACCAATTTTTAAAGAGGGTGAACCATCAAATTCAAATAACTATAGGCCTATTTCAATAACATGTGTAATGTGTAGAGTATTAGAACGTATTATTTCTAAACAATTAATATGTTATTTAAAATCTAATAATTTATTAAAAATTCAATATGGTTTTATAAGTGGAAAATCAACATAATTACAATTAACAAAATGTTTAAAATGTTGGTATAATGAATTGAATAATACAAAATGTGTAGATATAATATATATTGATTTTGCAAAAGCTCTTCTCATGAAAAACTATTATATAAATTAAAATCATACGGTATATCTAATAAAATAATAAAATGGTTTTATAATTTTGTATCGAATAGATCTCAAATTACACGGGATGAAAATTCTTTTTCAAATAGTTCTATTGTAAAATATGGAGTACCACAAGGATCGGTTTTAGGTCCAATTATATTTTTATTATATATTAATGATCTTCCTAGTATATTCTATTCAAAAATTCATATTGATTTATTTACCGATGATACAAAAATATATTTTTCTTAGACATCTGAGAGTTGAAGATTTCTTTTACAAAATAATTAAAATTTATTTTCACAATGATTAAATAAATGGCAATTAAATATTTCATCAAAATGTGCAGTTTTGACTTTAGGGTAAGGTTACTCCATCTAAATATTTTATAAATAACATTCAATTATAAAACGTTACTTTTTATAAAGATTTAGGAATAATATTTGAGAAAAACTTTTTATTTAATAAACATATTGATTATATTAGTAAAAAGCTTATTTTACTTTGAATTCAATTTTTGATGCATTACTACAAAATCCCCTAGAGCATCATTAAATGCATATAAAATTTAATGCCGACCAATTTTAGGATATGCATCCATAATTTGGTCAACTTTTTTAAAGTTTAGTAAATTTCGTTGACTCATATACCAAATTGAAAGAGTGCAAAGATTATTTACTAGAAGATTAATTACAAGATGCGTAGGGTATACAAATTCATCAAATATTAATTATAAATCATATAAAGAGAGAAGGAAATATTTTAAATTAGAATCACTTGAACTTAGAAGATTAAAAATAGATCCTACCACAATTTTTAACATTTGAAATAATTATACAGATATAAATATATTTAATATCCTTAACATTTCGAATAAGTGTAGAACTAGAGATAATTGTAAACAATTAAATGTAACCTAATACATAATTATGATAATACAATTAAAAATATAATTAATAATATATCAGTTAATATATGGAATTCATTAAATAATGATATAATAATATATGTATCTCTTTCATTTTTATAAAATAAAATAAAATAAACAAAATCTGTTTTAAAAACAACTTTTTTTTAACAGAAATTTATAATTTTATATGATTTATTTTCATTTGATATCTTAATTATTGGATTATCTCTTCGGGGTTTTTTAAAAATGTATAAAAGACTGATGATCGGGAAGAACGGAGGAAGTTGTGTTCGTCATGCGCTCCCCTTAGGACACATCGTCACGGGACTAAAAAAAAAATCGTACTTACTAACGCAACTATAATAGCTATAATAAACCTATAGGCTATGGAATATCATTATCGCTATCGATACATATGCTAAATATGTAGCTAATTGAATGGAGACATAGCTAGGAGTTTACCTAGAAGTGTCCGCACAAACAACCCGATCATAGGTGTATATTATATTCTTACTAATAATAGAAACTTATTTATATTTTATACTCGTCGATTAATGAGATTAAATATTACAAAATAACGATAAATTACAAACAATGTCGGCATTATTTATTAACAATGCGATTACAAATATCTCGTTATTGAATAAATAAATGTATATTTATAAAATATTTAAAATGTTATCTTTATTTTTAAAAATTATAATAAAAATGACGATATATTAAATATGATTAATAATATAAAATAAAATTATGAAATATATGCATTATTAATTATACATTTGAGTCACACAAAGAGCACCGTTTGCAGGTAAACATTTGAGTCAGCCAAAGATACTAAGATTCACACTGTCTACCTCATCTGAGCCATCGTCTAAATTCAACTTCTCGATGTTAGATTTCTTTTTTCTCACTGTAAACAAATTTAATATTTAAATTACCTATAGTACTATATACATATGTGCTGTTTGCTGATTATAATTACGTATATGTATTATTTACCATTTATATATATATATATATATATATATAAATATTATTAATCCAATATTTGCTCCTAATCATAATTATTAAAATTAATTTAATGTAATATATTTCATTTAATAAAATTAATTAAATGTAATATGATTATTTTATATATTTGTATTAATTATATATATATATATATATATCGTCCCATATTATGGCATACTTTATGGATATATATGAGTATATTCAGAATAGAATATGATGATTTTAAAGGATAGTTAATGAACAAATGTTAAAAGAATCTGATTAAGAGAATTATTATTTATGAAGAAATATGTTTATATCATCCATTTTATTGCGGTTATTCTTGTATCATTCACAATTATGGGAGTTTTACATGTAAATAGCCTGTATTATTCATTATGTCACCAATTTCCAAAATGTTTACTGCTATATAATTATAAAATCTATTATTGTATGAATCTATATTCAATATATGTATATATTTATGTAATAATCTTATGAAAATAAATGATATTTATTTATTCAATTATTTAATAAAAAAATTGGCCTAAATAAAAATCTATACAATATAATTCTACTAAATAAAGCAAATTATGTATGTTTGTAAATATTATGGTAAAATATTCAATATTAAAATTATTCAGCTATTTTTAAATACAAGTAGATAGAGAGAAATATCATGATCTATGAACAATTCTATATGTTTATTTAATATAAGTTAACAAATATTTCATATATATTCATATATATATATATATTTATAACATATATATAAATAACACTCCACTATAACAATGCAGTCTGTAGCATATAACACTCCACTATATCAATGCAGTCTGTAGCATATAACACTCCACTATATCAATGCAGTCTGTAGTATATAACACTCCACTATATCAATGCAGTCTGTAGTATATAACACTCTTGAGGAGTGACTCCTCTATATCACTTAAGAGATATAGACAAATAAATATTAAAATTATTCAGCTATTTTTAAATACAAGTAGATAGAGAGAAATATCATGATCTATGAAAAATTCTATATGTTTATTTAATATAAGTTAACAAATATTTCATATATATTCATATATATATATATATATATTTATAACATATATATAAATAACACTCATATATTATCGTATTATTATTTTCTTCCCGCACGAAGGATTCTACATGACCCTATTTCAGTGCTTAATAAACCGAATATCATCATCATCATCATCATCATCATATATTATATTGTATTTATGATAGGGTATATATTATATTGAATATCTTATATTGTATATTTTATATAGTATATCTAATATTGAATATCTTATATAAGGACCTTATAATAAGGTCATCTCTCAATTGCTTGCATTAATGTAAATAGATATGGATATTTTCTACTACTATAAATTCTATTTTGTGAAAATAAGTGGAATATTGCCTACATTTTCTTATCTTTATAAACTAGATGTATAATGCTATACACTGTAGAGAGAATTTTTAATAAAATGCAATATTATTATATGTAATTTATATTTTAAATATGATATTAATTTTGTTCTACAAAAATAGTTAATTAATTTTGTCAATTGTCAATCTAAATATGACTAAATATACTCTTTAGAAATCGGGCACACTGTGTTTGAGATATATATATATATATATATATATATATATATATATCTTCTTTCTATAGCAACAACAATTATTAGAATATATCATAAACTACTCTCTGTATTGTGAATTCTAGTGAATGTTGGAAGATAATTATTTCGAGATAAATGCATTCAAAGTTATATTAATCAAAATAAAAAAAAAATTTTTTAAAATGTTGATAATCAATAATATACTACTTAGATAATATGCTACCTATACAATTATGTATTTATAAACAATAATGGTGATAAAAGTACCGCTTCTAATAGAAACTTTCTACATTAATCAAAGTATGCTGTAAACCGCTGTGTTAAATAGTATATTGATACGATAAATGCTAGATGTCTAGTTACGCTGTAGCGGGCATGTTTTAACCCATGGGCAATGATAAGTTATATTATCTGCATGTAGGTATACCTATGTGTAGCATGTGGTTTTAACCATTTTCGAGTAAAGTCTCGCGTCCGTCTCATCTTTGATCCAATCGGAATATTATATTTAAGGGCACTCGCAACGTTCGCGAGCTTACGTGTAATATTTATTTAAATTTTGTAAATTTTATTTATATTTATTGTATTTATTGTAATGGGTATATATAATAATGAGTAATTTCCTTATATACTATATTCTTCTAATAGATTTCATTAATATATAGTAAATAATATTTACTAAATATTATATATAGTATCCCTAATTACAATATTAGTTATTAGATAATTAATTTAAACAATAAAATAAATTTATATATATACAAATTTTCTAAAAATTAGGTCACTTTGATAATTTATTAACATTATAAAGAGCTATTTAACAAAATTTATAATACTTGTACGTTATAATATAACATCTTAAGATGAGGTAGAAAAAAAAATCTTAAAATTTGTAAAGGTAACCAACAGAAAAATTGTCATTTATTGATGATTTTTAACAAAATTAAAGAAATACCATATTAGTTATTATTTGTTCAGCCAAATGATTATATATAATGGTTAAAGAATTGTTTTTTTTATTATATATAATATAAATTTATCAAATATAACGATTCGGTAAAGTATTATGAGAGGTCAAAAAAAATTCTGGAAAATCCTATAATTTGAAACAAAATCATAGAAATAAAATAATATTTTTTATAAATGTTATATAATTCATAGGAACTATACACATTACACATATTCTGAAAATGTCATGATTGTAGCTTAATTATAAATGTGAAAAATATACATATTTGTTGTTGTTGAATTTTTATATCTATTTCCATGTTAAATTTGTGTTAAAGTGACCAGGGTTTCGCATGGCCAATATTGACCTAAATTAAAAAAAAATTTGTTGGGTATTCTCAATACTCAAATTTAAATGATCCATAAGAACTTCTTATTAAGAAGTGGTCGAATCCATGATCAACATCATGTTTAAAATCACTCTTATTAGCGCCCGGCCGCCGGCTGCTCGTACTGTTGGTCGCGATGTGTACACCCAAGGACACCCATGTCCTTGGTACACCTACACTTCTAGCACAAGCGACCAGATCAAGAACTAAGTGCGGAGCTCAGTACCGATAGGACATAGGACCGAAGCAAGGACATGTCCTTGAACAAAGTGTGTATTCGCTCCCATGTCTATGCTCAGTACCTACTAAATTCAACGTGTTGAATTTCGCAGTACTCGTTACCGGAAATGTAAACAACGCATTGCATCGTGGTAGTGATATAAACGTAAATCGTTTGTAAACATTTTCAAACGGCTTAATTTAAATTAAAAATATATAGCACTTTTTAGAAAAATGGATATGGCTTTTTAGAAACTATCATACGATAACAAAACCGAAGTTAAAAGCAGGATACTCGATTATTACCGAATAAGGAATCGTTTGTTAATGCTAAGAATAAAGAGTTTATATCTTCGAGAGCTTCGCTCAATGAATTATCCAGAGATATAAACGTTGATGGTGAGTTTAATTTAAAATGATAATAACTATTATTATAATAATTAATATACTGTATTAATAATACAGATATATCGTTAATTTAATGTTAACATAATTTAAATAAGTCATTAACTTATTTAAACTAATAATAATAATCGGCGGCCTGCTTTAAGATTCACGATTTAAATTAGTAGACTACATTATTTAACATTATTATATAGTTATTTATATTATTATAATTATACCACTACATTATTTAATATTATTACTCAGTTAATTAAATTATAACATGATTAAATTATTACACTAAATTATTATAACGATAATATCGAATATGGTCTAAATTTGTCGTGATTACCATTGCCAAGGTCAAATTAAAAATATTTTATATGTATCCCTATAATTTAATAACAGATAATTTATATATAAATATATATATAATATATGATAGGATTTATTAATTTATATATATTGTAAGATTCAGAGTTATTCTACAAGTAACCATCATATATATTCACAATATTATTGGATTAAGAATCAATAATCAAGCAAAGAATTATCAAAACTGGATTCAAAGAATAGTATGTTTTACTTGTGAACGAAGTTCTTACTGTGAGAGATTATGTGGGTTATTCGTTATTATAATTAATAAGACCGGTTTAGTTGTTGTGCATATTTATATGAGTAACAATGTTAGTTTGATAAGTATAAATAACGAATTTGGTAATCGGCACCAAATAATAAGTGTGGATCAACTCACGGTTAATAGGAGGTGCGATTCTTTTTACGTTAGAGTTAACGGAGCTCGGTCTTCTACTTCGGATGTGTACGCCGTACGTACACTGTACGGCATATCTGCGTGTGTCGTCGAGAGGTGGGAGACTGCTGTTGATTAGTTTCTTCTTTTTTTATAGAAGGGTTACAAATCATGTCTCCTGATTGGCCAGAACCGGTCACGTGATAGTTCATAGTAGCTCCTGGTTAGTAGGTTCCGGTCACGTGCTTTTCCTTTGTTAGTCTGAGAACCAGGTGTTCGCGTATCTTCGTGGACTATTGGACAGCGAGTCGCCATCGATCCTCAAGGGACTTCTGTTGGCCTAACTTAGGATATCAATCATTGCCTATATTGCCATCGTCCATCGAGAGTTTCCGGATAGCCTAACTTTACGATAAACACATGTCATTACCCAAGTCGACAATGATTATTATCGTCGACCATCGTTCCGACTTTGGACGTATCTGGTTTTATCGTTTCAAATATATATAATCAATTATAATTGATTTTAACTTTCGTAAAGTCGTTACTTTACAATATATATATATATATATATATATATATATGATACCTATATAATATATCTTATAATATATATTCTATTTTCATTCTTCATATTAGTTTATCATATCAGTTTATCATTATACAGTTAATTAAATGTTAACATGATTTAAATTATAACGCTAAATTAGTTAATACCTACTTATAAATTATTATAACTCAATTATTTAACATTATTATATAGTTAATTATATTATGCCATGATATAAATTAGTACACTAAATTATTATACAGTTACTTATTATTACATGATTATGTATATATATTATGCATAATATATTAATATATAACTTATACACAATTTAAATCGGTACAATAATGTGCGTCGTTCAGTGCATATTATTATTTAATATTGACTTATTCATTCATATATTCATTCAAATATAGTGGATTGTATCATCAAGATTTGGAAAAGTTTAACGAATTCATATCGAAGACAAAAGAAAAAGGAAAGAGAAACAAATGCGGCTCCAATGTCGATGACCTCTATTAAGATAGAGTAACATTTGAAAATTTATAATGAAATGAGCTTCTTGGATGAGTCCATCACTCCGAAGAGTTAAATCTCCCAAGTCATAAAACTCTACTAGGTAAGTATTACTATAGATTATTTATTTAATGAATTAAAATAATTAACAAAATCAATATGAAAACTAATGCTAAGATTTAATTAATAACAATATTAAATAATAACACTGAACGAAGCACATTATTGTACAGATCAAATTATGTATAATTTATATATTATGTAATAATTTAAGTAACTGTATAATAATAAACTGATATGATAAACTAATATGAATAATGAAAATAGAATATATATTATATGATATATATATATATATATATATGTAAATTATCTGTTATTAAATTATATGGATACATATCAAATATTTTAAATTTTACTTCTGCAATCGTAATCAAAACAAACTGAGACTATATTCGATATTATCCGTATAATAAGTTAGTGTACTAATTTAAATAATGTTATAATTTATTAAATTTATTTATTAACTGAGTATATTAAATAATTTAGTGGTATAATATAATTAACTATATATAATAATTTTAAATAATTTAGTTTAATAATTTAAATCATGTTATAATGTAAAAAACTGTATAATAATTTAGCGTACTAATTTAAATCAGTAACTAATTAGTTATTAATAATAACTTATTATTAAGATCATAATATTTTGTATTATTCTAGCTATCAATGAAACAAGATAAGTAAACAATCAATCAACTAGCACAGATGTTGAACCATATTGTTAGTATAATAATAAAGTGTATTAACTTCTAAATTATACTATATAGTCTATACTATTTAAAATATTATATCATATAATAGCATCAATCTTGATATGGAGGATGTGGAATTACTCTACACTCGTCTTCACATAACTCTCCAGAACCAGATGAAATTCCACACATAGGTAGGAATATTTGATTTTTTAATATAGACTGATTGATTTATAAATCTCTTCATTTCAGAAACCTCCGTATGTATTCAGAACACCAGAGAATACGCCAAAAGCTAAGAGGAAGAGGAGGGAAGAGACCGAGGATGAAAGCCCAGTTGGGAAAGCTACTTCAGCTATACTAACTTGTGTAGATAATGTTGAAACATTAATCTTATGTCATATTTAACGTTACAGAAATGGCTAATAATTGTCCTAAGATTATACTAATTTATTACTTGAGTAATTTTAATTATTACTGAATTCGTTATTACTATCTATAATATTATATATAATATGTATTTTTATAATAACATTTTTAAATTTGTATATATTTGGTTTAATATATATACAAGAAATTGTTTAATATCAAATATTTTTCTAAGATTTGTTAACTGTGATAATTAAAATATAATAATTATAAACATTGATTAATTCATTATAATTTAATTTATTTATATATTTCAGTAATCTATTAAATATCTATTAATAATGAAAATTAATGTAATATTTAAATGTGATATGAAGGATATAAATATGTATATTGAAGTAATTAAATTGAATATGATTGATTATTTCATAAATATTTGTGATTTTGTTAATGACTATTATAAACATTTATAAGTGTATAGTATATGTTAAAGGGATATAGCCATGGGACGGATATGTTGTTGAATTTACATATATAGAGATAGGGAACACATTGCATCCGTTTATTGAATGTTTCAAAAAACATCATCATTGAATTTAAAATTGTTTTTTTTCTATATCAAAAGGACATTTATATCTATAATCCTAGAGACAAAAATTAAAAAATATATATTTTACATGTAATAATAGACATACTTTTATTTAATTTAATTTTTTCACCAAATTTATAAAATCCAATACATCATAATTATATTTTGTAATATTGTCTCACTCGAATTGTGCATAAATATGTTATTAATGAAAAAGAAATTAGATCATTTCAGTACTTTTATCTAAACACTTATTTATATACGCAAACATAGCAACAACATTTATTCTGAGTAAAACGTATTTGAAAAGTCAATAATAAATCAAATTCAAATAAATTATAAAGTAATAAAATTATGTATTCAGCTAATATAAAATCAATATTATAAAGTTAATATTATAATAGATATGTTTTCTTTTCTATATATAAATGTTATATATATAGAATTTATATATTAGATATAAAACATATAACAATTTATATTAGTTAGGAATGTAGATTTCAAAATAAATAATTTATTTTATAAATCAAATAAATGTAAAAAATCCAGTTTTAAAATGTTTGATATTGTGATTATAGTATATATAAAACATATACAAATTTATATTAGTTTTGAATATAGATATCAAAATAAATAATTTATTTAAAAAAGGCTATAAAAGAAACTTGTTATGCTATTTCTAAACTGATTTCATAGATATTTTTTTCACACTAAATAACATATCAATAATACATAATAACATTTTGTTTTCAGATTTTAACGAATTTAATCATGGAGATATCCCCTTAAATAAACTATTTTAGTTATATTGATAATTAAAACAAGTGAAATTAATGGGTAAGAAATTAACATATTTATAAGAGTTATTGTAACAGAATAAAATTAATATAATAAATAATTGAATGAAAAGAATAAAATATGTGAAATTAATAATTATGTAATACATATATTAATATTAGGGAAATTAACAGAATTGATAAAACAAATAAAAGAAGTACAGTAAAAAAAAGGAAATTAGTAAATTATTATAAGATATATCATAATTATGTGTATGTTAACATTGTATTATACTGTATTGTTTGAGTATACAGCATTTTATTGAAATTAACGCATCAATAAACATGCCTAAATTATTAATTACAGAAGTATTAGGTAAAACTCATGATGAAACCATCAGAAGATATCATCTTCACTAACTTTATCCTGTTCTTTTCGAAACATCCTCAAGTCGTACTCGAGTTCGCCGTACATCTGATGATCTTTGACCTTAATGGTGTCTGTTTTAATATAAATATCGGAATCAATATTTAATCAATGATTTTGTAGAATGACGAAATGTAAACACCACACATTTTCACCAAAATATATTTTAATAATTAAAGTTATTAATTTATTATATACTATACTGTATAGTATAGATACACTATACCTATACTAAACATATACTATATATATATAATTATACGTATACTCAACATATATGTGATATTAGGAAATGAAGCTAATTTGTAAGATTGGATACACGATGGTGAGGAAGATGATGTTGATGTTGATATTGATGATGATGATGAAGATGATGTTGATGGATATGGTGATATTGATGATGATGATGATATTGATGATGATAATGTTGATGATGTTGATGATGATGAAAATGATGATGATGATGGTGATGGGGATGGAGTAGGGGAGTATATACCTAAGTTGCTAGGATGCGTAATGTGTCCTTGAGAATGAACTTACTCGGAAGTAGTGGGGTTATAATAGATAATTAATAACGGTTTCACAGAGTTTCAACAACAAATCAAACTTCTCCTGGTTTGACATATTCTTCAGGAGAATATTGTAGCTTACGAAACGTTTCCTATAAATCACGTTCGTCGCATATAGTATATTGTAATAACACTCTCATCGTATCATATCTCATTATATAGTTGTTATTTCACATACTAGGAAATGTATTCGCCAACTAATTAATTACTATTTACTTGAAGTATGATAATTAAATATTGTAACTAATCATTAGTGATATCGATTGCTAATTAACCACTTACTAATAGTAATAGAAATATTAAATACAATTACCATTACTATTATATACCAGATATTATATATATATATATATATATATATATATATATATATATATAAATATATGAGTTATTAAAACACTATATAAATACTACAATAGTGAACACATCCAACAAATCATAAAAACAATACTACACTAACTCTGTATTCTCTTCTCCTCGCAAAGAAAATAGATTTCTATTATCATCCGTCTCTCCGAAGTTAGTGAAAGCTGAACGGTTAGGTACGCATCATTCGATTGTTACGGAGTGAATGTAGCGTTTAACACACCTCTACTACGCCTATTCCTTATAGCACAACGCGCGTACATAGCATACGTGTGTTCGTGTAGCGTTCAAGCACACACACGTCTACGATAGGCCCGCTAGTAACCGCAGTTCTCGGTGTAGGAGTTATAGTGGAACATTAACGCATACATCAACACATGCGTACATGTAGTGCGGGTATAATATGCATTACGTAGAGATACACACACACACACACACACACATGTGTGTGAGACTAGCCCGAATGTTTAGAATACGAGTTATAAATTATAACTTATAATGGAATATTCATGCGCGCACACACACACAAACACACACACACGTACCCACACTCACACACACGCGCGCACACACACTCAGATACAGTTGGATGCTAACCCGTATGTTTAGTGTAGGCGTTGTAGTGGAAGATAACGTACACAAATTGATGGAAACACCTCTTCTTGGAGGCCGGGCCCCTCAGCGTGTAACTGAACAGGAATTCAGCTGTAGTGAAGGGTCAGAGTTCATAGGTTATACACACTTTCGTAGTACGGTAGTTATAAAGGTGTGGTGATTGGGTGCAGATAGGCTATTGTGCCAAGTTACCATGACAATATGTGTAAACAAACTAGTATCAACATCAGTGGGTAATCCATACATAAGCTTCTGTAACTATAGGTTACTAATACAGTATTAACAATAATACTGTTTATCCATATAAGCAGTTAAGTAACTATTCAATTAAATAATGATATTTTATATAAACTATAGATTATAAACCATCCTAAACACTTCTACTAACTCTTTAACTGTCTTAAACCCTCCTAACCCTTTTAAAATCTTCTATATTACCTAAACTCTCTTAACTATTCTAACCTGCCTTAACTCTCCTAACTTTCTAACCTCCACTAACTTTCCTAACCTCAACTAATCATGATAACATTCTAAAGCCCTACCTACCCTGCCACGCCTATACTAACACATGATGCGAATATCTTAGACGGGGTCATTTAAGGTCGTCGTGAACGTGTAGAAGATGATTCCGCGCCACTTAATGTAGTCATCCTTGATCAGAGACGACAGCACCAACATCGCCTGTTTACGTATGAAGATCGTGTCCTTCAAGCACACAAACAGCGACTCTATCTCATTGGTCACCTCGTATGGTAACCTGCCGGGGGGGGGATTATGTTAACACACTCGCATGTTATACCCATTCTAATACCACAAGAAAGAGAAGCTGATGGAAGTGCCTAAACCAATTAGGTAACAGCTGTTACCTAGGTAACAAACACACACGTGAGATTTTATATTTTTATACGAAATGAAGTAATATTAAACCTAATATAAAAATATATAGTCACTGTTAAATTAACAGTTTTAATATATTTTATTTTTATGTAGAATATTTTAATGAAATTCATTAATATCCTTAGCCCTTATATATTCATTATTAAACAAATTTAGTAATTATCTATACTATTTGTAAATTTATGATGAAAGATTCAATAGTGGATGACGTAAATTAAATACGCATACCCTGTATCCACATATTCTCGCATACTCTCGCATGAACGTGTATATACATTCATCCCAACACGGCCAATCACTCACACATATATACTCGTCCATATACACACCCACACCCACCCAATTGACTAAGCATCTCTCACACAAAGACAGTAGAAGTAGTAGTAACGGTTCATAGAGTGATCCTTAACGGGTATCACTACCATTAGATTGACTAGCTTTACAAGTGTTTTCTTGAGGGGGGAACACACTGCCACAAGGTCTCCTATAGTGAAGATGTGACGCAGGAAACACCTGTGATCTAGGGGCTCGGCTGTAGGGGGAGAGTTGGGTTGATGGAGGGTTGGGGGTGATGGGGTGAGAGTGGGGTGATATGGGGACAGGGCTAATGGGGAAACACATTACCACTAATTCTCCTAGAGTGAAGATATGGCGCACGAAACACCTGTGATCTAGGGCCTCGGCTGCGTTACTATTTTCTTTAGGGGGAGAGTGGGTTGGTGGAGGGTTGGGGTGGAGAGTGGTTGTAATGGGGGAGAGTGGGGTGATATAGGGACAGGGGTAATGGGGGTGATGGGGGAACACATGACCACTAATTCTCCTAGAGTGAACACGTACACTTGTGATCTATAGATCCTATAGGAGCTCATCTGTGTAACGGTGGAAGTGACAGGATACTTAGTATCGGAGGGAGGGGGGGGCTGTAATGTACGAGGTATCGGTGGTACGTGGGTTATTCAACAGGGGTTGGGTGGGTGGCATATGTAATCTCGCAGGGTGAATTAACATACACCGATACACGATAGGATGATGTAATACAGAATTAGGTTACCAAGACGACGACGCAATACTAACATAGATTCTCGTAAAGTTTATCGTGAATGTGGATATCCGATGTAACGAGGATGTGACACTTCACGACGTAGGCACGTTTCTCTCCATCGGTGTTAGCCTGGGGGGGTAACAGCGAGGGGGAGGGTAACAGTGAGGGAGTGGGGAGGAGGTGAACGGTGAAGTAGGGGAGGGGTAGGAGGGATGGAGGAGGGGAATACTGAGGTAGGGAGGGTGGGAAAAGGGGAGTAGAGGAAAGCGTAGGAGAGATATGTGGAGGAAGGAAAAAAGAAGGTGAGCTGAATGTCACGCTATATGAATGCTTATCATGCATACTTTGAATTATTTCAGTAATTTAACTAATTTACACGTGAATAATAGTGAACTAAGGCAACCTACTAATGTAACCTACGTATCTAGTAGATACCATCTACGTTATTTCTATATATAGGAATAAAATAAATAATAGATTACATAATTTAATTTAAATAAGTGATAGTAGTAGTAGTAGTAGTAGTAGTAGTAGTTTACAAAAAAAATACATAAATCTGCAAACTTTTTAAATTATTTATACTAATTTTCAATATTCGTAAATAAATTTCAAACATTTTCGAACAAATTTCAAATTTTGATTTACTGGGTTGGTATAGATGGAGTAAAATGAAGTTCTAAAGTGGTGTGAAGTGAGAGGAGAATAAGAATGAAATGAAATCCAAGTATAGTTATTAAATAATGTTAAATGTGTCCAGTAAAATATGGCTAATTGTTTTGAGAGGAGAGAATTAATAATTGTGAAAATAGGAAGGTGATAAATATTGAAAAGAATCTGTCTTAATACGGATTATTGGGAGACTCCATAATGGGTGTTTCAAGGAGATTATATGTGCCCATTGATAAGATTATAAGTAAGGTCAAAAATGCATTAAGTGTATAACCATTGTGGTATATAACCGATGATAAAACTATTATGCAACCATGATATAAATAGACTATAATCCCCATGGGCTTGGGGTTTATGGCTCAGTGGAACTGTCAAAAGCTAGTAAGCGAGAGTCCCGGTTTGACACCAGATAATTCTTGTTTTTTTATTGTTTATCAAGAACTTAATAAATTATAAATCAAAAAACAAGACATTTTTTTTACTACTTGTATTGTATTGTCCTGGGCCCCTCACAGTTAATTATAACATATAAGACTATGTCTTATTTAATTAAAATTCAATTATCGACTACCTGATATTTCACATTAAAAATAAATAAACTACAACATCTATGAAATGAATAACTTTAGATAATATAATTAATATTAAATACCATTTTATTGATATACTACTTATATACAACAACACCAGGTTAGCTTAGTTATGATATCGAATATACATGTTTATGATATACAAAGGAAGGAACATAAATAAACTATATTCGTATATCAAAGAGTTATATTTAACTTCATCTGACTCTAATGATATATATATATATATAATTATTTATCAATATTGTAATTAAGTGAATTAAATATAATTTATTAACATCAAAGTAATTCGTTAATAACAATACAATAAAACAGTTATATTTATTAATATTACGGATATTACGGATATTTACAAATAATTATCCTCAGTAATGCGTTACTCGATAGAATAATCATGCATAGGTTACATATACGTATAACAGTTTATAACGTAACAATGATTTGATTTGATTCGATATAATGAACTCTCATTCTTACAAGAATAATTAGACAGGCAATGTACATATTACGTAGTGAACGTTATAAAGCTAGGTCATACGCTTACGAACAATCTCGAACATCCGACACGTTAGAAAAAATTAATCTATAAAAACTTCGATTATTATTCGCAGTAAATAGTCACAAATTCGCATTACACAAAGCGGTATTCACATATATCATAGGGTAACGCACGATAATTAAGAGCGCGACAATCGCATCCGATAAGGACGAAGAGTAGTACACTAGTATTACGTATCTACATAGCTATTTAAACATGTATTCGCTCCATCGAGAGAGAGAGAGAGAGAGATATGTACACACGCGGGGTCAGGGGTCAAGGTTTAGGTATCGACCGCCGCCGCTGCTGTTGTGGCGTCGGCGTACAGGAAGGCGATCTTCTTGGCGAGATTGTTCAGAGCGACGCTTTGCATGTTGGTCAGTATCGCCACGGTAACGCCTTTAGGATTGTCGGTAGTGGTGGCAGCGGTGGTGGCAGTAGTGGTGGCAGCGGTGGCGGGGTCGGAACGCGGCAGTATCAGCAGAACACTCGACGATCCGATACCACCTCCCGTGTGCGAAGCGTAAAATCTGGTGCTTCTGCGACGGTGTTGTGATTGGTTAGAAATATTGCGATTATCTCGTAGCGGCTCGCTATTCGAGTAGGCGTTATTTATTTGGCTCGTAATTATATCGAAATAATAGTATAATGATAGGGATATCTTAAAATGAATGATTTATTTTTAAATTAAATTAAAATATTTCTCGTTAATCGTAAAAAATTACACCGACGCTTAATTTAATTATATAATAAAACTTTTAATAAAGCGCTATATAAGGATTTGTATAATAATAGCAACGCATCATACGTCCACTACTATATAGGCCACATATTATGTTACTTTTAAATGTCGACTACACTCATATATGTTATCATTATAATTTCTTCTTTTTAAATTTATTATTTGTGTAACTATTTATTCGTTTTATTATTTCAACTTGACGCGTATAAACGTCCGTAATTTTCTGAGTCAATACACGTTTCTATTATTATATTAATGATCGAGAGGATATCACGAACCTGCCCCCGCCATAGACCTGGTGTTCGGGTACCACGCCCCACGTAAGACCCGTTTTACCCTCTCGGTCCCAGCTACATTTACTCGCCTCGACCGGGGTCCACATCTGTTTCATGGTCTCCGCTTTCAGGTAGGCTTTCTCATCTGTTGGTACGTCGTGGTTAGGTTAAAGTGAAACATTTTGTTAACATCTTAATTTACGAGTCCATATAAGTCGATCGTATCATAATTATCTAAATTAGTAGTTGCAGTTTGAGATATTTCTATTAAAATAAGTATTATAGTACGCATGTATAAATGTATAAGGAAGGGAATATAATTTATAATAAAATAAAGAAAAAGAAGTTATATATTTTGTATTACTCCTCCTATATTCCTATAATGATTATCTCCCTACAATAATAATAAATAAATATCACAAACTCCATAGTTTACTAAAGCGGCTTCTCTTCGAGCTGCTCACAACACTGATGTAATAATAACAATAATAAGATAATAATATTAGGCGATTGATTACAAATCTAATATCGAAGAAAATATATATTTATATGTTGCTACATTTAAATAGATCATAAGACATTAGTTGTAGTGATGATATAACATGATATTTCACGTTTACAAATTGAATGCGGAAAATATGTTTTTAATGTTTTTAAGTCGAATAATTTATGAATTTATTTAAGTAAATGTATGTACAAATTTCATTTTGTGATAAGAACTGGTATTTAATGTGCATACCATTGTTATCATTAATTAACATGCTAAGTATGCAATAAGCATGTAGTTAGCTTAATATTAATATATTAATCATTGTTATATATTTATTTGATAATTTGTACTTGAAAAACAATAATCTGTATCTACTAATTATATAATAAATAAATAAAGAAAAGTGACTTTTAATTACATTTGAATTAGATAAAAAATATATTTTTAAATTGTAAGAAATTGTAAGAAATAATAAATTAAAGATAATAAATAAACAAGAATAAATTAAAAATTAGATTGATTTTTATATAATAAATTTTTCTATTAGAATAAAATTACTTCATAATGGTCTACATTATGAGTTGCAGTTTGAGATATTTCTAATAAAATAAGTATTATAGAACGCATGCATGCGCAATGCGCATTGCGCATACATGTATAAATGTATAAGGAAGGGAATATAATTTATAATAAAATAAAGAAAAAGAATATAATAATTAATCATTTCAAGAATATATGTAAAGTCAAATTTAATGCATAGAATAATGCATAGAGAAAAACCACTTCCAGTTAATATTAATGTGAATATTAAAGTTAAATTCAATTAAATCAGATAGTTAATTTAAATAAATATTAAAAGATGTCATATTAAATAAAATCAATATCTCGTAACTATTTTTTAATTTATAACTAGAAAGAAAATAAAAATAAAATATCGCTTAAATATAGGATTATATTATATTCCTAAAACTCTATAAAGCAGGTATAGAGATGGGTAATATTAATCATATTTATGTTGCTAACATGTTATTAAATCTAAGATGAATAGTATCATTCATTATTTTAAATAGAACTACTAATAAGGCAGATGTAACTTAAGTTAATTGTAATTTTAGACGATGGATAATTCTAGCAATAGATAGTCATGAGAAATTATTCACTTTATATATATATAATTATATATATATAATTATATATATATAATTATATATATATATATATATATATATATATATATATATATATATTTAGCAATAAAGCTTACAATTATTACATATACTACCTATATTATATAAATTATAATACATACTCGAGGCACTTATTACATTAAGTTAATAAATACATTAGAAAATTTAGATATATATTTATAAACCCCTTTTTTTGGAGAATATTACAATAACAAAATAATTGTAATATTTGCATATACAAATCAATAATGTTGTACGTTACTAAACTAAATATATCTTGGACATGTAAATATTATTATTAATAACATTTAATTACCAGTTAAATATATTTAATTGAAATATATAATTAGATAATTAGTAATATGGTTATTATTCTGTATCATATTATATAGTAAATTTACAACAACATAATTATTATTAATATTTAATAAATCATATTTCTTAATGAATAATAAATTTGTATGTATAAATATTTGATATATTATATAACCGTAATTGAAATAAATTATTAATATATGTCGTAAAATAATTAATTATTAAAAATTAGATGGTTAATTTAATATAAATATGGAACAATATTCATCAATTTGTATAAATAATAAAATAAGGCTTATAATATAAGGCACATACAAATTTCACATTCATATGATTTAGTAATACAGGATATAATAATTTCATTAAATGAACATTTCAATTTCAATCTGTATTTAAAATAAATACATGTACAAAAATAAAAAATGTAATTAAAATTATAGTTTTTGAAAAAAAAGAACATATAATCCTTCATAATAAAGTCAGCATATGTATTATAATATAAATATTGTGAGAATTCATATCTATTCTATATCTAACTTCATTATATATTATTTTTCTTTATAATTCGTTCTTATTACGTCTACATTCTTCTGTTAGTTTGTTGTTATTGTTGTGTTTTATTATTTATTATACGTGCACTTACGTGGAGTGTCATCACTTTATAACGGTGCCTAATAAGCCTTACTTCATCATCATCATCATCATCATCATCATAAAACATATTTTAATTTTAGAAAAACAGAACAAAACTTGACCTGCTATATTAAAATAGATTATATTTCGTATCCAAATCAGCAAATGATATAAGAACATCTACAAATAACACGACCTGATAAATAAAAGACCATTATAGTTTATGTAATATGGAGTTTAATGCGTTAAATAATAATGATTATAACACAATACTGTAATCGGAAATAAAGATTATTTAACTAAAGCTAAAACTGGAATGTCAACGAGGATTAAGCGATGTTTTAAATGCAATACCCGAGCGACTACGCAGTAATAGTGTAGATTACTTTCCTTCAGTACTTAGGTGAATCGTTATTAGATATATTTAATCTTTAAGATATTTACGAGTGATTCGCATTATATCAATGACCAAATTAACGGTCCTTAATTAACTTGCTTTAAGCCGAAGCCACATTTGTTGGTATTTACAATAGTTGCGGAATTTAGATCAAAATATTATAAATTTTTTTTACGATTATTCGCAGTCGGTATTTCGAGTGAACATTGGCCCACATATTGTCAGCGTAGCTCCATTTTTAGTGACGCGGTACCCCGAGAGAATAGGACATGTACAACTCGTATCGGTATATAATAGGGCGTAGTTATCAGGCGGATGACTCGCATTCGTTACTGAATGTATCGTTTCATTTGCACAATCTACTTTTGAAAACAAAGAGTATTATTCGTACTAGAATTCAAATTCTCATCTGTACAACTTCTATTTTTTTAATTTGCCTATAAGTAATATATATATATATATATATATATATATATATATATATACATATATATATATACATATATCTACCGCGAGTCCGAAACTGGCGCATAAAGTAGAAGGTGCTGAAGTTCTAATGGCTATGGGTTACCTCGTCATTCTGTCACATACGTGTGTTCACTTGAATGCTTATAATGACACTGTCAGCGATTCCCCTGCAGTCTCATTCACTGCAGTCGACTACTTACTCAGTGAATACTTATTGACTGATGTCTTACTACTGACTGATGATTTACTGTGGTATACCGACTAACTACCGACTCATTGACTCACTCACTGTGACGGACTACTTACTGTCCGATGACTAACTTCCTCACTAACCGACTTACTTGGTTAAGGGAGGAAGTCTGTACATTTAAAATAAAAGTCGGTACATTTAAAATAAAAGTCGGTACAGTTAAAATAAAAGTCTGTACATTTAAAATAAAAGTCAGTACATTTAAAATAAAAGTCGGTACATTTAAAATAAAGGTCTGTACATTGAAAATAAAAGTCTGTACATTTAAAATATATGTAAATTAGAACACCAGCCACAACATCACGCGTGCCACCTAATCGCTATTGGTATAAGTGTATTAATTGTGTGCAGATATGTCATTTTAAATGTGCCGACTTTCTCCAGTAACTAATACATTAATCTGATAATGAGTATATAGTTATGTAAACTACTCTATCACACACTGATTACTCATTGACTGACTAATAACTCACCGACTACTATCCCACACACACACCGCGATGACTCACTATCTCGCTAACCTCCTCGCCGGCTCTGGAAGCTGTAGAGCATGACGTCCCCGAAGGTGATCACGTCCACGACGGAGCTGAGAAGACCGCCGCCGCTGTATTTGTAGGAGGGGTCGACGTACGGCGAGTTTATCAGCGTTCCCTTACCTCTGCGAGTGTAGAATCTGAAGTGGGGGCGTGGTTAGTAGCGGTGTAGCGCGGGGTGGGGTGGGGGCGGGGGCATGAGGTGGTTAGTAGCAGTGTAACGCGGGGTGGGGTGGGGGCGGGGGTATGAGGTGGATAGTAGCGGTGTAACGCGGGGTGGGGCGGGGGCATGAGGTGGTTAGGAACGGTGTAACGCGGGGTGGGGTGGGGGCGGGGGCGTGAGGTGGTTAGTAGCGGTGTAGCGCGGGGTGGGGTGGGGCGGGGGCGAGGTGGTTAGTAGCGGTGTAACGCGGGGTGGGGTGGGGGCGGGGGCGCGAGGTGGTTAGTAGCAGTGTAACGCGGGGTGGGGTGGGGGCGGGGGCATGAGGTGGTTAGTAGCGATGTAACGCGCGGTGTACTGCAGCTGTCACTCACTGTCGTAGGAGAAGCATAGATGTAGGTGTGTGTGCATGTGAGTGTATGTGCATGTATGTGAGTGTGTGTGCATGTGAGTGTGTGTGTGAGTGTGTGTGTGTGAGTGTTGTGTGTGTATGTATGAGTGTATGTGTGCATGCATATGTGTGTGTGTGATTATGTATGTAATCTGAAACTAATAATTATATAATAAATAAATAAATAAATAGAGATAAAGTTAATTTTAATGAATATCATGGCTTATATACATAATATATTTTACAATTATGATAAATAATATACTAGAATAAACAATAAATAAAATTGAATATTTAGATAATAAATTAGAGAATATAGAATTACTTCATAATGGTTCAAATATTTCTTGCAGTTTTTATGAGATATTTTATGAGATATTTCTAAGAAAAATAATTATAGTAATATAATTATATATAATATGTGTATAATTTATAATATTGAATATGTTTAGGATTATTTATATTATTATATATATGTGAAATTATGTGTGAGATTATGTGTGTGTATGTGTGTGTGAGATTAAGTGTGTAATTTGTATCTAATAATTATATAATAAATAAAGATAAAGATTATTTTAATAAATTATATGAATTAGATAAAAAATAAATGTTAAATTGTGAGAAATAATAAACTAGAAAAACAAATAAAATTGAAAACTATATAATCAATTAAGAAAGTATAATTGATCACAAGGGTGTAAATATTATATATAATATGCACATATACGCAGCTTGATATATTTATAATAACAATAATTACCGTAGTGCATACGATTAATGTCTACCCTAAGGAGGATAAGGAGGATAAGAAGGATAGATGGATTACAATATTTAATGTGTGCAAGATTATGTGTGTACGTGTGTATGATTTTTCACATTAATTAGTAACATAATAATACCTCTATAGAAATGTGTGACGTTGCGACGCATTAAAATATAGGGTATAAAGGGATTAAAGGGTTATTCTATTCGACCAATTCTATATACCTGGCCCTGTTCGTGATAATCGGATCATTCTTGTCCAGATAGGTATTCTTCATCGAGAGGTCTTGCAGTAGAGAGGTCACGAGTTTCTCGAAAGACTTGCCGGTTATAGATTCTAGGACCGCACTGACCAGCGTCCAGCCATGCGTAGTGTACATGAACTCAGTGCCTGGCGGTAGGCAAGGGGTACTGGTCAGATAGTGACAGATGGTGATGATGCGGATGATGGTGATGATGATGATGATGATGACGATGATATTGTTGATGATGATGATGATGATGATGATGATGAAGATGATGATGATGAAGATGCGGATGATGATGATGATGATGATGAAGATGATGGTGATGAGATTATCTGACCAGGTTTACTGCAAAGGTCGTCATCTTTAAACATCGTCAGCGCTTCAGTGGTATCCTTGTAAGGTTTAGAGGAATAGACTTCGGCGTCAGTCTGCGGGGGTTTATCAGCTTAATCTTATCGCTAGGCAACCGATACTCAACAATATCGTATGTGTCTAGGGGCGCTGGAACGATGGTGTGTATGTAGGGGGGACCAACCGATCACAATAAATTTGGTGGTAATAGTGGGGGGGGGACCAATACATGGGAGGTTCCCCTAAATTTTAAAGTGGGGGGTCATATCCCCACCCCGCCCCCCCTGTCGCAGCACCCCTATATGTGACGCACACTTATTGTTAGTAGTTCATTATAGCGTTGCGATCATAAGTATCATGATCTAGCGTGATCAGGAACTATGATTCATTCTCGCGTTCAAAATCACGTAGATATTGTATTATAAAATATGCGGCTAAAAAGTAAATAATGTTAAGCTTTATTTTTTGACTGCTTGTATCAACGAATTTAAAAATATTAATTTATTTACATCTGAAAAACATAGCTAATTAGCATCGGAATTATGTATATGTATTTGATATTAATCGTTCGCTGGAATAGTTTATACGATTGTAATAAAGTTTAACGTTAAAATGAGTTTAATAGAACGACTGATAGATATTTGACGACGATTACTTGCGAGTCCTTTATCTATACAAATTATGACTTACGATTGTGGTAACTTTAAATGCTAAACTATATTGTCAATAATTCATCTCTGCCTTTACTTTAAGATATGCGATACGAATTAATATTTAACTTTAGTATTATTTATTTTATATTATTAATTTAATATTCTTTATTTGTATAACAATAATTTAATATATTAATATTTTTTACAATCGATATTAATTTAAAAGTATAATAATTAATATAATTAATGTAATAACTTAAATTTTATATGTCCATATATTGTAATATTATATTTAGAATCTTAAATAATAGTAATAATCAATTATAAGTTAAGTTGAAATCACACACTAATTGATGCATTCGCAAGTGAATAGATGCAATACATATGTATATTCAAAGTAGGATGACCAGAAATGTATTCATTGAATTGAGCTAATTTTTTTATTATATTAAAATATATATATATATATATATAGACATAATAAATAGAAAAATACAACATATTTTATACTGATATTTCTATAGAAATCATATCTTTACAATTATTTCTAATTATATTTATGAAAATATATCTTTATTTTATTACTTATATATTTATATATGTTCTCTATATATATATATAAAAAATTAGTATTATAATTATAATAATTTGTTCTTGATCCTCACTTTAACATGCATAGTTTGAGTGAAATTATTATTTGGAGTAAATAGCTTTTAGAGTTTTACTTTTAAATAAAAATCTATTATAATTTATAATATTATATATTATAAGTTATAATGTATAGCTCATATACAAACCACTTTTTACATCATTTATAAACTGTTTGGATGGATAATTTGTTGACAGATACTAAAAAAACATATTAAAAAGTAGATTTATGAAGTAAAATTAAATAAAATAATTTATTAAACCATTTTTACTGTGGCTAAACTAATCAGCTATTCTACTATTAAATATATTTATATGTCTATGGATTTTTCATTCATAACTTTTAAATATACATGAAATGAAAATACAAACATCTTTACTGTTGTTGGGATACTTATTGGCACAGGTTCGGTCGTAATGCCTTATTCCGGATAAATGTGACAGCAGCATTCTCATAGTTATTGTCACCTGATGTAAACATAGTAATAGTAGTGTTAGTGGTAATAGTAGTGTTAGTGGTAGTAGTAGTAGTAGTAGTAGTAGTAGTAGTAGTAGTAGTAGTAGTAGTAGTAGTAGTAGTAGTAGTAGTAGTAGTAGTAGTAGTAGTAGTAGTAGTAGTAGTAGTAGTAGTAGTAGTAGTAGTAGTAGTAGTAGTAGTAGTAGTAGTAGTAGTAGTAGTAGTAGTAGTAGTAGTAGTAGTAGTAGTAGTAGTAGTAGTAGTAGTAGTAGTAGTAGTAGTAGTAGTAGTAGTAGTAGTAGTAGTAGTAGTAGTAGTAGTAGTAGTAGTAGTAGTAGTAGTAGTAGTAGTAGTAGTAGTAGTAGTAGTAGTAGTAGTAGTAGTAGTAGTAGTAGTAGTAGTAGTAGTAGTAGTAGTAGTAGTAGTAGTAGTAGTAGTAGTAGTAGTAGTAGTAGTAGTAGTAGTAGTAGTAGTAGTAGGAGGACATAGCAGGTAGTTATAGCATATCAGTGAACAACAGTTGCATGTCATTTACTACTGCCGCTGATTACATTTCATTGACTAAACAAGAGAACCAGAATGCACTGCATTAACAGCGGTATCGTGATGGCTCTCGCTTTGCGGATTAAAAAAATATATAGTAATAAGTAATGAAAAAATACTATATTGTATTATCAATTATATATATATTTATCGTGTATATTTGTGTCACTATGGTTATTAATATATTTCGTAATAGGTTAAATATGAAGCATACGCATTATTAAGTACGCGAATAAACACCGCGATATATAAATAAGCATTATTGCAATTATGTAAGTAAATAACGCGATATTATAATAAACATACATATATATTAGTGTCAGCACATATTTCTAAAGAAGTAAGTATCAGTATCGATTGATAGCTATCTCAGTATCGTAACATATGCTGGGGTAACAAGATAATGAAATATATGACTGGGCAACACAGAAGTTTCTCTATATCTTGTTTATCATAGCTATTCTTAGTTCCTACCTATTCGATGAGATGATCTAATTTACAAATTTTACGATATGCATATTAATATGTTCGAATACCTCAACATATTTCTAACTAATTTATTTGTCCATTTATTGTTTTTTTGTAATGAAATGTATCTACTCCTATCTTACAATAGAGGTATCAAATTATTGAAAATATCTATAAAATAATATATTATTAATATATTAATAATAGTATTGGATTATTATCATTATAATATAAATGTTTCTATGTTGATTGATAATGGTGCGAATAACTATAAATAATAATAAACCCAAAGGTCACATTAATCACATTAAGACATTTTCTTAATATATTGGAAATTACCATAAAATATTAACAAAATAATCAATACAAAAAATCCGAAATAGTCTGAGTCTATTATTTATAGTTTGAAATAGTCTGAGATTAATATTTAAAGTCTGATCCGAGTCCGATATATCATAAATGATACTGTATCAGTCCGGTATCAGTGACATAAAGTTCAAAGTCCGGCTCCGAGTGATATCACTAATGTATATATATATATATATATATATCACATATCATTAAATATAGATCCACTATTGATTGTTATTGTTATTTGGTGGAGTCCTTTCATCCCATCCAGGAACTTAGATGAAGTTTTCACTTATAACCATATATGGCTCTAATGTCCCTTCGAAGCCGCTCTCATGTTAAGGCATCCATGGTTTTAACGAGACCCGATCATTTATTTATACACAATTATATAAGATCACTTCTAAATATTATTTTAAGACCCATTTTATAAAATTAATTAGTACCGGATGAGGCTCGAACCCGTGTCCTACTGATTGTGTGTCTGACGCCTTAACCACTGAGCCACACAGGCAGTTTAATTGCAATGAATTAATATCACCAATTATACATGGAATGCTAATAAATGTTTTACCGTGACAGGTATCGTATGTATAGAAATTCTAGGATATTAATTTGTATTGATAAAGTTTGACGTGAGAAATAATTCATTATTGTGACTATGAAAATGTTACGATAATGATAATATATATTATATAACAATTATCTATTACTATAACAATGATAATGTTATGATAATGATAATATCTATTACTATAACAATTATCTATTACTATAATAATGATAATGTTACGATAATGATAATATCTATTACTATAACAATTATCTATTACTATAATAATGATAATGTTACAATAACGACTATGACCAAACATTCTTATTGTCGTAGGTCTTCTGCGGCCATGTCTTCACGTATTCGCGGACGTCTCTGTCGAGGTCAAGGTCACCGGTCTGAAGAAGTTTGCCCGCTATCGCCATGACAAGCGTCTTACCGATGCTAGCTATACGCATCACGGTGTCGGGGCTGCAGCGAACCCCGTTCTCTACATCGGCGTACCCGAACCCTATTGGTAGGGTGGATGTGGAGGGGTAGTAGCAGGAGGAGGAGGGGGAATAGGAGAAGGAGGGGAATGTGGAGGGGGAGGAGGGGTGGGGTAGTAGAAGGAAGAGGAGGAGGAGGGGGAGGAGGAGTAGTTTGAAGAGAAGGAGGATGTGGAGGAGGAGGAGTAGTTTGAAGAGAAGGAGGATGTGGAGGAAGAGTAGGAGGAGTAGTAGGGGGGAAGATGATGGTGGGGAGGAGGAGGAGTAGCAGGAGGGAGAGGAGGAGGAGGAGGTGGAGTAGTTTGAAGAGGAGGGGGAGGAGGAGGAGGAGGAGGAAGGGGATGGGGGGGAGGAGGAGGTGGCTGTAACTCAATGTTCAACATGTCTACATTACGTGTTTGGCTATTACCAACCCTACATTAAGGAATAGGGTTTAAAGCAATCAATTAGATACAAAAACATGTGGGAAGTGTACCAAATTATATGTAGCGCTATTCATAAATGATGTTTATAAACAAAGGGTAAGGTAGTATTTCTACTAAAGTAGAATGAGGTTTTGAGGCGTCGTCGCCTATATTTTGCATTAACAATATTTACTGCGCAGTGACCTCTATAATGTAAAGGATAGTCGATGCCCACAATTGAAAATTAATAGAACCATACACTAAATACACGATCGGCTTAGCGAATCACAATATCTCAATGAGTTTGCAATTTAAACAAAATAGGTAATAATTAAATAATTTAATATATAGGTATTATAAAATATAATGTTTTAACATTGCAACGGTATATGTGAATAGATGTACAAATATAAGGGGTGTTGTAACAGGGGCAGGGGGATATGGGGGGGTGGGGGGATATGTCCCCCCCACTTTAAAATCTAGGGGGAACTCCTATGTATTGATTCCCCCCCCACTTTTACCACAACATTTATTTAGATAGGTTGGTCCCCCCTACATATACACCATCGTTCGAGCGCCCCTAACAAATACACGCTGACAGTGACTCCTCTAAGCTAAGTGTATATCCTAGTATACGAGACGGTGATATTGATGGTACCAGTAATAGTAACAGTACTAGAGACGGTGATATTGATGGTACCAGTAATAGTAACAGTACTAGAGACAGTGATATTGATGGTACCGGTAATAGTAACAGTACTAGAGACAGTGATATAGATAGTACCAGTAATAGTAACAGTACTAGAGACAGTGATATTGATGGTACTAGTAATAGTAACGGTACTAGAGACAGTGATATCGACGGTACCAGTAATAGTAACAGTACTATAGACAGTGATATCGATGGTACCGGTAATAGTAACAGTACTAGAGACAGTGAAAGTAATAGTGGAACCGATGCTGAAAGTGACGGTGATAGTGTAGTAACACTGATATTAACGTTGATAGTAATAGCGATATTGATAGTGATGGTGAAATATGTTTTAAAAAGCATCTTTATTATACACCATTGTTATATGTCTATATGTTATGTCTATATGCTATCTATATATGCTACCAATGTATACTATGCATAATTCGTGAACCATATAATGGACAAACTGTTATATAACTTGTTATCATCTCACTAATTGGGTCAAAGGAGTGTGTCATTGTATGTTATGTCAAGTATGTTATTCCTCTTGTATTTATTAAATTAATGTAAATTAATGTGATCACGGTTTAATGGTTTAATATTTAACTTGACTACGTATGCACTGTAGCTATATATCAATAAATACGACCAATAACTATCCTTACATATTCCTTTATATATCATCGTAACAACCACTATAAATAATTTTTTATTTGTAAAATTTGGAATGCACTTACTAAGAATAATTATTTTACACTACCTATTGCATGTAAACCAAATATGTGAAATGTTATAGTTATCTTTCGAATTTTTTATTCTATTTATAAAAACATACGCATAAAAGTTTTATCTTACGTCTACATGTATACAATGAAAATTAGTTGATATCGGCGACACTAACCCATACGCATAGATAATGACACTAACCCATACGCATAGCTGGCTGACCGTCGACGTTCACCGCGATACTGAGACCCGGCGAACCACACTTATCCTGGCGGAGAGAAGCGATATTAGATAATACAGTGTCGTGTACTGTGTACTGTACTGTACTGTACTGTACTGTGTACTCAGTGATGGCCAGTCATTGATCGGGTAATGAATTGATGATTGGGATCGGGAAAAAGATCGCATAAGAGAATTAATAGAGGATCGGGATCGGGATCGCCGATCCAGGAAAAAAGGATCGGTGCCCATCACCGCGTGTACAGTGTACTGCGTACTATGTATTATTACTTTCGGTGGTCGCGCGAAGAAATGCTTACACTGAGACGACGTCTAACTACTTAACTCGTTTACCTCATTTAGAATATAGTTCGCAGAATCTTTTAACGGATAGCGAATAATGAGTCTATCGTCGGGCGCGCGCGCTACTGAGCAGTGACGGCGCAACAACGTCGTACCATCAACGCCTCGATCAGCTCAACGGAACTATTCTGCGCTTGTCGCAGTCTGAGGTCTAGCTGCTGCTGTTGTTGCTGGAGGTCGACTTCTGCGCAGAGCTGCGATGGCGGCGAGTCGTTGATTTCGCACTCTGCGGCCGTTCCTCGCTTGTACACCGCCGCCGCCACGAGAAATACGGCACCACCTGGTGTACGGTAGGGATACTTCTATAGCGGTAACTCGTCCACGCTAGTGTATATCACTACAATATATATATATATATATAAATATATATATATATTTATATATAAATATATGTATAGTGTATATAAATTATAAATATAAATATATATATATAAATATATATATATATATATATTATACGATTTAATTATAAAGAAGTATTTATTATGATTTGTATATCGGAGGTCAATTCGTTATAAAGTTAAATCTCTAAAACACGGCTGCAAAGCGCAACCGAATATATAATACCCTTATATAGGGGTAATTGTCTCGATAAGCAACACTGCTTCTATAATTACCCTGGCATTGCCTAAATCTGATAATAATAATAATAATATATATATATATATATATATATATAATACTACCTACGGCGCCACCTAGTGCCAGAGTTTGGCGATGCGCACGACTCCGGGTCGATGCCGCCAGCTGAGAACTGAACCTTAGTCCACTTTTCATCCATCTCATTCGATTCATCGCTAAGGATAATGCAATGAAGTAATATATATGATCTGTTTCTATCTAATTGTGTAATAATAGATTAATACGTGATATTATATATATATATATATATATATATTATTAATATATAATAAAGTATTTATATATATTTAAATCAAATATTGTACATTTCTGCTATTATATATTTACAATTATTTATTAGATATCATTCTAGAAATAGATATACCATAAAAGAGATATTGAATATAGCAATAAATAAATTCCTATTTTTTGTGAAATTTGATCGGATAATAAAAATATAATTTTGTATACTTGTTAGTTAAATATGAACTAACTATAGGCCTTAGCAAATCTGATGCAAACGCTCATCACTTTATTATACATTAACATTTTATTTAGTTTAAACATACGTTTGAAAATAAATAACAAATATTTATATTCTTACAAATGTATATCAATGAACATATGTATATTAAGTGATAATATAATGAAGTTATAATCTTCTTTAGTTATACAATTTTATAAATAGGATACATTCTGCTTACTACTGTAAACTATATAAACGATAATATTAAACGTAAGTAATACTCCTAGAATCTTCTCCCTACATCCATCCGTACTACACCATCAACTCCAAACTTCAAGAAACTACTGAAAACGCATTTATTCAATGTACACAATTAATTTCACACACATATTGACAGCAGATTACTTTATAAGTACAGTTTGCAGTCCGAAAACCGCACAAATTAAAAATGTAAACATGTCTTAATGTAAATGACCGATGACTCGTAATCATTGAGTCATAATAAACTAGATATATCAATTGTGAGATGAAATAATAGCATATTATCTATTATTATTTAATAAATATAAAAATAGAATACAAGATATAGAATGTCTATCGTACACATACAAATTTGTACATCAAATTTGAACTAGACTTCTAATAGATGCAGTTTTTTACGATTTATTATTGATATATATTGTATTATATTTAGTATAACCAAAGCCCAGGTATAACTAAAATATAAATAAATTTACTAACATAAACTACTAGAAATATATATATATATAATATGCTACTTTTATATTATATTAAACTTATATATTATTTATAATATTTAGTTTGTGATTATATTTAAACAGCTAAGTACCATACATTTAAATTATTTTATATATGTATATATATATATATATATACTAGATGGTAATACTGAAGCTAAAATTCAAAGTTTAATTCAAATATAAACTTAAACATAATACCAAATCAAAGGTTCTTGGTCAAAAGCTTCGCGATTTTTTTTAATGCGTTACGCTTTGAACGCCAGCAAAATTGTAAATTCGAATTAGAGATTTCATAATCGCGTACTTATAATATATAATTATACTATTAGTTGTATATTATAAGCGGCATAACTATACGTGTATCGATATCATAGATATGAGAATACGAGTCAATAATAGTGTATAATAGTTGATATATAATATTAGTATGGATATACAAATATGATGCACACTTATTCTTATATATATAATAACATGTATACTAGGTATGTATATATTATATTATATATATATATAATTTATATATATATATATATATATATATATATATATATATATATATTTATACAATTAACAATTCTAATAAAGAATGTTAGTGCATTAGAATACTGTTAGAATAGTACGTAGATATTTTAAAAATCGCTAAGCTTTTTACCATAATCAACATCCAAACATTTTTATATTATCATTATGATATTTTTTATCAAATCAATATAATTATAATATAAAATATATATTTTATCTATATAGAATATTGATTTCATCTTGTTTTATTGTTATTTGTATCTATTATTATATTTTATTTGTACTTATATATAATACTTCTATATTTAATATTTATATTTTACTTTTATTTTTAAATTTATAATTTTATTTTACTCTATTGTTACTTTTATTACTATGTTTTTTCTTTCCTTTCCTTTTGTTGACAGGTACCACCTGAGGTAAATTTCTAAATGGGCTCACTCTCTTTTATTACCATAAACCAATCTGATTATTATTATTATAATAATTATAAAGGTTTTAATAACTCGAGTTCTACGATATTATTATAATCGTGAATCACTAAGCAGTCCGCCGATTATTATTATTAGAATGTCGTAAGAAGAGTTCAATTTTTATTTTGGGGTTGTGTGATTTCTTTGGTTTAGTTTTATTTTCCCTAAGTCACTTTTGGATATAATGACAATATTATGTATAATCCACAAGTCACTTGGCAAGTGAGCCTATAAAATATTGTGATACTATTATATATTAGTAACTATAAAATATCTTATAATGATTATAATAATCATTATAATAATGCGTATAATCATTAATCATAATTATTATGATAATATCATTATGATAATCATATTAAATATGAAACATTATAATAATGTGCAGTAGTATATATATCATATACTATGATATATAAGTACCGCCCACTTTGAACTCTGAAATTATTATAATAACAAACTGCGGCCTGCTTCGAGATAATTTATTATAATAATTATGATATTAAACAACATGTTAATATATAAATATTAAATATCATATTTAATATGATATTTATTAAATTATTTGATAAATATTAAATTTAGATATTTATAATAATCATTATTATAATCACTATAATAATAATTATTATAATCAATATTATAATAATGTAATACGATTTAATATTATATTCTTACGTTTGAGTTGGTGTGAAACCACTTTAAATCATAATGATTTAATAAATGGGAATAATTCTAAAATATGTAATACTATATTATGATAATATAATATTATCATATTAAATATGTAGTACATATTTAATATGATAATATTATATTATCATAATACTTATTATATAAAATAACATGTTAAATATATAAATATTATATTTATTAAATATGCAGGTATTTATTAAATAATGTAATATGATTTAATGATATTATAATAATAATTATTAGAATAATTCTTAAATATATAAAACTGAATTTAAAACTACGTTACTCTTAAAACTATTGTTATCACCATTATATATTATACAAATCATACTTACATAATAACTATATTTTATGTGATATTATATGTCCTTTTTTTATTATGAATTATAATTAAATAATACTAAATGATAGAATTATAAATTATAATTTATAATACAAATTAAAATATTTTTTAAATTTTCATTTGGATAGTGAAAATCACTGAATCGAATAGGTTCTAAACTTTCAATCCGGCTTTCAATAATCACTGTCACTGAATATATTATTTCATGAACTATCAACGATTATTAAATACAACAACAAATATAAAACAGATTCCTGATTAATTAATTAAATACATATTTGATTCCTGATTAATAATAATTATTAATAATATTAATAATTTATCAATTAATAATTTACAATAAATAAAAAATTATATAATATAATATATATATATATATATATATATATAATATAATATATATATATATATAATAATTTATATATATATATGTGTGTGTGTGTGTGTGTGTGTGTGTGTATGTGTATGTGTGTGTGTGTATGTGTGTGTGTGTGTGTGTGTGTGTGTGTGTGTGGGTGGGTGTGTGTATGGGTGTGTGTGTATATGTAGGTATATGTACTAAATTAACTCAAGCATACCTTTAAGATTAATTCAATAAAATAAGATGAAATATGCGAATTATATTAATATTGAATAACGTAAGCTAGCTATCATCAGTACTATATCGTTTGCCTTATCGAATGATACTGGTGACTCACCTGTGGTGATCTCACTGACATCGCATCGTGACAACGTATCCTATTCGACAACAGTATCGTATGTTTGTTGATACCCTCGATATAAATAATGGTTTTATAACACTGATGCTTGGTATATATACTTTATATATACATACAATAGTAGGCATATCGATGATTGTGTGAAACGAGATTACCACTGAAATGAAATAAGACAATAGGCTCATATGATATATGGATACTTGCTAAATGCTAAAGGTCATATATTTACTACTGTTATTGCCAATTATAACACACACAATGGTAGGCAATGAATTCTGCACCAATGCACCATGCAATGCATGTCATGCATACTTTACTATAATCACTTTACTAGGTAAAGTATATCAGGAAGTATACTTCAATATATATATATATATATATATATATATATATTATACATTGTTTTGTTTTAATGGTATATTGATAACATATTTAAATGGTTTAAATCTAAACATACATATATAACACTCCTCTATATCAATGCAGTCTGTAGTATATAACACTCCACTATATCACTTATTATTTTTGTCCGTTTTATATAAAGATTTCCTACGAGGTTATAGGATGTCTTAGTTATATTCAATGTATATTATTCTTAAATTGTTATCGTATTATTATCTTATTATTATTTTCTTCCCGCACGAGCGAAGGGGTCTACATGACCCTATTTTAGTGCCTTATAAACCATATATCATATATATATATATATATATTTTTTTTATTTGGTGGAGTCCTTTCATCCCATCCAGGAACTTAGATGAAGTTTTCATTCATAACCATATATGGCTCTAATGTCCCTTCGAAGCCGCTCTCATGTTAAGACATCCATGGTTTTAACGAGAGCCGATCATTTATTTATACACAATTATATAAGATCACTTCTAAATAATATTTTAAGACCCATTTTATAAAATGAAGTAATGGTCCGGACGAGGATCGAATCCGTGTCCTACTGCTTGTGTGTATGACGCCTTAACCACACAGACAGTTAAATGTATATATATATATATATATATATATATATATATGTATATATATATATATATATATAACTATTATAATATATAACTATATAGGTATATACCTATATCCATGTGCTTCATGAGATTATATTTAGTCCACGCCTAGCATATATGCATTTCGGAAGTTGGGTTTTCGTCGTATGTTATCTTATTAGGGAAAGTCTCCGATTAATCGGTAATTACCGACCCCTAAATGATTATTTGTAATAACTTATTCAATAATAATTATATTAATTTGAAATTTTGTAATTAGGGTAATATTATGGAAATGAATAATGAGGCTATTTTAAATTGTTGATATCATTATATTTACAAGAATAAACAGAGTGGTCGGTAATCGGATACATGTGTATAATACCGACCCCCTTCTTTTATTACCGACCCCCTAAAATAATACTGGTATAAATAATTGTAGTATTATAATATCCAATACAAATAGTAGATATACATAAATATAATTAATTATAACATGCACGCAATTTATTTTTTATTTAATTTATGTTTTAATAGTAATATTAAATTTAAATTTATACTCTATAGTAATTATATTAAAATAGTGTATATTATTATTTAATATTTATGTATTAATCACTATGTATATTATCAACTGGAATCATTAATCCTAAATCTATATCAATACATAAACATATATCTATATCGATACACAAACAACTTACGACATATTTTAAAGTAAAATACGGATCTATTTTGATTGGATATTATAAATCACATGGGGTCGGTATTAGGGTAAGTTAGAGGGTCGGTAATAGGAAAATCATATGGGTTGCTATATAGCATGCCCTAATATTAGGGGCGTCGGAATGATATTTGTTATGGGGGGGGGATGGGGGCTATTTATTTATATTTTATAATATATATCGTATTATTTATTAATATAATTACTAATTAATATCATATTAATATAGGATACCTCTTTTGTCTATGTTAATATGCAATTAATAATGTTTAATTTTTATAAAAATACTTAAGTAATCTATTATATTAGAAAATAAATATAAAACATTACAACATTTATTATTATATATATATACATTTTCTAAAAGTTTGATCAATTCCATTATGCTGGGAAATATGTTTTAAATTTCAGGAGGTTGTCCCATCATGTATATGTTTGCCTCGTCTATGGTATTAAACTTATTGATTGATTTGAACATAGATAATTTAATCTTTAATCTTTCAATCGATAATTATTCATACATTTTTTATTTACATCTGTTAAGTGTAGCAAAGCGAGAGATAGATCCAAATTAATAGGATTAATAAGATTAATCTAAAAAAGAAACCTCTCTCTTATTATATTATTTTTTTAATAATGATTCCTTTAATTTATAATAATGTATAAATGATGTTTCCTTAGTATCAACATTGGTTTTAATGTTCATCATTATGGAATCAAACAACTCAGTATATTGTATTCTGTAAATATTAATGATACAATATATTATCATATTAACTGATCATATCTGATCACATTCTTATATTAACATAACATTAATAATGTTATATTATTTTATCTAGATAAGATACATAGTCTTTTGACTTTTCACCTACTATTTATCTCATACATATTTATAATAATTTATATTATATTTATTATTATTCTCTGAATTAGATATACATAAAATTAAATTATATATATTTAAAATAAAAATAAAATATTATAATATTTTATTATAAACATTTATTATAAGCTATGTTGTATTATATAATATGTTTTATATAATAAGCTTGAATCAATATACAAAATTGTATATATATATAAAATATAAAATACTTTTGTTTCTATCTCTTGAATAAATGTGTGCAAATTATTTCTATCATTATTAAATTTAATTAGAATAATCTTTACTGTATTATCTGATCAGTTATGTTTATTTATTATTAATAAGTACTATGATTATATATATAATTATAATCATGTATGCTTTAAAGTATATTTTTATAAATGTTACCTTCAATAGTATTTGTTGGTATGATGAAATATTTCAATATCATATCCAAGCTTTCGTGAAAAGTATTTCGTGGAAAGTAGAAATGGCAATATTTTAACAGAGGATTCAATAATAGTCAAAAGATGGACAGCATATTGCAAAGAACTCTTTAACTATCCAATAAATCCAGATAAAAATATACTTAATGATAATCGAGGTGCATGCGTAGAAGAGAACTTGCCGATTTTAAAATCATAAGTGGAACATGTAATACGAAGTCTAAAAAAGGAAAATCAAAAGGTATAGATAACATCCCAAGTGAGATAATTATAAACGGTAGTTTACAAATGGTAATAACAATGACTTTACTTTGCCATAACATATGGGATAAGAAAGAATGGTCCAAATGAATGGTCATAATCGTTAATAATTCCAATACCAAAGAAAGGTGACCCAAGAAAGTTCAACAATTATAAAACTATAAGCCTAATATATCATACCCAAGCAAGATCATGCTGAGAATTATTTTAAATCGACTCAATCCAATAGCAGAATATATACTAGCTGAAGAAAAAACAGGTTTCAGAAAGAAAGGAATCAAAATCGATCAGATATTAAACTACAGAATTATGGCATAGAAATTTATTGAACATGGAAGAAAATTATACCATAACTTTGTTAACTGCAAAAAGGCGTTTGATCGAGTCTGGCACGAAGGATTATGGAAAGTAATGAGACACTTCAATAGGATGATAGTTACTATAGATGAAAATATTATTACAATAATCGAAAATAATTATAAAAAAACAAACAGTGCCGTTTTGGTTAACAACAAAACATGGACCATCTTTAATACGTCGGTAGAAATACGACAAAGAAGCCTTTTATCACCAACACTCTTTAACATCTTCCTAGAAAATATCATGCAAGATAAGCTAGAAAACCATTGCAGCATCATAGCCGTTGGAGGATATGAACTAAGTAACCTAAGATTTGCAGACGACTTCGACCTGATGGCAGGTTCATACACAGAGCTGAAATAACTCATAAACAAACTATGAAAGTGCTCAGCGACATATGGTATGGAGGTCAGCTATGAGAAAAGTTAAATATTGGTGAACGAATTATAGATAATGAGACAGCTGAAGTGATAACCATAACCATGAATGATGAACCTCTTGAAGTAGTAGATAACTTAAAATACTTGGGTGCGACTCTAACGAAAGATGGAGAAAGTGAAACAGAGATAAACATAAGAATAGCGACAGAAACCTCTGAATTAGTTCGCTTAATCACTATATGGAAGAATTCATGGAAAATACTACTGTGAAAATAACTAATATTATCTATACTTTATGGCTGCGAAACTTGGAAACTAACAGAAATACTGGAAAGAAGAATTACCGCATTTAGGCATAAAGCCTATAGAAGAATCTTGGGGATTACCTACAGAGAAAGAAAAACAAATTATTATGTATACCAAATAATTGTTGATTGAATATGTCTAGTTGAGCATCTCCTATCAATAGTAAAGAGAAGGAAAATGAAATATTTTGGTCGCACGATGCGTTATGATAGTCTGAATAAAAATGTAATAAAAGGTATATTAATACATATAATATATATATACCTATATATATATACACACATATATATATATATATGCATATACCCCTATATCATATATATATATATATATATTCATATCACGTTATACTATGCAGTATTGCATACTCGTAGATATCTATATTCCAATGTATATTTTGTGCCCATATATAGACACATATGAAGTACCACGCTGGGTTAATTCCACGAGTTGTTATTGTGTTATTGTCAAACACACGCTTATCTGGAATGCGAGCGCGCGCGATATTACGCAATCGAAGTCGCGCGCATTCCTCGATAACTCCCTAATATGGTATTAAATGTATAGGCGTGCGTTCCACGCTCCCTATAAGAACTCCCGGGTTTCTACACTCGGCAGTCAGCACACCACACTCCTTGATCCACTATCTCCCATATCCCCGTTTCTACACTCGGCAGTCAGCACACCACACTCCTTGATCCACTATCTCCCATATCCCCGTTTCTGCATAACTAATAAACCTTAACCTTCAAGAACGTGAAGGAACGTATCTGTTCAGAGGCAACACTGGCGTACTACAACCCGAAGGACAAGACAACCGTCCAGGTAGACGCATCAGGCCTTGGGTTAGGAGCAACCCTACTCCAAAACGGAAAGCCCATCGCTTTCGCATCCAAGACACTAAGTCCTGCCGAAAAACGATACGCTAATATCGAAAGAGAGATGTTGGCAGTGGTCTTCGGATGCGAAAGATTCCATAACTACGTCTATGGAACCAGGTTTACTATACAGTCCGATCATAAACCACTCGAGATGATCTCTCGTAAAAACCTATACGCCGCGCCAACTCGGCTGCAAAGGATGCTCCTACGCGTCCAACAATATGATTTCGATATCACATACTTACCAGGCAAAGACGTCTTATTGGCAGACGCCCTCTCAAGACAACCCCTCGATGACGACGACCATATGGAATTAGACATCCAGATCATGCCCGTCCAGTTCAGCATCAAGAAGATAGACGAACTACGGGAAGCCACCGACGCAGACCCGATATTCGATACACTGAAATCTCGCATCATAAATGGCTGGCCTAAAGACCACCGACACGTTGAGAAACACCTACGATCGTATTGGTCATTCAGAGACGAGCTGACCATACATGACGGCCTTGTACTCAAAGGTCAGCAAATACTAATACCCTCTAACGCGCGTCTCCCAATACTACAGACGTTACACGTCCCGCATCTCGGAATCGTTAACACTATGGCACTCGCCCGCGCACACGTTCACTGGCCTGGCATAGGACAGGATATCACACGGACTGTCGCCAGCTGCAGAGCCTGCCAGGAGAACCAGCCTCGTCAGAGAAAAGAACCACTGATGCCGATTGATCCGCCTTCTCGCCCATGGCAGAACGTCGGGACGGATCTATTCTACTACAAGGAGAAAACCTACTTAATCATCTGCGACTACTATTCAAAGTTTCCATTCATCTATTTATCATTATATATATATATTACAAATGCACATACATGTCTGTATACACGCATACACAATTATATATATACCAATATATATATATAACATCCCTCTTTGTTTAAACAAAACTCAATTGGAAGTACCAAGACGGTCGGGAGTATGTCGAACACGTGTGGAACGTCGTAATACGGGGGGCGTGTCCAACGGGTGTTCCGCGGGTGTAACGTGTTGTGTACACGGTAGTGTATCGGGATGTACGGGGCGGATGTCGCGGCGATTACGACGAATATGTGTTCCGGTTGCAGTACGAAGGTTGTAACTGCGAGGCTGTGGGCCACATTGTGTGATGGTCGCCAGTTTCCACGTGCGGGTTATCGGATCGCGGTATAGAACGTTGGAGTCTTCCGCGAGAGGGGGGAGTGGTTTCGGGTTTGGTGTGTCGTGGTAGCCTTTGGCTACTTCGCTGTTTCGCTCTAGCAAGTCTACGTGCGGTTGGTGCGTATCGTATACGCTGGGGAGTGTGGTCGAAATCTTTCGATTGAAGAGCAGCTCGGCGGGGCTTTTATCGGAACCTCGGACAGGCGTGGCTCGGAGGAGCAGTAGGGCTTTCGGTACGTCTGTCGATTTCTTCATACGGTCTTTCACAGTTTGTATCATGCGCTCAGCGAATCCGTTACACTGCGGGTGGTATGGGCTGCTGGTGAGATGGGTGAAGTCCCACTGTAGGGTGAAGGTCTTAAAGGCCTCTGACGAATAGTGACCGCCATTATCACTAATCAGCTTGTCAGGGATGCCGTGTTCTGAGAACAGAGTCTTTAGTCGTTCGATGATCGCACGGCTAGTAACGGGGTTTGGCATTAAATAGATGAATGGAAACTTTGAATAGTAGTCGCAGATGATTAAGTAGGTTTTCTCCTTGTAGTAGAATAGATCCGTCCCGACGTTCTGCCATGGGCGAGAAGGCGGATCAATCGGCATCAGTGGTTCTTTTCTCTGACGAGGCTGGTTCTCCTGGCAGGCTCTGCAGCTGGCGACAGTCCGTGTGATATCCTGTCCTATGCCAGGCCAGTGAACGTGTGCGCGGGCGAGTGCCATAGTGTTAACGATTCCGAGATGCGGGACGTGTAACGTCTGTAGTATTGGGAGACGCGCGTTAGAGGGTATTAGTATTTGCTGACCTTTGAGTACAAGGCCGTCGTGTATGGTCAGCTCGTCTCTGAATGACCAATACGATCGTAGGTGTTTCTCAACGTGTCGGTGGTCTTTAGGCCAGCCATTTATGATGCGAGATTTCAGTGTATCGAATATCGGGTCTGCGTCGGTGGCTTCCCGTAGTTCGTCTATCTTCTTGATGCTGAACTGGACGGGCATGATCTGGATGTCTAATTCCATATGGTCGTCGTCATCGAGGGGTTGTCTTGAGAGGGCGTCTGCCAATAAGACGTCTTTGCCTGGTAAGTATGTGATATCGAAATCATATTGTTGGACGCGTAGGAGCATCCTTTGCAGCCGAGTTGGCGCGGCGTATAGGTTTTTACGAGAGATCATCTCGAGTGGTTTATGATCGGACTGTATAGTAAACCTGGTTCCATAGACGTAGTTATGGAATCTTTCGCATCCGAAGACCACTGCCAACATCTCTCTTTCGATATTAGCGTATCGTTTTTCGGCAGGACTTAGTGTCTTGGATGCGAAAGCGATGGGCTTTCCGTTTTGGAGTAGGGTTGCTCCTAACCCAAGGCCTGATGCGTCTACCTGGACGGTTGTCTTGTCCTTCGGGTTGTAGTACGCCAGTGTTGCCTCTAAACAGATACGTTCCTTCACGTTCTTGAAGGCCTGTTCGTGTGATGCCGTCCATTGGTAGTCGACGTCTTTCTTCAATAGCTCACGCAGTGGTGTGGCATGGTGTGCTAGGTCCTTAGTAAAGGGAGACATGTAAGTAGCAATACCGAGAAACTCACGTAAGGCTTGAGGATTCTCCGGGCTGGTGATCTGCTTGATGGCCAGTATTCGCGCCGGGTCTGGATGTACTCCGTCTTTATCGAATCGTAGGCCGAAGAACGTCAGGCTGGAAGTCTTTATGGCGCATTTCTCCTCATTGAAGACTAGGCCATGATTTCCCGCTGTCTCCATCAGGTGTCGTAGGTTGTCGTCGTGCTCTTGTTCGGTGTTTCCGAATACACCGACATCGTCTGCAATACCGATGGTCCCTGGACAGTACTCCAGTATCCTGTCCATTCGTTCATGGAAGACGTCCTGGCTTAGGTTCAGACCGAATGGCAATCGGCAAAATCGGTATCTACCGAATGGGCTATTGAATGTTGTTAAGATGCTCGAGGCATGGTCTAGGTGTACAGACCAGTACCCCGAGCGGGCATCGAGTTTAGAGAAAACCTGGGCGCCTCCGAGATGGTGCGTTATCTCTTCCAGCGTTTTCGTGGCGTAGTGTGGTCGCTTGATCGCTTTGTTAAGGTCTTTAGGGTCGAGGCAGATTCGTATCTTTCCGTTCGACTTCCTGCTGTATACCAGACTGGATACCCAATCAGTAGGCTCGTGAACTCGTGTGATGACGTTCAGCTTCTCCATCTGGTCTAGCGTGTCCTTCACTTCGTCTATCAGTGCGATTTGACATCTCCGTGGTGCGTGTACGACCGGCTGTACAGTGGGGTCGACAACAATTCTGTGAGATCCTTCAAAGTTACCTAATGGAGCAAAGCAGTTAGGGTATGCACGGGTTAGTTCCGTGATATTGGCTAGTCAACTTGACTTGTTGAACGCGCAATGCATAGTTACTAATTTTAGCGCTATACTCGATGGGAATCCTAGGAGTATAGGCCCTGGCGTGTCAGCGACATAGAACGTTGCTTTCGTTTGGTTCCGCCCAGAACTAATCGTTAGTTCGAATTTCCCGTATTGTTGAAGAGCTGACCCATCGTATACCGAGAGACATGTGTTGTTCTTCTGTAGATGTGGTCTGTCGGAATCTAGGGGATACATTTTATTAAACGTGCGTATGGGTAACAGGTTACCCTGTGCACCAGTGTCTACTTTGGCGCGGAGGTATGCATTGCGGCCGTGGTAGCTGAAGCAGACATCCGTGAATGCCTCGTCTCGCGATGTTACGGTGTCAAATACGACCTTGTCGAACGTCTCCTTCTTGATCTCATGGTGTCGGTGTTGTGTAGTAGGCTTTCTTGATCGACACTTAGCGGCCCAGTGGCCTTTCTGTTGGCAGTTGAAGCACCTGGCTGTACGGGCGGGGCATGATTCTTTACCTATATGGGATCTAGTACAGTTCGGACAAGTGTAGCCGGAGGACGATGACGGAGCTGAAGTCGATGGTGAGTTCGTGTCGTAGTTCCTTCTCGGTGTGGGATTCCTTCGTATCTGGTTCACTGAGGTGTGTGCGGGGTTTCCCTGTCGGAATGTCGCGATATCTGCGAGTTTCGCTTCATGTGCGCGTGCGTGTTGCAGCGCATTATCTAAGGACATGGACTTGCCCTGAGTCAGCATCCAATCTTGGACTGCATTGTCGCGTATGCCATATATGAGTTGCTCGGTTAAGCGCTGTTGTACTTCCGTGTTATCACGGAAGTCACATTTTTGGCTTTGCAGCCTTAACCTTGTTATATATGCATCGACGGGTTCCTCTCTTTCTTGCTTCAATCTCTGAAGGTTTATTCTGGATAGCCAGAAGTTTGTTCTTGGTTCAACGTATTCTCTCAGATACGCCCAAAGTGTAGTCAGATTCTTCTGGCTGTCTTCTACATCCCATGCGTTGTAGATGTCGCGACCGGTTCTACCTAGCCAAAGGAGCACATAAGCTAACCTAGCTGCCTCCTTTGCTGTACTGATAGGGCCGATGAACGCTAGCTCAGACTGCAGCTTGAATTCTGCCAGCTCTGACGAAAGATTGTCGGACATCCAGTCGAACGATGGTGTTGGAAACTGTGGGTTGTAACTTGCCACCATGTTGTATATCTGTGTGTGTACTGCTAATGGATATGAGTATATAGATATGTATGTATGGATAACACCAGGTTCAAGGTTAAGGTTTATTAGTTATGCAGAAACGGGGATATGGGAGATAGTGGATCAAGGAGTGTGGTGTGCTGACTGCCGAGTGTAGAAACCCGGGAGTTCTTATAGGGAGCGTGGAACGCACGCCTATACGATTAATACCATATTAGGGAGTTATCGAGGAATGCGCGCGACTTCGATTGCGTAATATCGCGCGCGCTCGCATTCCCGATAAGCGTGTGTTTGACAATAACACAATAACAACTCATGGAATTAACCCAGCGTGGTACTTCTCATGTGTCTATATATGGGCACAAAATATACATCGGAATATAGATATCTACGAGTATGCAATACTGCGTAGTATAACGTGATATGAATATATATATGATATAGGGGTATATGCATATATATGTAGGTGTGTATATATGTGTATATATATATATAGATATGTATATATATATAATTGTGTATGCATGTATACAGACAATGTATATGCATAGGCAATATATATAACAGGTTGCGTTGTTGGTAAAAGAAGAATATGACGACACAGACGAAACTGGATGGATAACATAGTTGAATGGGCCGGTCAGAAAAGAATCTGACTCAACTAATAGAGGCTACACGGAACCGTGACGAATGAAATAGAACTTGTGTTGCCGCGATTCATATATCCCTACAATCAACCGGTTAAGGAATTAGTAAGTAAGTAAATCCAAGCTTTCAAATATCTAACTTGAAATATTGATAGACAAAATATTTGACTTATTCATATTTTTTAATAATAAATTTAAAATTTATGTGGTCATTTGTAATATAATCAAATTCTTTATATTCTTTCAAGGGCATCGATTATACCACTATATTTATCTAATTTTATTTTAATATATGATTTTCGCAGTCCATCTTGTTGGGCATATCGGTGTAAATGTATTAACTGTGTTATTATTAGTATTATATACATTCTGGAATGTTATAGTTTGTTCATATAATAATCCCTAATCATGAACACTCTCAATGCTTTTCTTATATTTATATTATTATCTATTGGTTGTGCTATTAAATTTGAGCGATGAGCTCCGCAGTGTGTATGAAAAGCTAATGGATGTCTAGTCACTATTATAGTCTTTACACCATTACATTTACCAGATATATTATCTGCACCGTCATATGACTGTCCTCTTAATTTAGAAATAGGTCAAGTTAAGATGTTCAAGTTCAGATAAAATTAAATTTGCTATATTTTCCCAAATTGTAGCCTCAGTCATAATGCATATTCCTATGCATATTTCTTTAATTTCTAGTTATGATATCAAATAACGAACCTCCAAAATGTACTGCACACTTCCGTGTATATCTTGAATTCCATAACATTGAATTGAGAAAGTACCATTATATAATATAATTCATTATAATCAGTGATGGGCACGATCACGATCGCGATCGTGATCTTGATCGCGATCGACGATCGTTTGAAAATGATCGAGTAAAATGATCGACGATCGACGATCGTTAGAAAATGATCGAGTAAAATGATCGACGATCGTCAGCAACTGATCGCGATCAACGATCGTGAAAAAAAATTAAACATAATTTATATATATTTACATCAAGAAATAACAAAATAGTGGATATAATAATAACTTTTATTTATGAAAATGTTGAAATACGATCAAATTTATAATAAAATAATATTAATATAATAAATTTGATTTCAATAGAACTAACAATGCAAATTTAGTATCATTTAGTTTATTGCGTTTCGGTTTATTTATATTGGTAGAAATACTAAACATTCTTTCCACCGGCGCGGATGATGGGAGTATAGAATTGTATTTTATAAATAATATTTTTATAATAGGATAATTATTTAGCATATATAAATTAGTATTGTTACTATTTATATAATTAAGTATTTCTATTTCTATAGAAATAGGTATACCGTTGATTTAGAAGTGGATGGTCCATTATCATCAATAACATAGAATTCATCTGAATTAGTTTTGCTTTGTTCTGGTGTAGTTATATAAACCTCGTTATCTGGGATATGTCTATTAACATATTTCTTAAATGTAGATAACATCATATCTTTTTCTTCTACGTAATTACTTAACCAATTTAACTTAAATTGTGGGTTAGATATTGTTACTATAATGGTACTATTAATAGAATACTCAAATGAAAAATAATCGTTAAACCTACATTTTAATCCTTCCTTTAATACATCTAATAATGGTTGACAATAAACTAATTTAGTATCCATTTTTAATAAGCGGGATTCTATTGAAAATAGTGTTGGGAATAAATCTCCATAAAAACTGTCTCGCGCGGTAAAATATTACGATTACTTAGTAAAAAAGATACATTGGTATATTTATATATAGGTATATAAATATATTGATATGACGGCGTCAATGCGTGAGTACTCGCTAGTAATGCGTGGATCATTAGTGGTTCATGCAGCAGCCCGTAATTCATACGCTTATATAATAATACGATCGAGATCCACGATCGGCGATCGATGATCGAGATCGCGATCGACGATCAAAATAATTACACGATCGACGATCGACGATCGACGATCGTTAAAAAATGATCGAGTAAAAATATCGACGATCGACGATCGTTAGAAAATGATCGACAAAATTGATCGACGATCGGCGATCGTGAAAATTCGTGATCGTGCCCATCACTGATTATAATACATATATCAACAAAATATTTAATAATTAAGTTTTATATTGTTGAAAAATGTTATTCTGAATATCGCCAGATAACAAGTATCTCTCATGAATATTATCATATTTCATGGAGGGGAGCAAATAATAGTTATCCCTCCCCATATTTTTGGTAAAATTCTTTAGCACAAATGTGTATTAACAAAACAATATACTATATTTAATATATATATATATATATATACAATTAATATAACAAATTTCATGTGGGGGGGGGGGCAAAGCATACTTAGCCCCCCCCATATTTTTGAATGGGGGGGGGGGGGGGTCCGCGCCATCTAGTTGCTATAATCAAGATATATTGGTTAATAGTTATTCAAATTAAATTATTTTGATAATAGTCATAACAATTGTATTGGTCTACAATATTATGTACAGTATTAATGTTTCTTTTAATTAATTAAATATTTACAATGATTTAAAACAAATTATTATTAAAATATTTAAAAAGTAAAAACAGAATTTTACATTTTATCAAATAACAATTGTAGTATTACATATTTTTTAAAACAAAATACTTATTCATATTTATTATTAAACTACTAACAGTTCCTATATATATAATTTGTTGTATATGTTATATGTTCATAAGTAGTATACCTATAGGGGAAAGTAACCGAATACGGACAGTGCCCGAATACATACACTCTCGGTATCTCAGAAACCATAAATCCTACAAAAAAAATTGTAATTAATAAAATATTCATAATTATATAAATAGTCGAAAAAAGTATTTTTTATTTTTTTATAATTCAAAATATTGATGATATATATATCCAATAAACTGATTTTTTTATTACGTTTTTAAATTTATGAAAAAAAATGTCAACTTAAAATCTTCTCAAGAATATACAAATGTATCGATATAATATATAACATTATATTATTAAAAAATAAAGTATTCTAAAATTATAGATATAATTTCTATATTTGTTATCAAATATTCATCAAGTTATAAGCATATATCTAGAGGTCATATAAGTTCCTAATACGGACACTCTAGATGTCTTATTACGGACACCCTATAACCAATCAGTACGCAGCGTATGAACTATACTGATATTTATAAAAACCGCGTCCGTTATAATATTAATACAACCAATAAAGATTAATCTAAAATAGTTATTATTTAGATACTTAAATTGTATTATTAATTACAAAATAATAAAAATAAATAAATTATTAACTAATTAAATTAGAATAAATTGTTCATAAAATTAATTATAATTAATGTAATTGTAATTTGTCTGATTGATTCATCAATAATATATAGTTAATCTAGTTGTATTTATGATGTACGTATTATAACACAGGGTGTCCGTATTCGGACATTGGTACCGAATACGGACACCCCCGTTATCTATGGAATTAAAAGATTAAATAAAATTTTAAAATCACAATAATATCTATAATAAAATAATATTAATATATTGTAATTTTTGAATAAAAATAATGAGTCATAAAATGTTAAGACCATTTATTGATAAAGTGTCAGTATTAGGTTACTTTCCCCTACGTATACATACAGTGTACACGTAGGTAGACAATGTACACATATTTATTTATACAGAATATGTTACATCAGTTTTTATATTTCATAATTATTATTGAATACATTATAATGAATAAAATATAAAACACACATCTAGAATATATATATTTGTAATATATTATATATATATATTGAATAATAATATATATTATTCATATATGAACATATACAATGTATACCCAATTTCGTGATCTACTTAGAATCGCCAAAGTGCACTTTCGTTATTTAGAGAGCTTGCGCGATTCTATTTTTAAATATCTGCGTCTATAACCAATACCTCCTATAACTTCACATATGAGGTATTGCTATAACTCTGATGACTCATCATGACTCATTTGAATGCACGATGTATTTAGTATATTATTTGTTAAATATGATAATACTTATTATTAGTACATATTATAATAAGAATAGTATATTTCAATATACTAATATACATGGAATAGGATGAATTAATATAGTGTTCAGCGAAGCGTGACTAATGAACCTAGTTCATTAACGATACTTATCAATACAATATTAATTTCTAATATGTAAATATAAATTCCACTATATCCTGTGAAATTGTAAATATTTGATCCTTTAATTGCATCTGTTAAATAATAAATAACTTTTTACAAGTAGGGACATATAATATATATATATATAAGAATACAAATTATAATATGTAATAAGTATTATAATACAGTATTAGGAGAATATATTCTGTTATATATAGGCTATATAGTTGGCTATATAATATAGCCAACTTATTACTAACAAGTGTTTTCGCGACATAATAGTTATCCACCCCCCGCTGTGTGGCGTTGTTTGTACGTTACTACAGTCACGGAATACTATTGATATCTGTGTATGTGATCAAAAGCTACTGCGGCAACTCTCCGCTCGGCTATTTGTATAGCTAGTCATTCGGCCTGTCTAACTGTCTTTGTAGTGTTATCTGTAATATTGACCAGTCGTGGTCTATAACACAATGTGTAATGCACATCAAACATTTCCAGAAGGTTGTTTCGCTAGAGCTGTATTCACATGTGCATTTCTTATACAATATATTGTTAGAGTATGCTCTACATACGTAGTACAAAGATTATTCAATATATATATATATATATATATATATATATATATATATATTTACTAGTATCAAATCCCTTATATATATATATATATATATATATATGTTCTTATATCCGGGCTTTGCTTATATTATAATTATATTTATTATATGCTGATTTAGGATTTTAATATTCCATATTACAATATAAATTATAAAACTAAAACTAAAATAATAATTCTATGATCCAATATATTTTATGAATATAATATAATATAAATTCTATGATATATATCTATATTGTTTTTAATGTTAATTTATGTTTTAATTTAACAAGCATATATTGAATATAAATAAGTATAAATAAGTATATATAATTATACTTAAGTATTTAATAAATATAAGCTTTGTTATAAGTATATATACTCCGTTACTTTACTATAGTATTATATATAACAATGAATAATATATGTTTAATCGTATTTGAATATCATTAAAATATAACGAACACTGTTAATAATCATACATTTTATGATAACAATAAAGATTATGTATCAAGCATTGCATAATGATCGTTGAGATACATGTATATTTTATATAATATTAATATTATCCTATTACTTTTATTATAATGTTATAGTATGAATATACATGTTCGGTATAATAATAATAATAATAATAATAATAATATATAGTTTATTAGGTAAACAAAAAATAATTAAATAAACAAAAATAATGATGCTAAAATAGATATAAATTGATACCCAAAACGACATGGTACAACAATTAATATTGGGTTTATAATTAATAAAAAAACGCTTTGGTGTATGCATGCCGAACATAAGATATATGAATATTATATGCAAATACGCGCATATTATATGAAGTAAAATGAAAACAACATAAAAGAAAATCAGAATTCTCATCTCCACCATAAAGATAACACTGAGTAAGATCGGAGGTCTCGGGTTAGAGGTTGGATAATCCATATGAGGTGGATCAGGCCCTAAGGGTAGGTTATTCCCTTAATGTAGTGGTATTGACATATCCTGATACCAACACCAGCATAACCAATACAGTAAATTAGATAATTATGATCATCTAATTATACTACGAATCAGTAAGGCTTTAAAAAAGGAAACAGTTTCACATTGTAATATTAGATCGGGTAGTTTGTTCCAATCTGAAGATATTCTATTACCAAAGTAGTTGAATAGTGGTTTGGTCATTGATTTCATTCTTCTTATCTTTATTGACGGGCCCCTGCTAGATGATACGTATGTACTCATAATGTCCGACACCGGCACATCAACGAATCCTTTGATGATTTTATAAGCCAGAGTAAGATCGGCAATAGAACATTAAATGTATTATGATTACATAGTATAATGCTTGTAGGTATTTATCCTATTTAATAAATAAAATGAAATTTATTATCATTGAATATATATATTCATGTAAATTATACAAATGTTGAATTATATTAAAAAAATATATATTTAATACAAAATATTATATAAAATACCTTTCAATACTATAATAATATATATATATATATACATATTATTAATAAACTGAAATACTTTGCAATGTTTGATATATTAACATATGCACGTTATGGCACACAATGATATTATGTAAAGTTTTACACTATAGTTCTGTTTATTAGTATTATAATCACATATATCAACTATTACTGATTCACGAGTGTACTATACTTGGGTTATATACTATAAAGGGTTAAGTAAATTGTATTAAAAGTATATAACTAATATATGTAAGTGATCATCCCGATATTACGTTTCGTGCTGAGTCATCAATGATGTTATTGCTGATCACGTGATTAGAACATTAATACTTATACACTTAAGGTAGATACGTTTCCTATAGGTATTCAATAAAATAGATATTACTAAATCATTACTACATGTTATATTAGTTATGATAAGCATTCACTCTATAGAGTGGTTAACCTTTAACACGTGATGTGATACATTTCAGGTGAACTACGCATGCGTTCGTGATCATTCCATGCGCGTATTCATGAACGCCTTCGTGTACAACACATACGTATCTATATGAACATCGACGTGTGCGTCTACGTGAATGTATCCGTGTGCAGCTACAAGGACATCTTCTTGACGTATATAAGAACACCCATGTATGCTGCTAGCTATAGTGAGGCAGGTAGTGCATGTGTGGACTTTTAACAATACATATATTGATATGTATATCATATACCGTATCGGGGAGTAGCTAACTAAATATGTTATACTATTATTACATAATAATCAATAGTTATTTTCATTATCAATGTAATAACAGTTGTACAACAATTATTACGATGAACATTGGTCAATATATATATATATATATATATATATATATATAAACTATAGCAATTATATTTATAACACCATTTTAACTTATCTATCTAAGTACATTGGTATATTTATGTATATGCGATTTCCAGGGGACTGATGGTATAGTAAAAAAAGGATCTGGCGTGATATGTCCTTCTCTGGCTGCGATCGGAAATCAGATTTATTGCAGCAGATTTTTTTAAATTATAATCTCAATTTCCTTCTAAATAACAAGAGTGGCGGTTCTAAATAGATCACGAAATTACTTTTACATTTTATATGTTCATAATTATTATATCTAGACAGTGTCAACATATGTATTTATATAGAATATGTGACATAGTTATCAGTTTTAATATTATTTAAATATTATTGAATACATTATAATTAATAAAATATAAAACACAAGTTATATATATATATATACATACAAAATAAAGTTATAAAATGTATTAAAAAATATATGTATACACACAGGAAATAATAATATAGAGTATATGTTGATATCATGTATCGTATATATATATATATATATATATATATATATATATTCCTACTATAGTATGTATGTATTATTGCCTATATAAATATACATTATCCTACTTATATATATTATAAGTTGTACCTCCCGCTGATATCAAACATAGGTTAATTAAGTCCCTGACCTCTACATCCGGTCTATAGACCCTCTACCGTAACTATAGATAAGGACTGCTATATGTAAGCTATTTACGACTCCTACTTTGACACTGGTATACTTTATAGAGTGACATATGTCACTAGTAAGCTTTGCTTAGCATGTATATGATGTATATATATACAGTCAATATATCCCAGAGTCTATATATCTTAGACTTTTACAAATGGTAGATTGATTGTATCCTTACGTAAATACATATAATAATAATTCAATATCTAAGACACGTTTATTCAGCCATCGAATTCTGAGATATAGAAATTCAATGTATATATATGTATACTTCGAATGATGTATGCGATATAGGAATGAGGTGTATAGCGTGTCTTACATAGCCGTGGTGAAGGTATGCCTCTATTCAAGTACATGAAATATAAATTAGCTTCTAATCGCCACATAGATATATATCTAGCATTTAATACCGACGTATACTATTGCTTTGTTATATATTAGTAAAGAACACTTAGTTTTCATCATATAAATTATAATTTAAAATATATTATTTTACATTTTAAAAGTGTATAGTTTTATACGAATATACATTATAAACAACACATAGTTCGAAAGTTGACCCTATGTATACATATAGATGTCTATATATATATATAGGTGCCACTATTAGTTTTTGTGTACAAAATGAAATATACGTAGTGTGTTATTTCTTTCTTTAGAATAATATTGAATATAATTACGTAATAATTGTAAAATATAATTACAAATGAAATATCATAATATTTATAAATATGATGCTATTTCATTGTGTATATTTTTAATATAATAAACAAAACTGATACAATTCAATGAATAGATTTCTGCGTTCTCTATAGAGCTCTAAAAGTATACTTTGAATATACACATGTATATCATATCTATTTACATGTGAATATCATACATGTATTGCGTTTATCATACCACTTAATAGCAATACTATTATAAAAACATAATTTTTCATATTATTAATCAACATATAATATACACATATATGTAATATGTATAACTTTATAGTATATTATATGATACCAAAACAAGTTATATTTATATATTTAAAAATTCAACGAAAACATATGATATAGAAGAACTTTTATTAACATTTCGGTAACAAGTATTGTAGCGGACTTCGTTAATACACCCGTCACGCTTCGCTGAGCAATATATAAATACATATAATTTAATAGAAATAGGGGTTTTAAAATATAATATAATTTTATAATTATAAATTTATATATCATTAAATAGTCATAAATAATATGTAAAAAATATAAACGTAATATTCAAATGAATATTTTTAAACAGATCGCAATTTTTGTAATGGTAATTATTAAATATGACATGCATTATTATTATATGCATACATTTGATACAATATATATATATATATATATATAGATTAACACTACATGTATTGCAGCTATAGCTGTATCATATATGGTATAATTCATAGGTACTATAGTACATACATAGTATCGACGACTATAGTATATACACATATTATATAATTCGCTATGATATAATATTAATAAATAGCGTGTTTGAATTATTGATTATGCGCGTATTAATAAGGCAACAGTAATTATTAAAATATATTTAACTATAAAATAAACTTTGTTAAAATTGGGTGGCCCTAAAAAGGGCCGATTGGTATGTGGTATTGAAATAATATGTCCGTACACTAACTCTGCTTCTTCATTAGTTGTCATCTAATTGTTTTTCATCTGCTGTCTTTGTTTTAATGATTTGCTCGGGTGTAGTCTCCATTTCCTTTTTCATGAATTCCTTACCTTTCTTAGCTTCTAAAACTCTCTTTTCTCTTTCTGAAACCGCCATGGCGTAAGTCTTCACGGTCCCCTTACAACTTGATGATGGCAGCTCTACCGCATCACTACCAGACAATACAGCTGGCTTACCTGTACTGATATCGTTAACTGAAACTTCCTTTACTTGTTTTGGTTCTAAAACTGACTTCGGTTCTAAATCTCGATGTTCTCCTTCTAAACCCGGCACGACGTAAGAATTCGCAGCCTCAGTACAACTCGACGATGACGGCCTTACCGCATAACTACCAGAGAATGCAACCGGGTTATATGTAGTGATATCGTTAACGTTGGTACTCGAGTATCCGTTATCCACCATCAGTTGTTCCATGTAGCTTAGAAGTAGTTGGGGGAAGTCTGCATCTATGCCGGTTACTTGGGTCTTGTCAGAGTTATTATTGTTGTCTGTCATGTTGTACGTGTATCGGGAGAGAATAAACTCGAATGGCAATCAGCCGAGTGAGGCGCTACTTATATAGTGATAAACGGATGCGAAAGTAAGACGAATACGTCACTGATTATTTAAATTTGAATATAATGTGTAATGTGTATCCACGTGAATTTCATAACATTTCGTTATATATTTTATATTATTTAGAATTCGTTATTATTATTATATTTATATAATAATGATTATATTTTTATAAATATTTATTAATATATTTGTCTCGATAAGCTTTAGCTTCTACAAAAACACTGGTGTAAACCTAAATCTGATAATAAATCTGATACCCGAGTATATTCGTGAATTCGAATTCGAGTGAAGCGCGTGACAATGGTTTTTACACAGGCTATTGTGAAATGTACACGGAGTTAGCTATTGTTGTGACTGGGACATGTGTGATAGCAACCTTACGAACTGTAAACAGCTAAACCCAACACCCAACCCAAAACCCAACACACCCCGTTAGTATAACGATATAAAAACAAGACTACCCCGCCGGGGTATTATGGTCTATTTATTTATGAAACTTATTATTATGATTACATATACGAGTAATTTAATGTAACATTGTATTATATATTAGAATACGTTATTATACTCAATAGATTTATACATGAATGTGATATTATAATCCTATAGGTGAACGTGTTGAATTCTCAAATGTTAACGTTTCACATAATTAATTAATCGTATAACGAATAACAAATCATGAAACACGTGACTTTTGTGAATATTAGTAACACTTGGAGTTATGTGTACACATTTAGCGCAATATTACGATGTAGTTGAACATGTAATTACACTATAGAAATCAGTATTGTAGCGAGCGTTATCAACCTATTTACGGGTTATGGATGTACGGGAATCAGAGTTATACATATCTGCTATAGCAGATGTTATATATAGCAGCAGATAGGATTACAATATTTATTTATTTGAAAGTAGAATCTTAATATTCTTCTAAATAACGAAAATGGCGGTTCTAAATAGATCGCGAAACGCGGTGTACATTTTATATGTTCGTAATTATTATATTTAGACAGTGTAAACATATGTTTATAGCATATGTGACATAGTTATCAGTTTTAATATTATTTAAATATTATTGAATAAAGTATAATAAATAAAATATAAAACCTAACATTTCTAGAATATATATATTTATAATCTATTATATTATATATCGGGAATACAAATTATGAACATATCAAATATATACGCAATTTCGCGATCTATTTCGCGAAGTACTTTCTTTATCTAGAGCGCTGGCATTATTCTATTTTTAGATATTACCGGCTACAATTCTGATAACTAGTTTACATATAGTATGTAATCCTATATTATTTAGTTAATATTATAAATCTTTATTATAATTATTATTATTACGTATTATAATAAGAATAATAGGTATTTTATTATAATAATATACATGGCATATGATGAATTAATACAATGTTCAGCGAAGCGTGACTAATTAACTGTCTACGTTCGATACACTATATATTTTTAATTTGTAAATATAAATTCCTCTATATCTAGTAAATTTTAAATATGTTATCCATTATATATTATATAACTTTTACATAATAGATGACCTATTGATATACTATATAATATACTGTATAATATAAATATATTATATACTACATCATAATACACATCAATACACTGTTATATTGCGAGTGTGTCCTATCATGGCTCATCATTATTCATAATAGTTATCCAGTCCCCCGCTGTGTGGCCCTGTTTGTACGTTACTACAGTCACGGAATACTATTGATATCTGTGTATGTGATCAAAAGCTACTGCGGCAACTCTCCGCTCGGCTATTTGTATAGATAGTTATTCGTCCGGTATAACTTTCTTTGTAGTGTTATCTGTAATGTTGACCAGTCGTGGTCAGTAACACAATGTACAATGCACATCAAACATTTTCTGAAGGATGTTTCGCTAAATCTGTATTCACATGTGTATTTCTTATACAATATATTATTCGAGTATACTCGAATTCTCTATAGATACTATATATACTATAGATACTATGTATACTATAGATACTATGTATACATACCTAATACATAGTTAATATAATACATATACATATATATATATATATATATATATATATTTAATATTTCATAATAACATTAAATATATCTTCACATTGTCTTATACTTATTGATCCCATTTATGGAATTCACTATGTAATTCTTTTTATCAATTTAAATAAATTCACAAAAAAAATAAAATTATCTCTTATATCAAAGATTGATTAAAATAATTTAAAATTTTTTCCTATTTAAATATAATTAGTTTTTATTATATATTACTTTCTGACATAACATAAAATTACAACAAAATATATTATTAATTATAAAATATCCGCATTAAAAAAAAGTAATTAAAAATTGTCAGTATTATAACATTTTTCATTTTTATTATACCATTGTACCTATATTTATTAAATATACTTGTTTATTTTTTTCTCTTGTTTCTTTTATATTTAAATATTGGCTATATCCTATTTAGTTTATCCATATTTTATTTTATTTAATACTTGATGTATTTCTTAGATTTTAATTTTATTATTTTATCATTTATTTATATAATTACATGATGATTACATTTAGTTACATGATAAGTTTCATTATATTTTATTATATATTTTATTTATTTGTATCATATATATATATAAACAGATAATCATAATATTATAACATTATTATTTATTTATTATTCTTATCTATAATGAAACTTATCATGTTAATAAAGGGGTAATTGTCTCGCTAAGCAACACTGCTTCTATAATTACCCTGATAAAGAGGGCCAGGTAAGGTACGTGTTCTTATCTCGATACCAACGCGAGGTTGACGTGTTTAAGATGAAGAACCGCGAACAACAGCTGAAGAACGCCGCCACGGTTTGCGTGTTTGGGCAACTAATAAAGTCGTTATAGGGTGCTTTTTTCGTAACGTACCACAGTACCACAGTCTCACCTATATGCTTATACATGTAAACTTAAGTGGGACTGTGGTACTGTGGTACTGTGGGATGGGACGGCGAACAGTTAGTACCACAGTTCCACTTGAGTTTACATGTATAAGCATAAAGGTGGTACTGTAGTACTTTACAAAAGACGCAACCCAACTCCAACCCATAGACTTATTTAAGATCCGTGTCCATATTTAATATTATAATACTTTATTATTATTAGTGTGTATTATAATGAAAATAGTATACTCTTATACCTTTTACACATTTTTTATTATACTAATATATATATGGTTTACGATGAATTAATATAATGTTCAGTGAAGCGTGACTAATGAATTATCGACGCTCGAAAACAATATTGTTTCTTAAATTTAAATATAAATTCTGTTATCCAGTAACATTTAAATGTTCTTATACCTTGAATACTAAATAACTTTTTACACGAATAGGTGTACCTATATAGGATGTATAGGATATATCCTATAAATTATATACTATCAAATAGGTGAAAGTCTCCAATTACCGACCCCCTCCTAATACCGACCCCCTATCGTATCTCAGTAACTATAAGAGATATAAAAAAAATATATATACATGAACTGTTAGTAATTTAATAATAAATATGAATAAGTATTTTGTTTTAAAACATATTTATTCCTACAATTGTTATTTGATAAAATGTAATATTCTGTTTTTACTTTTTAAATATTTAATAACTTTTTTTAAATCATTGTAAATACTTTATTAATTAAAAGAAAACTTAATGTTGTGCATAATATTGTAGATCAATAAAATGATTATAACTATTATAAAAATAATTTAATTTGAATAACTATTAACCAATATATCTTAATTATAGCAACCCATATGCTTTTCCTATTACCGACCCCCTAAATTACCTTACTACCGACCCCATGTGATTTATAATATCCAATAAAAGTAGATCCGTATTTTACTTTAAAATATGTCGTAAGTTGTTTATGTATCATTGATATAGATTTGGGATTCATGATTCCAGTTGATTATAAACATACTGATTAATAAATAAATATTAAATAATAATATACACTATTTTAATATAATTACTATAAAGTTTAAATTTAAATTTAATATTACATGCATTATTATTATATGCATACATTTGATCCAATATATATCCATCATATATTATAAAACTTTTTACACAATAGTTGATGAACTATATACTTTATAATACACTAGAATACACTAGAATACACTATTATCTTTTCTGTTATATTACGAGTGTATCCTGCCATAGCTCATCATTATGCATAATAGTTATCCAGTCCCCCGCTGTGTGGCCCTGTTTGTACGTTACTGCAGTCACGGAATACTATTGATATCTGTGTATGTGATCAAAAGCTACTGCGGCAACTCTCCGCTCGGCTATTTGTATAGCTAGTCATTCGGACGGTCTAACTGTCTTTGTAGTGTTATCTGTAATATTGACCATGTGCATTTCTCTAACAATATATTGTTAGAGTACATTATAAATATGTAATAATTAACTATAAATAATACAATATATATATATATATATATATATATAACTCAGAAGGTGTAGCGAACTACTGGGTAGAAAAAAAGCAAAGCTTATCTAGTTCTACCCGGTTAATTATTCGAGAATGGGAAATAATAATACAAATATATGATAAAAATTAATAGGCAATTTGATAGCCTTATTATACGATTTCTTAGATCGGCGTGAGACTTTTTATACATAAAATGAAATTATTTTTAAAGATTAATTATATGTTATTACTTATAATTATAATATATATAGTATATATATATATATATATATATATATATATACATATATATATATATATATATATACGATTTATTAGATCGGCGTGAGACTTTTTATACATAAAATGAAATTAGTTTTAAAGATTTATTATATGTTATTATTATAATTATAGTATATATATATACATCATAATTACATTAACATACACCGTTATACCACGAGTGTTTTAGTGTTATAATCGGTATCCGTGTATGACTACTACAGAGTCCCTATCTCCCCTTCTAATCACGTGGTTTCACCTTGTTTGTATATCTGTAAACTATAGAAATATAGTAATGTTATCAACGATTAACGTTACAGGACTCCAATATATCATATATATATATATATATATATATATATATATATATATATATATATATATATATAGTCAACTCCCAATGAGTCGGACTCGTAATGGACCGGGAAAAATGTCCGACTTAGCGAGATGTCCGACTTATCCGAGATTCAGAATGACATACAAATAAGACATGAGATGCGCAGCGTGAGTTACAGGATTACCGAAATGTGGAATGATGCAACAATAAACATCAAATGTTGTATTCAATAATATTACTTACTAAAATTATAATATTCATTATTTAAAGTAAATATTTCTGACAATTTATAAAAAGTCCGACTTATCCAGAATAAAAATCATAAAAATTACAATAATATGTGTCCGACTTATAGAAAAGTCCGACTTATCCAATCCAACTTATCCGACTTATCCGATTAATTTAACATGGAACTAGATACAAAGCCAACCAAACCAACTAAATGTGTCCGACTTATCGAAAAGTCAGATTTATCGAGAAGTCCGACTTATCCGTAGTCCGACTTACCGAGAGATGACTGCATATATATATATAAATGTAGTTTACTCCATCAATATAGTGTATGAGATATACTGTATATTCTATATCATATACACTATATTGTAGTATTCCCATTAATATAACCACTAAAAATAGACTATCTATAGACATATAGGTAATATAGAGAGATGCGGAAGCTTTTAATACATTATGATATATCAGTAGTTTGCATCACTGTACGGAGTGACTCACTGTTACAGTCACTCAGTGACGTAACATCGAGTGACAACAGCGAGCGGAGTGGGGGCTGGGGATAATATATAGGGTAATGATTGTGGCGCGAATAACCGGTAATATAACGGGTTTTATCGATGTTATTCTGATGCAATATATCTACTTAATGATAATTAGATAAAATAGATATATTTATTGTATCTAATTATCATTAATACCATATATAACCCTATCATATACCCTATCATTAATACCATATGTAACATGTATATATAACAAATTGTATATCTAAGAAATTATATAACCGTTCAAAGTTGTTGTATCTATTTGAATTATATTCTCTACGTGAAGGGGTTTCGATTATTTCTTGTGCGATGAATACTAATTAATGATAGTGAATACGTGAAATCGTTAATCTAGGCGAAGAGGCGAAGATTTAGTTTGACGAACTGTACCATAGTATACTAGCTATATGTACTAATTGGAAGTGGTATACCAGTAGTGGTATACCAGTAGTGCATACTATAGTCGGTACCACTAGTGGTACTAATTGTTTAATTGGTTAATTAGTTAATTGCGTCGTATTAGGAAGGTTGTATTGACTTAAATAATGAAACTATGTAGTAACTATATCATTTGAGTGCACGTATATATTCACAGTATATATATATATATATATATATATATATATACTATCAATAGTTTGTTTAATATTACGTTTGGTGTATGTATCACATGTAAGTATTATATTGTATTCTTTTTAAATATGACCTCATAAATACATAATGATGAACTTTAGTTTAATCATATATGACAATTTATATTGCATTTTATATTGCAATATTATAATAAATATATAACATATAATATATAAATATATATATAAATTATATATATATATACATATACAATACATACATTGTATTAACTATATATTACGTAATCAGAGTGTACACTAACAAAAGACTGTACGAGATGCCTGCATGGTCAATATTACAGATAACACTACAAAGAAAGTTAGACGGTCCGAATAACTAGCTATACAAATAGCCGAGCGGAGAGTTGCCGCAGTAGCTTTTGATCACATACACAGATATCAATAGTATTCCGTGACTGTAGTAACGTACAAACAGCGCCACACAGCGGGGGACTGGATCACTATTATGCATAATGATGAGCCTTGACCAGATACGCTCGCAATATAACAGTGTATTGATGTGTGTTCTGGTGTATCATATATTGTATATGATAATAGATAGTGGATAGTATCCACTGGAAACTCGAGTATCAATGTTAACGCTAGCAGTTCAGATAAGTCAGATGCATTATCTGGTATATCAGACCAGGTTTACCATAGTGATACGGTAGAGCTATAGGTTACAACTGGTGATGTGGACAGTTATTTAATAATTAAAGAATACAATATTTAAAATATTTACTGCAGTATCCATGTATAGAGGAATTTATATTTACATTTTTGGAAACAATTATTTTAGCGACAATAATTCATTAGTAGTTTTACACTGAACATTGCAATAATTAATTATATTCGATGTATAGATTAATACCTATAGGTATAGAATACTATATATAATAAAATACCTACTATTATTATTATAATACGTAATAATAATAAATTATCATACTATTAAATAAATATTATATATATATATATATATATATATATATATATATATTTATACGCTATGCAAATTGTGCAACGCTCGACAATCTCTGTTCACTCTGAATCTGCTTTCTCTGTGATAGCTCCAAAATACTGAAATTATCTACCATATGCCATAGGTATTTGAAATCCCTGTCGCTATTTAAATGTAAACTCTCCACGCACCTATTAATATTGTAACCTACCATCCCTTTTCCTTCATTTTTATTGTACTCTATAGAGTATTTAGTATAAATATATTTATTTTATTTTTGTTTCCTTCTCATTACGCCCATAACCACCACGTGATTTTGTAGTCAATAAACCATTTTAAAATTAAAATAAAATAAATATATATGAACTAATATATACTAATAATATATACTAATTAAGGACATAACCCGTAGTACATAAACCGTACATGAAAACCACGTAAAAAGCCTACAATGTCAGCCATAGTCTATACTATAGACTCTATAGACTAGAGTATACTGCTGTCTATAGTGACAATTCACCTACATCGTAATATTGCGATAAATGTGTAAACATAACTCCAAGTGTTACTAATATTCACAAAAGTCACGTGTTTCATGATTTGTTATTCGTTATACGATTAATTAATTATGTGAAACGTTAAAATTTGAGAATTCAACACGTTCACCTATAGGATTATATACAATTATAATTATATATACATTACAATGTTTCGTATAATATATATATATATATATATATATATATATCATATATGTAGAATTATGTGTAAGTTTATAAACTGTAATATAATTATATATATATATAATATAATAGAGTGTTATTAAATATAGCATTACATTTCTCGTGTAAGTTTCCTCTAAGTAATTATAATAATAAGTTTCATAAAGTAATATCACATATTTTTCGAAGCATTTCCTTAGAATATCTAGCACTAATATTCAAATAAAGGTTTAAATAAATAGTATAATATGAGTGCACCGATTATACGCTCATAATCGCAGTTAACTTTCCCAATTCTGAGGATTATAAAATAGTGGGTGTAAACTTTATTATTTGTACACGTGTCAATCAAATTCATGACTTCACGAATAAGATCGAATGACGTTACTCGGGTGTTAAATATTTATAAAATAAAATTATTTTTAAATATATAAATATAATAATAATTACACATTTTAAATATTATAAAATATAAAACGAAATATTATTATACCAGAGATTTCTAGTTATATAAAATACAAATCTATCGTTGATATACATTATATTCAAATTTAAATAATCAGTGACGTAATCGTCTTACTTTCGCATCCGTTTATCACTATATAAGTAGCGCCTCACTCGGCTGATTGCCATTCGAGTTTATTCTCTCCCGATACACGTACAACATGACAGACAACAATAACAACACTGACAAGACCCAAGTAACCGGCATAGATGCAGACTTCCCCCAACTACTTCTAAGCTACATGGAACAACTGATGGTGGATAACGGATACTCGAGTACCAACGTTAACGATATCACTACATATAACCCTGTTGCATTCTCTGGTAGTTATGCGGTAAGGCAGGCATCATCAAGTTGCACTGAGGCTGTGAATTCTTACGTCGCGCCGGGTTTAGAAGGAGATAATCGAGTTTTAGAACCGAAGTCAGTTTTAGAACCAAAACAAGTAAAGGAAGTTTCAGTTAACGATATCAGTACAGGTAAGCCAGCTGTATTGTCTGGTAGTGATGCGGTAGAGCTGCCATCATCAAGTTGTAAGGGGACCGTGAAGACTTACGCCATGGCGGTTTCAGAAAGAGAAAAGAGAGTTTTAGAAGCTAAGAAAGGTAAGGAATTTCATAAAAAAGGAAATGGAGACCACACCCGATCAGATCATTAAAACAAAGACAGCAGATGAAAAACAAATAGATGACAACGAATGAAGAAGCAGAGTTAATGTACGGACATATTATTTCAATACCACATACCAATCGGCCCTTTTTAGGGCCACCCAATTTTAACAAAGTTTATTATATAGTTAAATATATTTTAATAATTACTGTTTCCTTATTAATCTGCGCATAATCAATAATTCAAAAACGCTATTTATTAATATTATATCATAACGAATTATATAATATTTAAATATAGATATGTGTATATACTATATTCGTCGATACTTTGTATGAGTTATACTATATATGATACAGCTATAGCTGCAGATACATGTAGTATTAAGATATATATTTTCTCAAATGTATGCATATAATAATAATGCCTATAATATTTATTAATTAACATTACAAAAATTGCGATCGGTTTAAAAATATTCATTTGAATATTACATTTATATTATTTACATAGGCTATTATACCTACCACTATTTTAATGATATATAAATTTATAATTATAAAATTATATTATATTTTACAACCCCTATTTATATGTATTTATATATTGCTCAATGTGAACGTTCGTTTAGTCGATTAAGAACAATAATGACATATTTACGTTATACTATGAGTGAATATATACTAAATGGACTTTCTTTATTATATATACATAAATATCGATTGTGATTATATTATTTCCAAATTTGCATTATGTAATCCACGAAGAATGCAATTGATTAATATATTGGATTAATAGTTTGTACTAAATAAAATATAAAATATTATTCTATTTCATTTTATATAGTATTTAATTTATATATATACATATTATTCAAATGAATATTATCCTAGTAAATATATTTACATATATATCTTATTTTTAAAATACACTTTTAATTGAATATCAGCCCCCCCCCCCTTGAAAAATTCCTGTATCCGCCCCTGATACAAGTAACCGAACGGAGAGTTGCCGCAGTAGCTTTTCATCACATAACCATATATCAATAGTATTCCGTTACTGTAAAACTTAAATTTACATTACAAGAAATTATAGATATATATATAAAATAATTTATATTGAATTCATATAATATAGGATATCATAGAATTATTATTTTAGTTTAAGTTTTATAATTTATTCTTTACTATTCTCTTCCTAAATCAATATATAATTAAATATAATTATAATATAATTATATATATATTATTATTATTATTATATTCAGATTTAGGCAATGTCAGGATAATTATAGAAGCAGTGTTGCTTATCGAGACATTTGCCCCTTTATTAACATGCTAAGTTTCATTATAGATAAGAATAATAAATAAATAATAATGTTATAATATTATCATTTCCTGTTTACATATATATGATTAAAATAAATACTATATATAATAAAATATAATGAAACTTATCATATAACTAAATGTAATCATCATGTAATAATATAAATAAATGATAAAATAATAAAATTAAAATCTAAGAAATACCTCAAGTATTAAATAAAATAAAACATGGATAAACTAAATAGGATATAGCCAATATTTAAATATAAAAGAAACTAAAAGAAACAAGAGAAAAAAAGAAACAAGTATATTTAATAAATATAGGTACAATGGTATAATAGAAATGAAAAATGTTATAATACTGATAATTTTTAATTACTTTTTTTTAATACGGATATTTTATAATTAATAATATATTTTGTTGTAATTTTATGTTATGTCAGAAAGTAATATATAATAAAAACTAATTATATTTAAATAGGAACACATTTTAAATTATTTTAATAAATCTTTGATATAAGAGATCATTTTAATTTTTGTGTGAATTTATTTAAATTGATAAAAATAATTACATAGTGAATTCCATAAATAGGGACCAATAAGTATAAGACAATGTGAAGATATATTTAATTTTATTATGAAATATTAAATATATATGTATATGTATTATATTAACTATGTATTAACTATGTATTAGGTATGTATACATAGTATCTATAGTATATATAGTATATATAGTATCTATAGTATCTATAGTATACATAGAATCTATAGTATACATAGTATCTATAGTATACATAGAATCTATAGTATATATAGTATCTATAGAGAATTCGAGAATACTCGAATAATATATTGTATAAGAAATGCACATGTGAATACAGATTTAGCGAAACATCCTTCAGAAAATGTGTGATGTGCATTGTACATTGTGTTACTGACCACGACTGGTCAACATTACAGATAACACTACAAAGAAAGTTATACCGGCCGAATAACTATCTATACAAATAGCCGAGCGGAGAGTTGCCGCAGTAGCTTTTGATCACATTCACATATATCAATAGTATTCCGTGACTGTAGTAACGTACAAACAACGCCACACAGCGGGGGACTGGATAACTATTATGAATAATGATGAGCTATGATCGGATATACACGGAATATAACAGTACCATAATGTGTATTCTTTTTTATTATATATATATATATATATATATATATATATATATATATATGTATATATATATATATATATAAGAGCAATCGATGCGCTACTATAGTAGTGCCATAGAGCTATACTCCGGATTAATAGGTCTGACAGACTCCGAAACATCATGATACGAAAGAAACTAAACATAAGCGAAACGATAGATGTAATAGTTCTTAAAAGAAGACTTCGCTGATTTGGTCATGTTGTCATGAATACGTCAACATTAATTCCACTTGGATTTAAAAAAAGAGACCAAGAGGAAGCCCGCCAAAAAGATGGTCTGATGGCATAAACGAACAGTACTGTGATCCACTATTAAATATAGAGAGACGAGCCAAACGACGAGATGCCTTCGGAAACTATGTATTCATGTGGAAAGCAAAGGGACGCTAATCCCACGCATTTAAGTCAAGTAGGTAAACTGGTAGATTATTTAAACTTAATGTATACAATATTAAAATATAATATCCAATGATTAAAGAGATAATTAAAGTTTAGTTTTTAATATTTTTGTAATTTCAAATTTTGTTGGAAAAATAAAATCGCTATAACTCATAAATCCGGCTATTATATTTTATAATTTTAACAAAACTGGTAGATTATTTAATATTAAAGTTAAGGCTTTAAAAATTAAAATATAATATCTAATGATTAAAGAGATAATTAAAGTTTAGTTTTTAATATTTTTGTAATTTCAAATTTTGTTGGAAAAATAAAATCGCTATTACTCATAAATCCGGCTACCATATTTTATAATTTTTAAAAAATTGGTAGATTATTTAATATTAAAGTTAACGTTTTAAAAATTAAAATATAATATCTAATGGTTAAAGAGATAATTAAAGTTTAGTTTTTAATATTTTTGTAATTCTTAAATTTTATGTATACGACATACTATGTATATCATACGTCTATAGAGGATCAGTGAAAGCCTAGAATTTATTTGGTCGATATCTCCACATATATTATCATGTACAGATTAATATATTAGTAAAAGTAATAATATAATAATAATGATTCATGTGTTAGCATTCGTTGTAATATAATATTATATATATATATATATATATATATATATATATATATATATATATATATATATATAATATATATCTTATTGCAAAGTGATTCTTAATTATAGATTGTGAACCTATGCTTTATATATGATTGTATTACATCGGTATTGATACGAAGTGCTTAGTGGACCGAGGTATTACCAAACCCAGTGGGCTTTGGTATTACTATTCATATTGTATTGTTGAGCAATTAAAGAACACAATTAAAACTAAATACGATAATCGTCGTCACGTGTTCACCGTACACTGTACACTGTACACTGTACACTGTACACTATACGCCATGTATGGTGTACGGTGTACGGTGTACGGTGAACACCCTATATTTGTGTGCGTGTTTTCGTTGGGAGACGATCATAAAGGATGAGTTGAGGGTTAAAGTTCACATTGGAGTTACATACGAGTTAATAGTATATATATATATATAGTATCTATACAAAATATATATATATATATATATATATATATATATATATAGTGTATAGATATTTGTGGGTTATTTGGTTTAATTGGTTTAGTTTTGTTCTGTTTGGTTTTTTAGCTGCATCACATCCTAAAGTGAGCCTATACAAATTTATTTCGCATTTAAAATTTAACTTTTAACCCTCAACTCGTCCTTTTTTATCGTAACCCTTTTCGTTCATAATCATAAAAAAATAGACGATTATCTAATAGATAATATCTATATGAATTAACGTTTAAATTTAATAATATCATTATTAGTGAATAACATGGATGATACAAATTATATTTCTGAAATGTTGATCTATAGGTTTAAACCATTATAATTCATTTCATATTTTTCGAAAAATAAAAGGGGTGAAGGTTTTTCTATTTTTATTCACTTAACTTTTTATTCACTTAACTTTCAAGTTAACAACTTAAGAAAATTAATAAACAATTTATTAGACATTTTAACTTTACAAATTGTTATTAATGATAATAAAAATATATTAATAAGTGGAATATATAATTCACCTAGGGGAAAGATGGGTAATGTGGCCAGGAGGGTAATGTGGCCACTTGGCGTATCTCATAAACTAAAAATCCAATCAAAAAAATGTATACATGAAATATGCGCATTGATAAGCATTGTTCAAATAAGTAAAAATAATGTGTATATATATTAATAAAAATAATGATGTAAAAAATACAAAAAAAATCGATTAATTTTTAAAATTTTTTAATAAAAGCATATTAAAACATATATTAAATCACTAATATATAATATAAATTGAATATTAAAGTTGGCCGTTAAATAACTATTTAATCACAACAAAGTGTGTAAGCCATTTATTTTAGTGAGTAATATTCATTATTATATAGTGTATATAGCGTGATACCTAGAAGCGGATAGTGTATAGGGGTGCTGCAACAGGGGGGACGGGGGGATATGTCCCCCCACTTTAAAATCTAGGAGGACCTCATATGTATCGGTCCGCCCACTTTTACCACAACATTTATTATGATCGGATGGTCCCCCCCTACGTACAAAATCGTTCCAGCGCTCCTAGTAATGTCACATTACTAACGTGACCATGACCAGGGTGGCCATCTTTTAGCGGGTAATGTGGCCACTTCACAATGATTTAAGCCAATCATTATATTTATGATCTGAAAACATATTTTTATATATTGATAACATTGCGTGCATCATTATATGAAAACGTTGATTGAATCAACATCTACTATATCCTAACCATACAAATATATTTCCATACATGTTATAATCGTGTTATAAACTTTTAAATTTAATTTAGTATATTTAATTATACATTATATACAATTATAAAGAACATCATATATTTATATACATTATTTATTACATATATATATATATATTATACAATGCATATTTAGTATATATATAACGAATCTCCATAGTTGTATCAAAGATTTTGCGAAGCAAAGATATAACACTCCCTATGCATGCAACGTAATTTAGCGTAATTTAGCGTAATTTAGCGCCCCAACCGCTGCTAGCAGTAGTATCGAAATCACTGAAATAGATTTAGATTCGGCTCTGTTTGCATACAACAATGTTTGCATTGCTCTATTAAATTAAATGCAATATAAATTAGCTTTTACTCACTAAATATATACTTATAGCATTTAAAACATACATATCATATTTGTTTGTTATATATTAGTAATGAACACTTAGTTTTCATCATATAAATATTAATTTAAAGCATATTATTTAACATTTTAAAAGTGTATAGTTAAATACGAATTTACATTATAAACAACGCATAGTTCCTAAAAGTAACCCGCTATAGGTGGCACCAGGGTATTTTGTATACAAATTCGAATTACACGATTTCGCGTAAGTGTTATATCTTTCCTTCGGAAAATCTTTGGTTGTATTATAATATATATATATAGTTTGACATATCATAATTGTTATTCATCAAATATTTATTTGTATTTAAACATATATTTTTAGTACGTATACGTATATACGTATATATAATACATATATACATATATATATATACAAATATTGCAAGTGTATTACATTTATTTATATTCACTAGATTTGTTATATATATTAAATATATTAAAATATATGCACATATTTAAGCGAAAGATTTAAAATTCGTCTAATAGTATATTTAAAGATAACTATGGTGATACACACACCCACACACACACACACATATATATATATATATATATATACACACACTAATTTAGTGACGATGTAGTGATGACATATTGATATGAATATCCTCCAAGTATGTACCAGTCAATCGTTAACTTGTAACTAGATTGAATATTGGCCTATATATAAGTGATATATATATATATATATGTGTAATTTATACTTTTTCCGTGAATTATTTTCGTTATCTAGAGTTATATTATATACATATTATGTATATAATTTAACGTATATAATATAATGTGTATACTTATCATATACATATTATGTATATAATACAATTCTAGATAACGAAAATTATTCACTGAAAGAGTAATACTCATGTTTTTTCAGGGATCGTAGCGAGAAATAGAAACGCCCGCTTTATTGCGGTCGAAATATCGATACACTGCCTATCATAACTACTGTGTCTCAGTGTCGATCATGCTGTCTATCAGAACTTGTTCTAGAATATCCGCGAGTACTCTCGCTAAGTACCGAGGACAGGTACGCTACCAGTCGGCCGGAAGTAACGGCGGGTACCTAATCGACGAACCGAAGTACTCGTGGCTAGGCGAACTCGGCCTACGTAAAGATAACGCCGGGGTTTACAACGGAAAGTGGTTCGCTAACGGAGAGGTAAGTTTATCCTTATAAGGGAATGCGCGCATTCCTTATATGGTCATGCACTTTAGTACGCCGTACTCTTTGTTATAGGCTACACTACAGCCTTACCTGATACGGAGATACATACGAATCATGTGCATTATTGTCTTGTAGTGGAAATATATATATATATATATATATATATATATATAGCCTATATATAATATAGGTATATTTGTATATATTACTCGATACTATTATATTATAATGTATAGTAAATATGTAATATATATCATATATTATATATATAATTATTATCATTTTAAGAGTATATCATTGAGTATTATTATAATAAGTATATACACTGTATAATACAGCGAACTCCCTTTAGATTGTAGGGATCGATAACGTGTATCTAAGACCTACAATTAGTAACCTATACGTATTCTGGTACACCAGCAAAGTAAATAACGTGAATGTGTTATTTCGAAACGCTTTTATTTAATTGGCTAATTTCTAGGCGCCAAAGTTTAAATAATTATAATGATACGATAACATCGACAAGCACGGTCACACTTCAAGTATCTATGGGAAACAGTGGTACTGCTAGTTGAACTTGTATATATATAATACAACATGTATATAGTATGTATAATATACATTGTATACTATAATATGTATAATATGGTATATATATATATATATTAATATTGATTTTTGTTATAGATGATATAATACTTCATATATTTCTATAATTATTATAGTTTATTAACTATATTATATATATATATACAAATACGTATATATGTGTACGTGTGTATGTATACTGTGCGCGACCTATGATGTGCGTGTGCGTATATAGGTGCGTACGAATTTCAGCGCTATACGTAGATAGCATGCATTAGACGCGGCTCGGATGTGTCCTAGAATATGTCCTACGTCGTACTTATATGTGTACGATGCCGTGTACACTGTACACTGTACGGCACTGATAAGTACGACGTAGGACATATTCTAGGACACATCGGAACCGCGTCAACAGTGATACGACGTGTACGGCGTACAGTGTACGGCGTACGGTGCTGCTGCTTATGCTGCATCTCCTACGTACCGATACCAGGTGACCTAGATGTCGGACCGATAGATGACCTATATACGGGGTCACCGGGGGGGGGGGAGACATACTCGGGGACAGGGGGAGATGTCAGTGAGTGGGCTACATCTAGTGTGAATGATCGTGTTTGTGTATGTATATATGTATTCAATGTATATTATATAAATCAACTGCTATAGCTAATAATATATATATATATATATGAACGAATTTAGTGTAAATTGTACAATGTATATAGTATATTGTATATTAAATATTGAACATTATACATTGTGCATTATACATTATATACTGTATACTATACAGTGTTAAGATGCGAGTACTTGCGGGCGTATTGTAGACTATATATATACATATATATATGTGTGTGTGTGTGTGTGTGTGTGTATATTACGTCGTGTGAACACATCATTATATAGTCACAGATGTTGCGAAACTTACATACGCATATATTACTATACCTACTTCATTATGCGATATATACTTAATTAAACGAATCTTTGTAATACCGTATAGCCTATATGTAAACGTGTATATAAGGAGATGTGTGTGTGTGTGTGTGTGTGTAAACGCGCACACATACGCTAACAAAAGTGCTAAGACAGACTTCGGAAGAGCGATAACACATGTGTTATGTAAAGTTACATAATATGTGTGTGCGCGAGTGTGTGTGCGAGTGTGGGTGTGTGGGTGGGTGTGTGTGATTATGTGGGTGGGTGTGTGTATACTATCTACATGCTGACGTTTTTCCAAATGCCCTTGAAACTTTACTTATATATATTATATATATTATATATATTATATATAATATATATATATATATATATATATCCCTCCGTGATGTTATATAACATATACATAGCGTATGTTTATAGTGTACATTCCCTATAGGACACTAATGCGTGTATATCTTAGATAAGAGATGCAGTTCATTAAACAATGATACAGATTAATCAAACTATATTTAGATATCGCTTATACACATTACTATTAGTAATATGTATATGCAATGATATCGCACGCACACACAAACACACATATACACAGACATACACCATCGATATAAAGAAAGTTATATCGATTATATCTTTATTTATATCGATGACACACACAAACACATATATACACACATATATACATGCATATGTACAAGCATATATACAGGTGTGTGTGTATTACATTGCTAGCGATTAGGGACGCTGTAACCATGGTGTGTATGTAGAGGGGGGACCAACCAATCAAAATAAATTGTGTGGTAAAAGTGTGGGGGGGAGACCAATACATATATGTCCTCCTAGAGAGGTCCCCCTAGATTTTAAAGGGGGCATATTCCCCCGTCCCCCCTGTTGCAGCGCCCCTACATGTTATATAATTCTACTAATTGTAATTCATTAGTAGAATTCATCACTGTGCATGTATTAATGATGTCACTATTTGTGTATATTGATTGATTGATTGATTGAAAGTTTATTTAAACACTTAAATATATCATAAATGATATCTTAAAAGTGTATATATAGAATACAAATAATAAATTAGGTAAAACAATAATTACCATTAATAATAATAAAATAAAATAGAATAAAGCGTACGGAAATTAATAAATAAAATAATAATGACAAACCAGTATTACAGGTTGCCACCTGATATCAATTGTTGTATATATGTCATGAATTTGTTATGCTATGATGTTATTGATCTAATATAGGGTGGGGTGAATTCCAATATATCTTTATATTGGTGTGTACAACTGTTTTGTGTATATAGTATTACCAAAGCTCTTAGGGGCTAATGGGCTTTGGTATTACTGTATATAGTAGTGATATACTTAGTAGAGCCTGTGTACACTGTACATTGTAGTGTCATGTGCTACAAAATGCCATGTACTGTACAATATACACTACAATATACACTACAATGTACATTGTACTATTTACATTTAATGTATATGTACACTATATACAATGTACACAATATACAATGCACATAGTATACACTGTACACTATACACTGTACACTGTACACTATACAGTGTACAGTGTACAGTGTATATATATTACCAACATTTGTTCATAGTGTACATCATACAGTGTACAACTGAATGCCTAAATTCAGCCAAGTGATATTCATCATAAAGGTAAAATTAATAAACTATCTACACATCTCCTTATATGTATAAAAATCCCCCTACACCTCACCCTAACCTCCCCATACCTCCTACTTCTGCACCTCCCCTAAACCTTCCCCTATACCTGTAATTTTCGAAATTCTTTCAGCCGATTTCTAGAATAAATTGCTCGTACGAACACCCCTTTACAATATATATATATATATATATATATAATATATATTATATATATTAACGATGAATATACGAATGTCTGCTAATATCGAAACTCTACGACCTACGCTGCGATAACGTTTGCCGTACACCGTTTACAGGTGATAACATCAGTCAGTCCGGTGAACAACAAGCCCATCGCTAACGTTACCCAGGTTATCGTCTCTTAGTCGCATTCTATAGATATTGAATTTAGTTTAGTTTATTTCGAGAATAATACTTCAAATGTTTCTAATGTTTTGGCGATTTAACAACTGTTTATTAATATAATTCTATATTCTTCGTAATGAAATCTAAATCCACGCGTCTATATTCTAAATTGTATTTCACTTTAGTGACATACAAACAAACACTATAGTATTCATTGTTGTCTTTGATTACGCGGGTGAACAATTAAACGTTGTGTTTGTTGTCATAGTACATTATATAGTATATAGTATAAAACATATACAAACTGCCTGTGTGGCTCAGATGGCTATAACTACCAGGGGTCAGACACACAAGCAGTAAGACACGCATTCAAGCCTCGTATGACCATTCAAATAGGTCTTGAAATAATATTTATCGATCTTATATAATTTTGTATAAATAAGTGATCGGCCCTCGTTAAAACCATCGATGCCTTAACATGAGAGCGGCTTCGAAGGGACATTAGAGCCATATGGTTATAAGTGAAAACTTCATCTAAGTTCCTGGATGGGATGAAAGGACTCCACCAAATAACAATAACAAATAACAATAACAATATAGTATATAGGTTAATAATAATAGTATATTTAAAGTTAATTTAATAATAATATAGTATAATATTATATTATACTAGATAATTATTAAATTAAACTAAACTCTACTATCTCTCCATTAATATTTGTCTACTATTAACTATAGAATAACATATAATCTGATTAACTGACTGACATATAATTCTGATCTGAATGTCGACAGGGAAATGCTGCTGATTATGAGCAATCCATTGTAGCATGTAAAGATGCCTGGAGTCAATGGGCGGATGTTAGTTGTTATGTAACTACCCTACCCTCATCTATGTAACCCCACCCCCTCCCATATATGTAACTCCCACCACCCCCATGTATGTAACCCCCACCCCCCCATCTATGTAAAACCCACCACCCCCATCTATGTAACCCCCACCACCCCCATGTATGTAACTCCCACCACCCCCATGTATGTAACCCCCACCCCCATCTATGTAACCCCCACCACCCCTATGTATGTAATCTCCCTATGTATTGTAGTGCTAACAATTAATATTGTAATTAGTACATCTTTATAATAAAACATATTTATTATAATATAAATTAATATATATTAAATATTAATAATAATTTTAAAATTATAATATTTATTTAATATCAATGAACATTTTCATATTGAATATAATTATAAGTATTAATGCATTAAGTGAAGTGTGTGTTTGTTTAAAGAGTTAACGTACCGATGTTCTACACCAGGTGACAGCACCTCACAGAGGAGAAATCGTCAGACAAATAGGAAACGCTCTCAGGGATAATTGTACTAATCTCGGAAAACTGGTTAGAATATTATATATTGTGACAGTAGTGGTAGTGGTAGTGTTGATGGTAGTAGTAGTGGAAGTGGTAGTGGTAGTGGTAGTAGTGGTGATGGTAGTAGTAGTGGTAGTGGTAGTGGTAGTGAGATATATATCTAATAGATACTATCTATTAAATCCTATTTATATTATAGATTATGATTGTATATACATTACAATGTATTATATTCTTATATGTATAATAATAAACACAAATATAAATTATATATTATAATAATGCAAATTTGTTATGTAATATTTTAATTAGTATTCTTTTTATAGATTGACTTTCAGTCAATTATTTAATTTTTATTAAATATTTGTAATTGAATTGAATTAAAAAAAATATATTATTTGTTTTTAATTTATTTTTTAATTAATCTCATACACTAATTAGGTATTACTAACTTATTAACAATGCTTAATTACTGAGCATTAAAATAAATAAATAATATTTTTAATATTATTAAAAGTTATTTATTAAAATGAGATAAACAATTTATTGTTAAATCAGCTAATACTAATAATACTGTATATATCCCTATTTATATCATAATATATTATAATCAATATAATAATCAGTATTATTGTATCATATTTTAGGTATCTTATAATGTAGCAATCATGTAATTAATAATGTAATATTCAATATATACACATTTAACACACAGTAAACATTGTTTACCCCATCATCCCCTAGAACTATATTAACATATTAAATAATCAATTAACGAATATAATACATAAACGTACCTAAATAATTACTATCCATATAAATATCTATAAATTAATCACTCTGCAAGGAATATATAAATATTTAATTGTATTGTTCTCATTGTATTCCGCTTTGTACATTTTACCTCCATATCAACGACCTCTTCATTCCCCGTTCGCATTGAAACCGACCACATCCCCTCTTTTCCGTGTAGATTTCGCTGGAGGTCGGTAAGATCCTTCCGGAAGGGGTCGGAGAGGTTCAAGAATACATCGATGTCTGCGACTACGCTGTCGGTCTTAGTCGAATGTACTCCGGAAGAGTGATCCCCTCTGAAAGTCTCTAGTATTTAAATATTGTTTACATTGTTATGTAACGCATGTCTCTAAGCGTGGTGTTACCTATTCGTACGTATATTGATAGGGAGACGATCACAAAGGACGAGTTGAGGGTTAGAGGTTACATTTGAAATACGAGTTAATAGTATATATATATATATATATATATATATATATATATTATTATTATTATTATTATTATCAGATTTGGTTTTAACAACCGGGTAATTGTAGAAGCAGAGCTTATCGAGACAATTACCCTTTATTATTTTGACAAGTCCTAAAAAAGTACAATTATAATTGGAATAATAAATTCCTGAAAAAAAGAATAAACTATATATAACATAATGTTATATCTAAGTTGACTTCCTGTTTACACTAAATCTAATTACGAATAAGATCAAATAATTGTACTTATGAAGGACTTGAAAAAATTATCAAAAATCATCATATAATATATAAAAATAAACAAAATAAACATTAAGAAAACTAAAACGACTAAAAAACTAAAAACAGACAAGAAAGGTTAAGAAGAGTAAATATATGAAAATTTAATATAAAGAATAATAAATATATGTTTGGCAAATATTCAAAAATAAATTTATAAATTATCTACACAAAGTAAAAAATATTTAGATAGTTTTCATAAGTCGAAGAGTAGTTATAGTATAAAATATTGAAAAAAGAAGAAATTAATGTAAAAATGTAAAATGTAAAAGTCTGAGTAAAGATAAAATATATATATATATATATATATATATATTGTATTGGTATTTGTGGGTTATTTGGTTTAATGGGTTTAGTTTTGTCCTGCTTGTTTTTTTTAGCTGCATTACATCCCAAAATGAGCTTATATAAATTTATTTTACATTTAAAATTTAACCTTTGTTACTCGACTTGTCCTTTTTGATCGTAACCCATATTAATATAATAGCATATAATATAATATTAATATTATATAATTCAAATAATGTAATGATATTTATATGATATTAATATAATTTAATTTATAATATATATTTATAGTATTACAAATTAAACGTTGACATTTGCAATCTCTTTAATCCATTACATTCTGTTATTTGTGATCCTAATTATATACGCTTCAATAGAGTGTTATGTTTTATAATAAATTATTACAAAATATATGGTATATATATATATATATTAAGTTATAAAGTAAAACTTCCGTGTCTCCCGTAATGTTTTTGCTACTTCTTTATGAATATCATATTTCTACTATTTATAGTCTTTGTAGTACCATTATATTCAACATTGATATGTATTTATAAGTTTTTGTTGTATATGACTCCACTAAAATAACAATAACCATATATATATCTCTTGTCATTGCTTACTCTATTAAACCCGTATCCGATGTAACCGTCATTACCCCCTCGCGCTCGCCCCGTACAGGACCCGGACACATGCTCATCGAGAACTACAACCCCCTCGGGGTGGTCGGGGTAATATCGGCGTTCAACTTCCCCGTAGCGGTGTACGGTTGGAACAGCGCCATCGCCATGGTTACCGGCAACACGGTGCTCTGGAAGGGTGCCCCGTCGACGCCCTTGACCGGGGTCGCCGTCACCAAGTTAGTCAGCAATGGTGACTCACCATCATCTGGTCATCGCGATTCACACTCATCGAATTAGTGTATTTATTAATGTATCGATGTGACTATTTATTAGTGTATTAACGTGACTATTTATGTGTGTATTAACTTAACTATTTATTAGTATATTTAGTCATTTATTTATATGTTATATTAATGCATAATTAATTTATTAATGTAACTATTTATTAGTGTATGTATTGATTTATTTATATGACTATTAATTAGTGTATCAATGTATTAATGTGACTATATTTTAGTGTATTTATTAATTTATTAATATGACTATAAATTAAAGTAGTAATTCATTAAATTAGTAAGTAATTAATCTAGTAATTAATATAATCATTAATTAATGTATTAATTTACTAATTAATGTATTTATTAATTTATTTACATATACATATATATTTTTATATAATAAGGTGGATTTCGAAAATATTTTTACATTTTCGAATTTAAATTTAAAGTAAATCAGATACAATATTTAGATGACTTTTTAATTAAATATAGCGGTGTAGGAGAGAAGTATTACCTTTAATAATAACTCGTTGATATACGATATCTTGTTTATATTATATAACGTATACACAACATTTTATATACATAAAATATATATTTAATCATATATTGTAATCATTACTCTATGTATATAAATGTATAATTTAAATTCTATCATTGAATTACTCAATATTCATTCATCACCCTTGAGGGTGGAGGCGAGAGTTCAAATATGATTAATTTTGTATTTAAAAATCATTTTATTACATATTTTCCATGTTTAATATCTTATTTATAATTTTGTAAAATTTCTCAAATTATTTTTGTGTATCAATAAAAAGTGTTTTATGAATGTATCGATATAATAATTATTTGAAATTGATAGGAAATTGTATGTATTATATTTACTTAAATTTTATAAATTAATTTTGAATGTCATTTTCTCAAGTTTTTACTTTTTCACTTTGTAAACACATGTAAAAGCCTACTACTTTTTTTAAATTATTATTTTTATCTGAAATTTTTACTGTAAATGTATAAAATATACATATATATATGAATCCTGTTGGATTTATTATTATATTTTATATTAATTAAATAAATTATTATAGACTTGCATTTTAATGAAAACAAATAGCAAATAAATATTTAACTAATTGAAACTATTTTTGTACACTATTCTAAATTAACTACATTTATATAAAGAAAGATCCTATATAATGGAGGAAAGTATCTGTTAAATAAAAAAAAATTAAGTAATTATCTCCATTAGTTATTTATCCGTAGCGTTTTTAGATAGAGCTAAAATAGCATTGTTTAGATGAACGGGAGCTTCACCACTTAATAATTAATATATATATAGAAAAAGTATATCCAAATATTATACAAGTATTTATTATAATATAATTATGAATATTGAGATATTTATATAAATATATGTATAGTAAATAAATTGTATACATATACATATATTCATTACAATTATTGTATATATTATCAAAAGAATGGTGACAAATGAATACCATTTGTATTTAAAAATACTATATGTACTTTATTTAATACAATGTATTTATATATATATTCACATATATTCAAATATATATGTATATCGATAACGATAATGTAATACTAAACTTCTAAAGAGTAAATATAAATAATATTCGTATAAAACGGTGGACTTTGTTAGCGTAAATTTGTTTACCCATAAATCGTCGCGTAGTGTGAAGTTTTTTTATTCGTGCACCTATCGATCCTCTTAACACCGTATCTATCTAAAACACGATATAGACTAGCACCTTTATCTCCACGCGTCTAACACAATAGGATAGTGGCCGCGGTCCTCGAGAAGAACGGATTACCCGGAGCCATCTGCTCCCTAGTTTCGGGAGGAGCGGAGATAGGGTTAGAACCGCGTGCTCGTCGAATGCCGACGCATCTCGTGCCTTTAGTTATTATATTATTAACTCAACAAGTGTTTCATTCATATATATATATATGAAATAATTATATATCAAATTTATCCTTTTACGAATTTCAAATACAAATTTTAAGTATTCTAAATTGATTTATATATTTTTTACGTAAACGTTACCATCAAATTTACACTAATAGTGATTTTATGTGTAAATGATTACATAATATTGAATAACAATGACTAATGTATACGATACTAACTAGCTAATGTAGCTTACATATAATATGCATCTTACACCAGTATGTATTATTTTAATTAAAGATGCCTATATTTGAAATTTGAAATTTAGATAACATTTTTTGCGAGCGAATTTTACTTCCTATTAAATATAATTCATTATTGAAAACATGATTATATAACACACGACGCGAGCATATTACATAACAACGCGATTCTCTAGATCGCTGATGTCTAACGACGAAAGGGTTCCCTTAATGTCCTTCACCGGAAGTACTGCAGTTAGTACCTAGGACATATCTGTTAATAGACTACAATACAATAGACTACTAATGTGACTACGCTTTAACAGATATTTCGTGGGAAATTATCCCCGACCGTTATTTTGTGCCTATAAAAGTATCAGATTTATTCTTAATCATTGATATCATAATGCTATTTATTTATTATAAATCAGTAGATGTATTTTTCATTTACAATTGAAAACTAAATCATTATTTTTGGAATTTGCCCCCATACTTTCAAATCGTTAAAAAAGGTACTGCTATATAATCTAAATAGTAGTAATAATTAGCATGGTGTTTCTAGTGGTTTTTCTAGTGGTCAAGTGGGGTTTATAGTGGTCAAGTGGTGTTTATAGTGGTCAAGTGGTGTTTATAGTGGTCAAGTGGTGTTTATAGTGGTCAAGTAGTGTTTCTAGTGGTCAAGTGGTGTTTATAGTGGTCAAGTGGTGTTTATAGTGGTCAAGTGGTGTTTCTAGTGATCAAGTGGTGTTTATAGTGGTCAAGTGGTGTTTCTAATGGTCAAGTGGTGTTTATAGTGATCAAGTAGTGTTTCTAGTGATCAAGTGGTGTTTCTAGTGATCAAGTGGTGTTTATAGTGGTCAAGTGGTGTTTATAGTGGTCAAGTGGTGTTTCTAGTGGTCAAGTGGTGTTTATAGTGATCAAGTAGTGTTATTTGTGATGCTTCGGCTAGTGATGATTTGTTCTAAAGGCTGGAGATGTTAAGAGACATTTATTTTATGAATTAACATTGTACTCCAATGAATATACATACTATGTACATTTATACATGTATATACATATGTAATTAATATATGTTATATACTATATATTGTTATTGTTATTTTTATTTGGTGGAGTCCTATCATCCCATCCAGGAACTTAGATGAAGTTTTCACTTATAACCATATGGCTCTAATGTCCCTTCGAAGCCGCTCTCATCTTAAGACATCCGTTTTTTTAACAAGAGCCGATCATTTATTATTATTATTATTATCAGATTTAGGCAATGCCAGGGTAATTATAGTCGCAGTGTTGCTTATCGAGACAATTACCCCTTTATGTATATTTATGTACATAATTATATAAGATCACTTCTAAATAATATTTTAAGATCCATTTTATAAAATTAATTAATGGTCCCGACAAGGCTCGGACTTGTGTCCTACTGCTTGTGTGTCTGACGCCTTAGCCACTGAGCCACACAGATATATGTATATGTATATGTTTAAGTATCGGATAACTAAATATGAATAGGTTTTATTCGTAAATAACGTTAACTTCCCCTCGCAGGTCGGAAGTATCGTTGCACTGGATGTCACAAAGAGATTTGGTTAGTCGTAGATTTCCTGTTGTTGTTGTTGTTGTTTTGATGTTTATTTAGGGACAACTAAACACTTCGTATTCGTGTCTAGACGCACGTTACTTTATATATTTCAATTGGAAATATCGATAATAGGAGATTAGATATTTCTAAATTTATATTTTGTATATTAGTAATGTATTAATATAATATTGAATGTAGATTTGTGTAGATATGATATCGAATGTGTTAATATATATATATATATATATATAATATTAAATGACTTAATATAGATATAATATTTAATATATTAGTATAACTATACAATATATACTGTACATAGTTAACACCTGTATTAATCTGTTATAACACCTTACTAGGTACCCATCTATTGGAGCTGGGAGGTAACAATGCTTTGATAGGTTAGTACTATTAACGTAGTAGTGATACCTACATAGCACCAGACAGCTATGTCGGATAGGTATGTCGGATACATATGTCGGAGGCATTTACTTATCGCAATATGTCGGTAATACGCTTATAACCTAAAACGATGTTCTTTGACTATGTAATAAAAATATGATTTATATTAAAAACCTGTAAACGACATTATATAGTATTACTTACTGGAGGTAAGGTCGAATCCCCGCAGAGGTCGAACTTGTCAACTATAAATTCTAGCGAAGAGAAACTCTCCTTCACTTACTCCTACAATAATAGTGATGCATACTTTGTATGTAGATAGATGCGGTAATAAGTGATTCACTCTCGATGCAATGTATACGTAGAGTTTTCTACATTTAACCTTTACCCGACCTCTATACATGTTTAACCTTTACCCGACCTCTATACATGTTTAACCTTTACCCGACCTCTATACATGTTTAACCTTTACCCGACCTCTATACATGTTTAACCTTTACCCGACCTCTATACATGTTTAACCTTTACCCAACCTCTATACTCAGTTAACCACATTTAACCTTTACCCGACCTCTATACATGTTTAACCTTTACCCAACCTCTATACTCAGTTAACCACATTTAACCTTTACCCGACCTCTATACATGTTTAACCTTTACCCAACCAATATACTCAGTTAACCACATTTAACCTTTACCTGAACTCTATACATGTTTAACCCAACATCTATACTCAGTTAACCTCATTTAGCGTCTGCACGACCTCTATGCATGTTTAACCTTTACCCGACCTCTATACATGTTTAACCTTTACCCGACCTCTATACATGTTTAACCTTTACCCGACCTCTATACATGTTTAACCTTCACCCGACCTCTATACATGTTTAACCTTTACCCGACCTCTATACATGTTTAACCTTTACCCGACCTCTATACATGTTTAACCTTTACCCAACCTCTATACTCAGTTAACCACATTTAACCTTTACCTGAACTCTATACATGTTTAACCCAACATCTATACTCAGTTAACCTCATTTAGCGTCTACACGACCTCTATGCATGTTTAACCTCTACACGACCTCTAACGCACAGTTAACGATGACGCCGATGTCAACATGGTAGTTCAGTCTGCTCTGTTCGCCTGCGTAGGAACTGCTGGACAGAGGTGTACCACGACCAGACGTTTAGTTAGACACTAGTTAATCTAGTACTCACCCCTATCTAATTACCCCCGCATTAACCCCATTCAATAACCCCCATATAATACCGCCATCAAATACCACCGTATCCTAAACCCCCATCCAATATCCCCACTTCCTATAATACCCATCCAATAATCCTATCAAATACCACATATACAATACCCCACACCCAATAATATGCTCTAACTAAACTTCAATACATTTGTATATCCCTTATTAGTTAACCTATATATTAGGCTATTTGCAAAATTATAAATTAGAAATTGACACTTGTTTAAATAATCCTTTATATCATTTACCATCGTTGTTTATATATTATAGTAATTATTTAGATTATACATTATATTCGGTATAACTATATAATAACTATGATACTATACATATATATAACTATAGCAACTATAGACGCTACCATTTTCAAAATTAACGAAATCGACATAAATAAATAATACCGATAGCGGACACTGCCGAATACATTATAATCGTTGTTGTAATCGTATAGTTACGTGACGATGCCTTATACGGTATGAGTTATATGTCACCGCCATTTTCAAGTCCCCGCCACCCGCCGTATTTATTTTAACGTATACACACGCGCGCGGCGGGGGAAAGTGAGATTGATAAAAAGTGTATTTATAGAATCGTTGACGACGCGTAATTAATATCCGAGATAATGAATTGAGTTATATAATGTAATACTATATATATATATATATATAAACATGTGTATGTTCGACCGTATCTGGGTGCATATATATTTCGTACATAAAACTAAGAGAATTTAGAAATCGTTACTGAACACACGTAGATTATTAATTCAATGTTTGCCCGCAGATTTTACACGAAACTTTACACGACGAGATAATAGAAAGATTAAAGAAAGCGTACAAACAGGTACCTATCGGAGATCCCCTGGATGGTTAGCCGACAGCCCTAGCTCGCCTACTACGTGTAACCTCTATGATTAAAGATGACCTCTAAATATGACCTCTATATAAATCATTATTTATTTGCGTTCATTCGCGAAGATTTATTTATTTTAGAAATCATTTGAAAACTAATATACTAAATATATAATATATGTATTACGCGAGCATAAGGCTTTGATTAAAAATTATCTATAATAGAGTATTACATATGATATAGAAAATATTAGTTATTATTCTTTATATATATATATATATATATATACATTTAACCTGTTCCCCACTGTATAGATGGAGTTTTGTACGGACCACTTCATTCTAAATCCTCCATCGAGAGTTACAAACAAGCTATTCAAGATGCTTTAGACGCAGGAGGTAAAATAGAATACGGAGGAAAAGTTAGTATCGCACGATGTCATTTAGTGTCACGCGATGCCATTTAGTGTCACGCGATGTCATTTAGTGTCACGCGATGTCATTTAGTTTCACACGATGTCATTTGGTGTCATGCGATGTCACTTAGTGTCACTCTATGCCATTTAGTGTCGCGTGATTCCATTTAGTGTCACGCGATGCCATTTAGTGTCACGCGATGTCATTTAGTTTCACACGATGTCATTTGGTGTCATGCGATGTCACTTAGTGTCACTCTATGCCATTTAGTGTCGCGCGATGCCATTTAGTGTCACGCGATGCCATTTAGTGTCACGCGATGTCATTTAGTTTCACACGATGTCATTTGGTGTCATGCGATGTCACTTAGTGTCACTCTATGCCATTTAGTGTCGCGTGATGCCATTTAGTGTCACGCGATGCCATTTAGTGTCACGCGATGTCATTTAGTTTCACACGATGTCATTTGGTGTCATGCGATGTCACTTAGTGTCACTCTATGCCATTTAGTGTCGCGCGATGCCATTTAGTGTCACGCGATGCCATTTAGTGTCACGCGATGTCATTTAGTGTCACGCGATGCCAGTAATCACGCATTATTGTTAGTTATGGTTATAGAATCCTAGATATAATAATACTAGAATATCACGACTTATCAATTGCCTCTTTATTATTAATATACCAGATAGATTACATCGCTGTCATAACATATTATTGATGATATAATAGATATTATTATATCATCAAAGTAACTTATCTCACTATGTCTTTACTTATCTTACTATGTCCTTACTTACCTCACTATGACCTTACAAACCCCCCTACGTCCACTCTAACCCCCACTTAACCACTACATCCCCTCTAACCCCCATTTAACCCCTACACAGGTACTACCGGGACCCGGAAACTTCGTGGAGCCGACGATTATCTCTGGCCTAGCTCACGACGCTGCAGTAGTGCACCGCGAGACTTTCGCCCCCATCGTCTACGTCCTTAAGACCAAGGTCACGCACCTACCCCGACCTCTACACGACCTCTACCATCGTAACTCACCTAATACACCTCCAATATTATATATACGCATTAAACGGGATGGTGTATACGGTCAGGCTTAATAAGTGTCGATAGTTATTGATTATTGATCTATTATAATAGAATATTGCGAATCCAATAGAAAATAATGTCGTAGTAATTGAATTAAAAATAATAGAATATACAGTAGAACTCTCTCTCTATCTACCTTGACCTCTAATTCCATAGCTAACCTGACCTCTACCACCTCATAGTTTATTCAGCTGACCTCTATTTCTCTCTACACCGACCTCTAGCGTCATAGCTCATCACTCAGTTTACTTCTATTGTACGATTACTAATCTTAAAAGGGATCTATATTCTCAACAATTGTTCATTATTATGCATTCTATTAAATGTATTCAATTGCATCTAGGGGTACTGCAACATGGGGGGACGGGGGGATATATCCCCCCCACTTTAAAATCTAACGGGACCTCCTATGTATTGACCCCCCCCCCCCACTTTTACCACAACATTTATTTTGATTGGTTGGTACCCCCTATATACACACCATCGTTCCAACGCCCCTAATCGCATCACACATCATAAACGTGCGCACATGTCCACTTTCACTGATACTTAGTGATCATTGTAGGTAGCCAGTGAAATAGATCTGTTATCGAGCATATCTCTTATCTAACGGAGCTATTATTAATGAGCAGATATCTTAACAATTAGATCTTGTATTGAGATTCGCGCATCTTTTTAGTGTAATATGTAAAAATATAATTATTTTTATCGTACGTAATATTATTAACAAATATTGCAATACTATTTTATTTAAAATTTACATACATTTATATACTTATACATTTATATATACACTTATATACTTACACCACCATAAACTTCAGATTAATGCGACTCTGTATTCTAAACAATTTATTGCATCTCTTCTATATGTATAATATCTAGCTTATTTAGTAAATAGCTTAAAAACTTATTTTATAACCTATTTTTATGAGCGAATTTATTTTAAATTCAAATCCTACGAATATTATTACTATACCGTACAGCTGTAGGCGTTATCTAAGCGTACTTATAGAATCGTTTAGTACGTATAGAACACATCGCGCTACCCAGCATTAACGTTTGCCTATCCACCCGTATACAGAGCTTAGACGAAGCGATAGAGTGGAACAACGAAGTGAAACAGGGTCTCTCCAGTAGTGTGTTCACTAAAGATGTCGGCAATGTGTTCAAATGGCTCGGGTTGGTAACGCATCGCGCGCGGGTCTGTGAGTGCGATGCGTGCATCGTGTCACCTGATGCATGACGTGCGATGCGTGCAACGTGTCACATAGTGCATTGTGTCACCTGATGCATGACGTGCGATGCGTGCAACGTGTCACATAGTGCATCGTGTCACCTGATGCATGACGTGCGATGCGTGAAACGTGTCACATAGTGCATCGTGTCACCTGATGCATGACGTGCGATGCGTGCAACGTGTCACATAGTGCATCGTGTCACCTGATGCATGACGTGCGATGCGTGCAACGTGTCACATAGTGCATCGTGTCACCTGATGCAAACGTATAATAGAGGATTGTGCAGCCCGCTCATTAAGCATAAGTAATATTATTCTGGTCACACATTTCATTATAGTTATAATATTGATTAATTGATTGAATATTTATTTAAACACTAAAATAACGTTAAACGTTCTCTATTGTGTAAACAAATATATAAAAAGAATAATAAATCAGTTTAACAATATAAATTTAAAATAATAAAATTAATTTTTACGAATTTAATACGAATAAAAATTAATTTAACTTAATTTTTTACGAATACATTAGATTTAAATGAAGAATAATTTAAATTAAATATATATAGTTATATAGTATAGTATAACTTATAGTATATTTATACTATAGATATACTCTAATTATAGTATATGGTAATATATATTATAGTGATATTATACATACATAAATAATTTCAAAATCACTAAATAAAATCTAAATTAAGCAATCTGTACCACTTCATTTATTAACATCTCTATTTGTTATTAGAATTCTATAATATCTATATATTAATAAGCATAATTATTTCAGTATATATTACATTCATAACATTATTTTCATATTTAACATACTTTATTTTGATCATAAAGTATTTGAAAATACAGTATTTATAATTTTAATTTTATAGTTTATAATATACAGTAAAACCTCTCTATAAGAAACCTCTTTATAAGAAAAACCTCTTTATATGAAAATTATTCACACATTTGGTTGGAATTCAACCTTTTCCACATTAAAAAACCTCTTTATAAGAAAATCTTATAAGAAAAATATAAGAAAAACCTCTTTATAAGAAACTTATTGTATACAATATATAACAAATAATTATATATAAATAGAAGTATTGTATATTGATAACAATTATAGAAATTAATTATTATATAAGATATTTTTTTTTATTACAAATATTGTATATTATATAAATAGCTTGAAATAAATTAAAATAATTAATAATTGTTATTGTATATCTATATATTTATTAAAATGTATTAACATTAATTAATAAATGTTATTATATCCGTAAATGTATTGTTGATACAATTTATTATATTATACAATTAATTGTTAAATAATAGATTATTATAATATTCATTATATTATATTCATCAATGATGATTCATAATTTATAATCACTAATGTAAATCTAATAACATTTCATTATATATTAACATGTCTAAGTGCAAACAATACAGTATACATTACATATAAATAAATATACTATATATATAACCTATAGGTTATATAATGCATTTTCAATTATAAATGAATTCTTAAAATCATTGGAAAAGTAAAAACCTCTTTATAAGAAAACCTCTCTAAGAAAAAAAGTACTGAAAAAAAATAGTTTCTTATAGAGAGGTTTTACTGTATATATATAATCTAGTTTTATTTAGTTAAACAATACTGTTTTTATATACTGATTATTTCTCTGATTAATTTTATTGAAATTATAACGAAATATTTATCTTCGCAATTTTATAACAATTATTTAATAATTCAACTTTTAAATATGTGTCTAAGATTATAGTGAAATAATAAATTAATAATAAATTTACTATATAATGTAATGTATAAACTTATACTAAAACCTGATTTTCTCAATATAATTATTTTTCGATTAATTTATCTACAATCAAATATATATAAGACAAGATATAATATTTAAACTTACAGAATATATAGTTGATAATATATCGAAATATTAGTAATAATATTAATTAAAGTAATATATTAGTTATAAATAGAGTGTAAACAAAATAAATTAATATAATTAAATAATATAATATAATTGTGTACAATAAAATATTTAATAAGTGAAATAAAATGATTGAAAAGATTATACTGAATTAATAAAACTATATGATTATAATCGATAATTATCTAAATTAAATAAATCTAGGATACATTAATTATAGCAGTGCGTGCGTTAATCTATTTTAATATATAGTATATATATGTATATATTTTTATATATTTCATATCTATTATAAGTGAGTGAGTGTGTTTTCTCGAAATTATGACTCCTTTAAAATCTAAAATAATAATCAATATTTAGATAAAATAATGCGTTGAAAATTAATAAACTAGTTAAATTCTACACGTAGAGATTGTTCGGATAACCGAAACAATACGTATAATCGTAGTGCGTATAATGCGTAGTCGCGTTGATAACGAGTCACGTGACTTACTCTCGCTACACCGATCGTAGAGCTAAAGGTTCGGACTGCGGTATCGTGAACGTGAACATACCTACGAGTGGAGCCGAGATCGGAGGAGCATTCGGTTAGTCACCACCACTAGTAGACTACGCTGTTAGTTCAGCCTGTTCCCCGAGTAAGGCGGACTCTTAGCGTTATCTTCCGATAGTATACTAAACTGTACAGTTGTCAGTATCGTAGACTGTTACTTCCTCTGATTAGTTAGATTTCGTTACGAATAACATAATTATTTCCGACTAAAATAAATATACTTTTGTAGTCCTTATACCAAACTTCATATTACATCATTAACAACTCCGATTAATACAATTACAAATACACGAACGGAGTAAAATTGTGAATTTTGCATTTTTAAATTCGTATCGTTTGTTTGCCGGAGTTTCGATATTTAACCAATAATCATAGAATATTTATCTACCTGGGTAGTATACCAGGCTAAGGCATCTGACACGCAGTAAATAGGATGCTTCTATTCAAATACCTATCAATTAAATCCTCAGCATAATATTTAGAAGTGATCTTATATAATTATTTAATAAAAATGATTGTCTCTCGTTAAAACTTGGATACATTATCCGTAGAGTATTTCGAATGTAATTATGAACAGCCATTACGTTATGAATATAAACGTCATCTAAATTCCTTGATGAGATGAAAGGAATACACCAATATAACAATATATATTACGAATGTCACTAATATACTACTTTAACCTCTAACGACCTCTAATTCCGACAGGTGGAAACAAGCACACCGGTGGAGGTAGAGAGTCAGGTTCTGATTCGTGGAAACAATACGTCCGAAGATCAACGTGGTAAGTTATCGTTGCCGCTAGTTACCGGGGGGGGGGGGGGGGGGTTACCAACGTGAGTGTAGAGGTGTGGTAGAACAGTGGTAAGTTATCGCTGGCACGTCTAGTTACCGTAGCAACCAATACTCCCCTAGGGGGGGGGTTACCATCATGAGTGTAAAGGTGTGGTAGAACTGTAAGAAGTAGAACTGTAAAAACTAAAAAGTTATCTTGGCAACCAATACTCAACTGTGAGTTAGGGGTAGTGTTACCTTAGAAATATTAATGTATGACCTAGTTACTAGTACAACTAATACTGCCCCTAGGGGGTGTTGCCGTAGCGAGTGTAGAGCTGTAACCGAGGTATATTTTCATTGCCTATAGTTACCATAGCAACCAATACAGGTAGACCATGTGTGGGGGGAGGGGGGGTGTTACCATCTAAACACTAACTATGGTAAGCGTTGCGGTTAGTTACCATTACATCGGATACTGAACAGGTTTCTGTAAGGGAGTGTAGCCATAGTAACAGTATTGAGGCTGTTAAGGTATTGCAGTGATAACTAACGTTAACAGTTGTGAGTATTACACCTAGTAACCACGGAAACCGATACTGAACTAATGGTTTACTGTGGGCCTAACAGTATGGGGTGTTACTATAGGAAGTGAGGAGGTGTTACTATAGAAAGTGTGGAGGTGTTACTATAGAAAGTGTGGAGGTGTTACTATAGAAAGTGTGGAGGTGTTACTATAGAAAGTGTGGAGGTGTTACTATAGAAAGTGTGGAGGTGTTACTATAGAAAGTGTGGAGGTGTTACTATAGAAAGTGTGGAGGTGTTACTATAGAATGTGTGGAGGTGTTACTATAGAAAGTGTGGAGGTGTTACTATAGAAAGTGTGGAGGTGTTACTATAGAAAGTGTGGAGGTGTTACTATAGAAAGTGTGGAGGTGTTACTATAGAAAGTGTGGAGGTGTTACTATAGAATGTGTGGAGGTGTTACTATAGAAAGTGTGGAGGTGTTACTATAGAAAGTGTGGAGGTGTTACTATAGAATGTGTGGAGGTGTTACTATAGAAAGTGTGGAGGTGTTACTATAGAAAGTGTGGAGGTGTTACTATAGAATGTGTGGAGGTGTTACTATAGAAAGTGTGGAGGTGTTACTATAGAAAGTGTGGAGGTGTTACTATAGAAAGTGTGGAGGTGTTACTATAGAAAGTGTGGAGGTGTTACTATAGAAAGTGTGGAGGTGTTACTATAGAAAGTGTGGAGGTGTTACTATAGAAATTGTGGAGGTGTTACTATAGAAAGTGTGGAGGTGTTACTATAGAAAGTGTGGAGGTGTTACTATAGAAAGTGTGGAGGTGTTACTATAGAAAGTGTGGAGGTGTTACTATAGAAAGTGTGGAGGTGTTACTATAGAAAGTGTGGAGGTGTTACTATAGAATGTGTGGAGGTGTTACTATAGAAAGTGTGGAGGTGTTACTATAGAAAGTGTGGAGGTGTTACTATAGAATGTGTGGAGGTGTTACTATAGAAAGTGTGGAGGTGTTACTATAGAAAGTGTGGAGGTGTTACTATAGAATGTGTGGAGGTGTTACTATAGAATGTGTGGAAACCAACTGATAGTGTTATCTGAGAATCAAAACTAATCCATATTTCAGACGTGTCCATTAAATTATTTTTTATTTATATTCTATCTTACTAACATTTCTAATTAATCATTCAATTGCTATTTATTATCTATCTTTTATCTATAATCAATTTATCTGTTATGTAATTCCTAAATGTTAATTCTAAAATTGTTAATACATTCTGTTTCAGCACAATTAACTACTCAAAAGAATTGCCGTTGGCTCAGGGAATCAAATTCGAATAAACACTCTAACGATTGTTAACGAAATAAAGTTATTTTATTATTATTTTCATCGATGAAACAAATATATGATCATATTTGAATAATTTGTTGAACGTATGTATTTACATATTATATATATATATTGATATGTATTGATATTTAAAAAAATTAGAAATGTACATAAAGCTAAACCTTGTTGCCATAATTCACGGTTAATTAATATTTTAATCAGTGTATTTTTACAAATAAATATATAGTAGAATTCACCTATCATTGTCTTTAATGCTATAATTGAAATTATCTTTTGTAAAACATCCGTTTATTTTTCTAGTATGGTCGATATACATCATTTTTAATATGATATCGAAAGGTTTAGAAACTTTTATTTTACATGCGAATGAATTATGATCACCTGGGAGTTCTGAGAGTAAGGAGTTCATTATTAGCATAATAATCAATAGTTAATCTGTTATCTTTAATTTAAGTTATCTAAATCTGTTATATTTAGCAGCTGCCACTGAAAAGTATACACTTCATGGTATAAACCACAGCATCTTATGTAACAGCGTAATAAACGCAGGACATAAAACAGATTTCCTATCCACTATAACAATGATTTTTAAGAGTGTACGAATAACAATATATACATGATTAAAATACAAACGCCAATATCAATATAATAATAATAATGTAATAATAAGAATAACCATACGTACATGAATCTGAATTATATTCCATCGAAACCACTTTTCACTACAATTTGATAGCGCAAATACACCTAATACTACTATTATACTCGTAGCTGATATATAACTATTCGGGATAAGTTCACGAGACATATGTTGTACACTGTACGGATAGATACAGTCCGTACCTATTCTACAGCGTTGCACCGTTGTGTCTTTTTATTTTAATATAAATACCGTGTCTATATCTATGATTAACGATCGGACGCGTTTATCTGATGACATTAGCACCTCGGCACATTGAGATTATCCGTGTTCGGGGCAAGACATCTTTAGCCTACGTAACTCGTAACTTTGCACTGTAATCGCTCGTCATGAGGTCAATATTAGTAAGCGTAAGTGTCGATGCATTACTTATAATGAAAGTGTACATTCTACTACACTAGGCTATTGACACATGTATACGTTGATATAGTATTGATATCGTATTGATAGGTAAGTTTATTGTCGGGAAAAATTATAATAAATAGAAATATATATATATATACGAAAGTAAATGTAATTTATGCAACGAAAAAATAGACGAAACGAAATAAGCAGATAAATAATGTGTCGATAGATAGTTTATAGATGTGTACATTAATATAGTATTCAATTAACATGTATGACTAAATATAGTATTCAATACTATAGGAACATCACATGATATTAATAATTCCACTAGCTAATATCTTATATGTAATTAGTATTTCTTAATATATATTATTAGTAGTTACCTATTACTTTATAAACATTATTTCAGAATTTCAAACAAAATATATAATCCTTCAATCAAAATTATAGATATAATCGTTATCATAAGTTATATTTATGAATACTTAATTTTCGTAATACTTGTATCTATTAGAGTACCCACGTTCTTGTAAACTATAGTTTATATGTACACAATATATTAAGTTAATTTATAATATAATGTAATGATTGATAATAATTAGTAATTAATGTAAAATGAAATTAATAATTGTGATTTACTAATCAATTTGTATACAATAATATTATTTTCTGATTCTTTCAGATTATTATAATCGACTAACCTTTAGTCAACCATATCTACATAAATTACTAATATATAAATAAAACTACTGTTAACTATTATTTGTATTTCACTATTACTATAATATTTGTGTATGTATATTTATCCTATTGATTTTAAAATGTATCTCATTAAATATCATAAAGTAATACAAGTCATTGGAAATATTGGTACCTAATTAATAAAAATTAATTACTAATTTGTATATTAATATTGTAATTTATTATATATTAATTGTAGTTTATTGTAGTTTATTCACTATAGTAGATTTGAAACATATATAGGATATACTAATAAACATTAAAAAGAAAAATTCTTTATAAAACTTGAAAAAACTCAAAGACGATGCAATACAAAAATATAAGTAAGCATAAATGAATAACGAATTATAAATTTCAGTCAAAAAGAAGATGTTTGTCAAAATATATTGTGTTTATATTATACCTATTAGCTTTACAAGATTAATCAGAAACATATTTTATTATTATATTATCTAATGAATTATATATAGCTGATATATTATTAATCGTATACGTAGGAATAGGGGGGATATGCCCCCCCCCCACTTTAAAATCTAGGGGACCTCCTATGTATTTGTCTTCCTCAACTTTTACTACAAAATTAATTTTGATTGATTGACATCCCCCTACACACCATCGTTCTAGCGCCCCTACATATACGTAATTGTATTATTATAATAATCTATGTCATCATATGTCAGGCTGTAGTTGAATTATAATGTTGAAGATATCAGATATAATTGTAGGATATAATCCTATCTGTAATTATTCGTAATTTAAAATATGTTGCTTAGGTCTATTTTCAAGTGGTTCTAATCTAAAATATCCCAATTAATCTTTATAGGATTATAATTAATATTAGATGAATTTATATAGCCTACATATTTTAATTAATATTCAATTAATTTCAATTAATATTCATATATAATTAGTATTTAATGTAGGAAAGAAGGGAAGTTATAGAGGGGAGAGAATAAACAGGAGAAGAGAGAGAGAGGGGGAAGATAATGACAGAGAGATATATATATATATAGAGGGACGTATATATGAGAATATAGGATATATAGGGAAGAGAATTCTCTTAAGAGAAAGAGTAGATAATGAAAATAGAAAGTGAAAAAATAGATAGATAATGAGAGATAAGACAGATATATAGATACAGAGGGTAATCGATAGAAGGAAAATAGAGGAAAGGATATATAAGAGAGTGAGATGAACAGAGAAGGGTGAAGGAGATGAGAAACAAGAGAGTGCACTTCATGTTCATGAACAAATAGATAGCTATAGAGAGAGGGGTATATAAATATAAAAATAGAATGAGAGCGAACGAGAGAGAAGATATAGAAGGAGATATAGAAGAGAGAATTCGAGACAATAATGATATAACATTTATATAAAAAAAGAGAGGAGATATATAGAGGATATAGAGAGGAAAGTGATGACAGGAAAGAAAGGAAGAGGATATTTAGGAGAAAGGAGAGGATAGATGGGATATATAGATGGGATCTATAGATAATAGAGACATAAAGCGAGAGGGAGATATATACAGTTTGATAGTGGGGAGAAAAGGGAGAACAGAAAGAATGAGAGATGATTTAGACAGACATAAAGAGATATAGTGAGAGAGAATATATATGTAGGATAGATATGTAATACCTATATAGAGAGATGAGAGGAGATATGGAGTGTGTAAGAGAGAGAAGAACACATGTGATATTTAATATGTATTATTTAATTTTCTATAAAATATTAATTTTAAAATGGTTACAATATGAAACAGACGGGTCTTAATTCAAAGCCACTTGAGCAAAGAAAATAATTTAAGTTCAATTGAAAATAAAAGATGAAAACTGATTAGCCTACAATTTAACACTCAATAAATATATTCTATTATATTCTTAATATATATATATACATATATGCTCTATTACATTTATAAACTTATAGACTATAAGACAACAAAGTTTACTAACTTTTGATAAAGTGTCCTAAATAATGATGCATATTTATATTATTGTATATACATTTTATAATTCTCTAGGAAATATTCTATTAATATTACTGGAAATTATTCAATTCTAATAAAATGTTGATTTTTTAACAAATATAATAGGGGAAAGTAACCGAATACGGACACTGTCCGTCGGACCATGCCCGAATATGGACACTCTCTGTATCTCAGAAACCATAAATCCTACAAAAAAATGTGTAATGAATAATATATACATAATTATATAAATAGTCTACAAAAGTATTAATTATTTTTTAATTATTTAAAATATTGCTGATATATCTAATAAATGATTTTTTTATTACGTTTTTAAATTTATGAAAACAAATTAGGAAAAACCTACAACTTAAAAAAACCTTCTCAAGAATATATTACAAATGTATCTATATACAATATAACAATATATTATTAAAAAATAAAGCATTCTAAACATTATAATGTATATATATATATATATATATATATGTATATATATATATATATATATATATATACATAATTTCTATATTTGTTATCAAATATTAATTAAGTTATAAGTATATCTAGAGGTCATATAAGTCCCTAATCGGACACTCTAGATCCTGGCTCTATATGTCTTAATACTTAATACGGACACCCTATAACCACTAAGCGCGCAGCGTTTGAACTATTATAATTTTCATAAAAATAGCATGTCTTATAATATTAATACTACCAATGAAGCTAAATATAAAAATATTATTATGTATATACTTAACTAATTAATTAATACAATAATACAAATTAATAAATTAATTACTAATTAAATTATATTAAATTATTCATTAAAATTAATATAATTGTAATTTATCTGATTGGTTCATCAACAATATATAGTTTATCTAGTGGTATATAGGATGTCCGTATTATAACACACGGGTATCCGTATTCGGACATGGATTGTGCCCATGGGTACCGAATACGGACACCCCCGTTATCTTTTTAATAAAATAATTAAATAAAATTTTAAAATAACAATAATAGGCATCTATAATCATATAATATTAATATAGTGTAATTTTTAAATAACAATATTAAGTCATAACATTTTAAGACCATTTATTGTTAAAGTGTCCCCCGTATTAGGTTACTTACCCTATATACCATTTTAAAGCATGAATAATTTAATTCCAGTCATATATGATGTCATATATGTCATATATTATATATAATATACTCAATGGTGGTAATAGTATACATTTACTGATTCTGATATTGTCATAATCTATAATAGATAGAGCTCTATATGTTTATTACATATGTATGGTATTACACTATTGAGTATATATACTCAATAGTGTAATATAGTATACTATATGACTGGAACTCAATTATTCATGCTTTACGATATACACTTTTATTTAAACAATAAAGCCGGCGCGTTATATTTCGAAAATCTTTCGTAATCGATAAAACATTAATTCGATGTTTTCTAATTCAGCGTAACAACGTCGGTGATAAACGCTACACATGTACCAAGGACACATGTCCTTGCATGTACCCTATATCCGCGCGCGTGTAAACATAACAAACGAGTAGTACGACTAACTACCGGTAGGGGACGACGCTCTCACCGCCGCCACCGCCGTCGGGTAGTGACGTAACGATTACATAAGAGGCGGTCGTCGAAATCAGTGGCGTGAGGGGCGGTAGGCGGTAGGCGGCGCTTAATCCGCGTCCGTGGCAACAGACCGTAACCAGTGACTAGCGACTACTTCCTGCGGCTGCTGCGGCGTACACGGCTATTCCAGTAGCCACGGCATCCTAGGACGAAGCAATGAAAGGTAGGTATTTTAATTATGGGCGTGGTTTAACTACGACGCGCGGGCGGGAAGGGGGGAACGACGCGCTTTTCCCCGGGCGGGCGCGGCGCCGGTAGTGATGTGTGTGCGCGGGGAAGGGGGCGTGACTAACTGATCGTTTCCCTCCCCCCGCCACCTCCTCAACAATAGAGCTATTGTTGATCTCTAATAGGTTATTTAATCATCGTATACCGCGAATATATTATTGGGTAGTTTATATATCTATATGTAATTACCTAATGATATGTATATGCCTTATACAGTGTACAATGTAAAGTATTCATTATATGTAATTAATTAATTGTTTTATTGTAATACTCTACAGTATGCACTGTAAAATGTAGGTACACTTTGTACACTGTACAATGTACAGTGTGCAATGGATGTTAATGTTATTATAATGATTCATATATGATATAGTATTCGAGTTAGGTAATAGAAAATATCATATAGATATATATATATATATATATATAAATTAATAAAAATTATAAAATACTGTTCATGAATATATATATATATATATATATATATATATATATATATATATATATATAAGTTATCATCATATGTCAACACATTAAAGTAAATAATAAAATAAGTTAATAAAATAATTGTATAATATTAAAATGTATTAAAATATATATTAGTAAAAATATGTAACTTTATAAAATTGTAATATAGAGAAAGTGTTAATAAAAATAGTAAATTATTATAAATAGGTGTAAAATAAAAATATCTAAAGGTAGGTTATACAATTAAAACTACTAAACAAAGAATTCATCATTCAATAAGATATTCAATGCACGACGTGCATAGGATATGATATATGATATATATTTCATATATGAAATATTTAACTTCATGTCAACCACAGAGCTAGAGAGAAACTTTCTCTCTAGCTCTATGATGTCAACCCACGATTTGTATAATGTTGGGAATTAATTAATATATAGTATTATACATTGATTCGAGTTGTTAATATTTAATATGTTTTATAAATGTTAATCCTTTACCATGTCTAGTAATATATTCCTATCACGTATACATTGTTATATATATTTCATATATCATATAGCTATAGATTTAGTGCATTCCCATGGGATATATAATATGTATATATGTAATATACATGATATATAGGAATACACATTAATAATGTAAAGTAGGTAGATACAATATATATATATATATATATATATATATATATATATATATATATATAAATATATATATAAACCTATTCATCGTCATATAAACTATTCACACTTGTATCCCGTTAATTTTAATTTTAAAAGACTACGAATATAATAATTAGGGACATTGAACATTGAACCTAACATTGACGGTATTACACGGGGTTAATAAGTGCGTATTACACAGGGTTAATAAGTGCGTATTACACGGGGTTAATAAGTGCGTATTACACGGGGTTAATAAGTGGTATTACACGGGGTTAATAAGTGCGTATTACACGGGGTTAATAAGTGCGTATTATACGGGGTTAATAAGTGGTATTACACGGGGTTAATAAGTGCGTATTACACAGGGTTAATTAGTGGTATTACACGGGGTTAATAAGTGCGTATTACACGGGGTTAATAAGTGCGTATTACACGGGGTTAATAAGTGCGTATTACACAGGGTTAATAAGTGCGTATTACACAGGGTTCATAAGTGCGTATAAACTAATAGTACACATATAGTACCTATAGGTATATATACACATGTATGCATCTTACATCTACACTGTTAGAAATAAATGGTATAACATTGATTAAAAATGGTATAACCCCGTGGCGTCCTGGTATACCATTTATGGTATAACTAAAAAAAACAAATGTTATACTATATAATATGAGATCTTATACCATTTAACGTAATTGTATGGTATAACTCGTATGTCCATATGTTATACCATATAATTCATAATGTTATACCATTATTTTTAATAGTGTAATGTACTACTGACTATGTTACATACGGTGAGCGGGTAATATTCAGGATAGACGAGTCGGTCATTATCGTTATTTTTTATGTCGTTATTGTTATTTCGGTCGTCTTATCATCCCGACCAGGAATTTAGAGAAGCGTTCACTTATCATCATATGGATCTAATGTATCTTCGAAGCCTATACTACAATATTTACCGTGCCCGTCGATAATCTTACACCCGTAGCCTGGTATTGCGCAATAGTTACACAACAGTTACGTACTCCGGTAAACGTTACGGTTGTTACGCAACAGCTTTACGATAATGCAATAGTCACCTTCGTGTGTATACAGACGTGTGATTATGTCATTCTATTCCGCTAATATAATACGTTTTATATACGTGTTATATACGCATTACATACATCGTATATATACGCTGAATATACACATTATATATATAGTACCAGGGTATTTAATACACCTACCTGATAGTACACACACACACACACACATATATATATTATCTATACATTATCTATACAATTATGTACATCAATGTCTTAATATAATTATTATAGTTGTAGTATACATTGTATACTATATTATATAGTCTATATAATATACAGTATATATTGTATAGTATACAGTGCAGTGACATCGGTAGGGTCAGTTACCAAGCGAATAAGCGCTAGTACACTCATGTCTAAAGTGTGGCTCACACGTGATATAAAATAGGGTTAGCTAGATTAGGTTATATAAAGTAGGGTTAGTAATGTGATGTTTAGTACGCTACAAGTCACCTCCTATATGAGATATATTTATATATATATATATATATATATATATCGATATATATATATATAGAGTATAATATATATTATAAGATACCACTATAGCAGCGAAGTATGTACAATTTGTGATGTCACAATAAGTGTAGACATATGAAATGGGTGTTGATTATAATTATTTATAATTCTAATGTCCGTGTATTACACAGTATCACCAATACCTCCTATAACCTCCAGAGGTTATAGGAGGTATTGGTGATACACAGTGTGTAAATAAGATAAAAAAGAGTTGATTTACGTGCACATGTGTATGGACAATAGAGCTAAAGAGAATCTAGAAGGAGTCTCTCTAGATCTATGTTATGGACGTCGATATATTCTCTTGATGGTATACACTATAGTATACTATATATATATATATAGTATACTAACGTATACGATGTAGTGCAGTTCAGCTAACGTATCGCTTGGCAACCCATCTGTACAACAATACACTATTATAAATAAAGGTTCTTTAGACTCAAATAAAGGGTTCATTGGATGACTCTGTACTCAGTGATGGGCAGGATCGCGATCATTGATCGGCTATCCGATCGGGATCGGGATCGGGTACGCAAGCGAGGATCGGTATCGGGATCGGGTAACGAATGGAGGATCGGGATCTGGATCGGGAAAAGGATAGGGATCGGCGATCCCAATCCCGATCCATAACCAAAGGATCGGTGCCCATCATTGCATATAGGATACTCTAATATTATTATATTAATTTATAAGAATAGGTATTTACAATTATTATTAATACCTGTTAACAATATTTGAGTATTGTATTATTACATTGATATGATATTGAATACAATATATTATAAAGATCATTATAATAAAGTATATTTTGTAATGTTTTCCAGGGTATTGCAAGACTAGGTTAAACCTACGTAGTATTTAAATAAGAATTTTTATTTTTACCATAATAGAATTTAATCAATTGATTCAATGCATTTATATAAATAAATTATATTTAATTCACTATATATAGTGACTATATCATATAATCTATATGATATACATTCAATATATGCATTTAATTCAATTGAATTATTATTGAAATATAATACAATATATTAATAATAAATATGATTTACTATTAGGTATATTTTTAACCTATTAATAATTTATATTACATAGGTATTATAACTACATATATATTGTTTCGAATTATGAAATAAAATTGTATTAATTAAATATATAAATAATATCGTGATCGTGATCGGGATGGGGTAAGAAACTTAGGATCGGTTCGGGATCGGGAAAGGATAGGGTAACGAAGTGAGGATCGGGATCTGGAAAAGTATCACATAAGAGAATAAATAGAGGATCGGAATCGGGATAGGCGATCCAGGAAAAAAGGATCGGTGCCCATTAGTGTCTGTATGCGAACCCTTTGTGGGGTTCTTTGGACAAAAATAACCTAAAGAACCCTTTCTGAATATTATTTATATAAGGTTCATTGGAATTGTAAATATATAAGAACTCTTTTATTATTTGGAATTAGGGGAAAGTAACCTAATACCAAAGGGCTTTGCTAATACGGACACTCCCGGTATCTCAGAAACCATAAATCATACAAAAAAATGTTTAATTAATAAAATATTCATAATTATATAAATAGTCTAAAAAAGTATTTTTTATTTTTTAATTCAAAATAGTGCTAATATCCAATAAACTGATTTTTTTAATACGTTTTTAAATTTATGAAAAAAAAATTCAACTTAAAACCTTCTCAAGAATATACAAATATATCGATAAAATATAACACTATATTATTAAAAAATAAATCATTCTAAAATTATATATATACTTTCTATATTTGTTGTCAAATATTCATTAAGTTATAAGCATATATCTAGAGGTCACATAAGTCCCTAATACGGACACTCTATATGTCTTAATATGTACGGACACCCTATAACCAATCAGCGCGCATAGTATGAACTATTCTGATTTTCATAACAATCGTGTACGTTATAATTGTAATACCACCAATAAAGCTAAATCTAACATTTTTATTATTTAGATACTTAAATTGTATTATTAATTACAAAATAATAAAAATAAATAAATTATTAACTAATTAAATTAGAATAAATTATTCATAAAATTAATGATATATAATGTAATTGTAATTTTTCTGATTGATTCATCAATAATATATGGTTTATCTAATGGTATTTAGGGTGTCCGTATTATAACACAGGGTGTCCGTATTAGGATACCCCTGTTATCTATGGAATTAAAAGATTAAATAAAATTTTAAAATCACAATAATATCTATAATCATATAATGTTAAGATATTGTAATTTTTGAATAAATATATTTAATCATAAAATGTTAAGACCATTTATTGTTAAAGTGTCCGTATTAGGTTACTTTCCCCTAAGTAAGTAAGTAAGACAATAGAATAGTAGCTACGGTAGTATACTACCTACTATAGTTTATATAGAAACATGACATTATATAGTTGTCAATGTAGATTTAGCTGATATAAAATACATATGTAATACGCTATACGCTAATGTAAATATAACCATGCCAATTATATTTCGATTTATTTTTGTCGAGTAATGGACAATATATGAATACAGCAATATATATATATATATATATATATATATATATATATATTTATATATATCACGTAAACAAATCGCCAACGTTAGGTATATTATCCGGAGTAAAACCTATAGGTTTGCCCTAGATTTGCCCTATAGGTTTGCCCTAGGTTTGCCCTATAGGTTTGCCCTATAGGTTTGCTATATAGGTTTACCCTATATTAGTTTCGTAAACGAAAACAACTTCATGGTATCGATGTTCATGACTTCACAACTAATTATATCGATAGAGTTCAACGTTATTTATTAGTACAAAATATATGAAATT
>OZ025239.1:18784781-18787281 GCA_964019155.1 Osedax fenrisi | reverse complement strand
TAACAACTATGACCTAAATATATAACATTAAATAGATCAAATCAAAGTAAAGAAGTGAATAACAACCAATCATATATCGATATATATATATGCGTTACCTATATAATAATAAACTCAATTATGGATACATATAGATTGATGTATCGATCATTTTTTCCATTTTTGTAAATTAATATCACTATTATCATAATTCACTATAAAGCAATATTTGTAATATTATTTCGTATGAAATATATATATATAAAAATATATATATTTATATATATATATTTCATACCAAATAATATTACAAATATTTCTTTATAGTGAATTATGATAATAGTGATATACATTTTAAATAGAGAAACTACATAGGGTGGAGATACGACCGGGAAGTTGATTTGCTATTAAGATCAAATATATCCGAGGTGCGAGAATTAAACCTTCTAATTAGATGATTAGGTTGTATATACGTTGTAGGGCGTGGTCTATTGAGAAAAGGGGGAGGTCACGATGATATTGAGTGACATTCATTAAGGCAATATTGTGTGTAATCCGATGTACATATTAATGTTATTATATACATAGTAATGAATGACAAAGTTGCGTTCGAATGATTGCAAACAACTGAATAGATAGTTATTACGTAACAATGTGGGATACGTGGGTAGAATTAATGCACAGATCAGAGTGGATAATGACACCACGACCTCCACCATGACCTCCATCATGACCTCTAACAAAGAGGCGTTACCCGTGTCAGACCTGAAGGTCGGGTTACTATGGTAATCTCCTCATCGGTGTATATATCGCTATTTAGTGTTAAAGAGTGTTGATGTTATTACTAAGTGTATACTATAGTACCATGTATACTATAGTACCATTTATACTATAGTACCATGTATACTATAGTACCATGTATACTATATAGTACCTATATAGTATATTATAGTACCAATTTGTAGTGGGATACCATATTTAAAGTTACTATATTTCCGGCTAGATGCCGGAAAGTAAAGGGTTTCCACTACAATTGTAGTTAACTTGCTAGAATATCACTTTCTAGCAAACATTTCCGGACATTCTTTCCGGAAATACTGGTGTGGGATGTGACCCCTTTTATAGAGTGAAAATAAAGTCAAGATATTTATACTTAGATATATGAACACACACGAACACAGTGTGTGTGTGTGTGTGTGTGTGTGTGTGTCGCACACATACATACACACAAATAAACATGCATATATACATGTCTAAACGTATATTTGTACATGCACATATATCGTATACATTGTACCTACGTTATAAAGCATATCGATACAATATTCTATATATCGATGACACATACACACACGCACACACACACCTACGCACACACCTACACACACAGTATCACACACAGGCACGTCTAGACAATAGATATAATGGGTGTTTTATTGCGCCTCTTCACACGCGCGCACGCACACACGCCTATGAATAATAGATACATTGTTAACTGAGACTTTGAACCCCTGTGCTGTTGTTGTCGTTACGTAAACCCCGCCTCTCTGGATATATTACGTAATAGCGATTACGGATATGCGGTCACATCTCCCCGGTGTACGGCGGCCTACTTAACGTATAATCGATCTACACATTCCACTGTATAGGTGGTGCTGATGTTTCGCAAACTTACGTCGTAGATTTCTACTTACCGATACATATTTAATCGGTAAATGTAATACAATGGTAAATAAACAACTACTACCTATAGGTAATACACTCGACTCCCGATAAGTCGGACTCGCAAGGGACCGGGAAAAGTGTCCGACTTAGCGAGATGTCCGACTTATCCGAGATTCAGAATATCATGCAAATAAGACATGTTAAATTGTTACCGAAATATGGAATTATGCAACAATCAACAACATAAAATATTGTATTCAATAATATTACTTACTAAAATTATAATATTCATTATTTAAAGTAACCATTTCTGATAATTTATAAAAGTCCGACTTATCCAGTATAAAAATCATAAAAATTACTATAATATGTGTCCGACTTATCCAATCCAACTTATCCGATTAATTTAACATGGAACTATATACAAATCCAACCAAACCAACTAAATGTGTCCGACTTATACATAGTCCGACTTACCGAGAGTTGACTGTATATGCATATATGCATATATGCAATACCCAAATATGTAGTTATACCCCTATATAACTACCCCTACTAATTGAAACTTGCTTCACATTTATATTAGGAAAATAAGTGATTATATTTCTTTTCGACGAAATGTAAACAGATTTCCGTTGTCTAGATATTTATCGTGTGTTTATTTATTTATTATATGTTATTGTTTCAATTTAAAATCGTGTACCTATATTTATGTATTGTATTTGTTCTCGCCACTATAATACACTGTTCAGTTAATTACATAACTATTATTATATATTTACTAATAAACTAATCAATCAATCAATCAATAACGTACTATGCAAATGTAGACACGGTTAGCAAAGATTTTTCTAAT
>OZ025239.1:18732281-18777281 GCA_964019155.1 Osedax fenrisi | reverse complement strand
TTATACTAAATAGTATTTAGTAAATAATAAGAACATTTACCCATTTTTATCTATGTATCTATGTATAATTATAAATTTAGATAGAGGTATATCTATAATCACAACATTAATAGCCTCGAATCCATCAACACCCTTGTACGGAGTCACAGATGAAGAGAGGGAGACGATGTTGGATTGGGCTAAGGATGATAGACTTCCCTATTTTCTACAGTAAGTGATGCGACGCTAATTATAGAAGTTTACATAGTACATTATTATAGTATTACTGATCATTGTTATCCATTTTTTAACCCGATAATAGATAATTAAAACACATTAACACATAATCAATACATATAATTATATGTGTTATGGCAATTATCTAGATTATCTGTTCCTCTACCACTACTACTACTACTAATACTACCACTGCCATTATCATTAAAAAATACTATCATACTACCACTAATACCACCATAATATCTACCAATATCACTACCACTACCTTTAACATTACCACCACTACCACCACCAGCACCACCACCACCACCATCAGCACCACCATAACTACTATCATTACCATCTCACTACCACCCATACTACCACCACTACCACCACCATCACCATCACCACCACCATCACCATCACCATCACCACCACCATCACCATCACCATCACCACCACTACTATCATTAACATCGCACTACCACCAATGCTACCACCACCACCACCACCACCAGCACCACCATCAGCACCATCATCATCACCACCACCACCACCACCACCACCATCACCATCATCATCACCACCACCACCACCACCACCATCACCACCACCACCACCACCACCATCACCACAACTACTATCACATCATTATCTCTATTCTCTCCCAGAACGAAGATATTCCGCGAACTGAAGCTGTGCAAGCTGCTCAGAAGACCTCTAGACACTAGGGGCTCGGCCGGGGCTAACTCTAGTGGGGGCCGTCACGTGCGCGGCTACAGTAGACAGACGGACAGTTACGCGTCCAGTCTGATGAGCAACACCGCTGACAATAGGTCAGCAGCAGCGGTCAGCAGTGGTCAATGGTATAGCTATCTATCTCGCATCAGGCTTCCCTGTAGCTAGGTCATAGCGCTAGAGAGAAATCGAGTGGTAAACAAGGTATCTGACAAGCGTCAATCTAATTTGGTCACCGCGAAATGGCGGATTTAACTAATTTGATTTTTTATTTTGTAGCTAGAATAAAATTATTAATACCACTGGAAAGAGGATAAAAAAGTAATAACAGTTTCATTTATTACTTTTTTGATATAATTAATAATAAAAAAGTTACGATCAAAAGAATATTATATTTTAATATTTCGTCATCGCAAGATAGCTGATTTTTTATTTCCACTTTCCGCATTGGCTTACGCTGCCAGGCATAGAGTATTACCACTCTATTTCTCTCTAGATCTATGAGCTAGGTCATCAAAGCACATTAATCCTATGTTTATATATTCGTCAAGAATGAGTCGTCGATGACTGAAGTAGTTGTAATCGTAATTATCATCTTTTAATTTCTTCAATTTTTGAATATAGTATTATTCTTTGTTTATTTCAATGACGTAGGTTATCGTTAGAAAATATGTATACTTTATACTTTCAATTATATATTTTGACTATGTATTTGCTGAATAAATTATCAATCAATCAATCAATCATATAAAGTTTATATAAACTTTATATTATAAACCAATTTAACTTTTTAAAACTAAATAACTACGTATAATCATATCCATGTCTACATCCTTACAATACTTTATATATGCTGGCGACAACAATAAAAAAGATTCCAGTTTATTTTTAAGAGGACATATTCCCCTTTATTTTTATTAGCAAATATCAAAACATATATTATAAACTAGAACATAACGGAGAGAAATAACGTCCATCAATAAACGATATTAATTACTAATATTACATATATATAACTATATACGAATAACTAGAAGTTATCAATGACCTCTGACCTCCGAACAGCGGCAACGACGTCGATTTCGACGAGATCACCGGCTGGCCCCTGGACGACGTGAAGAGAGGAGAGTTGTTCAAGTATCAGCGGCCCGGCAGTAGAGCCTATAGTTTGCCACCGAAACTTGTTCACGGTTAGCTCCTTTCTTTTCTAGTGATCGTATGTATATTGTACACACTATAATATAAACACTATATATTGTACACACTATAATATACACGCTATATAATGTACACACTATATCTGTGTATATTTATATACTGTATATCTGTCCAACTTGCAACTTGCACGCTCCAAATATCATACCGTAGAGCCATAGTAGACGAATTATTTATTATTTATTCATTTTGAAATATATTCCGATATCGGGCGAGTCAACGATTTGATAGATAATATAAACACAACGATAAGGCGCTGTGCCCGTTGACCTGCCTGATATCAATGTAGTCGTTCACACCGAAACTGTCCGATATCGATGTTCCACGATATCGGGCTGTTTTATGTCGGTATGACAGCAGCTTTAAGTTGTGGTTGTTCGGTGCGTAGAGCGTTGGACATATTCACATACGCTCAGACTACCTATCTATACAACTGACCATCCGTTCATCTGACCAATTGTCCCGCTGCACGACCACACCCTTAGTGGTAATGCATGCGTGCAACTGTAGTAGGTGTCGATATCAAGTACACTCATTAGGGTCGCTGGAACCATGGTGTGTATGTAGAGGGGACCAAGCAATCAAAATAAATGTTGTCGTTAAAGTGGGGAGGATCAATACATAGGAGGTTCCCCTAGATTTTAAAGTTGGGTGGACATACCACTCAGTCCCCCCTGTTGCAGCGCCCCTAACACTCATACATGTTATAACACATAACTGTTAGAGAATATGTATACTTTACATATTAATAAACACAATGAGTTAATAGTGATAAGCGATGATCACTTCCTGTTTATAATCTATTATTAACTATATTCCTCGTCCCCTCCTTTTTCCATCCCTTTTGTACGTCATACCCGCTTATCTTTACTTATATTCTTATACTGTATACTATCTAGTTAACTATCTGACATCTTTATCCACGTTAAATAACCCTTTATTTTATGTTATATATTTCGCTATTTAATAGTGCCGATCTATAAAATATTTAATGTAATTTTAAATTTTAAAAGTATAATATTAAAACATAGGAAAAATAGTCGTTAATAGTGGTGTGAGATATTAGTAAGAGTTGTGATATATTAGTGAGACCTATCATACCTATTAGAGTGAGAGGTGTGATATTAACCTACCACCACTACCACCACCGACATCAGATTCCAGCACGAATACAGCTGACAGTGAGCTTACCAGTGTTGTGAGGAAACTGCCCGCTATCAAGTTAATACCCCACACACACGCATCACTTATATATTAAGGGGGTTTATATGTATTAAGGGGGTATCCCACTACTAGTATTTCATTAAGGGGGGGTCCCACTACTTGTACTTCTGGAAATAATGTCCGCAAATGTCTGCTAGAAAGTGATTTTCTATCAAATTAACTACAATCGTAGTGGTAATTTACGGCAACTTGCTTGAAATATAGTAACTTTAAAGGGGGTATCCCACTACAACTTGCTAGAAAATGCTTTCTAGCAAACATTTCCGGAACTACTGGTAGTGGATTACCCCCTTAATAGGAAACAGTATCTAAGGGATGTTATTGTATTGAGATATTGAAATGTACAGGTAATATTCAAGTTGTAGGGTATTAACCACGTAATTATTCAATTATAAATTTTAATAATAATACTATGTTAATACTTAATTAATACTCAGATTATGAATTAATTTATTACACTACTTAATTAATATATTAATATATGCTTACTTAATTACTAATTTGTCTTATTTTAACTTTGACTTCTACTATTCATTCTATTCTAAATTTATTCCATAATGGTGTACCAAGATAATATTATCATTAAATGTGTTTGCTAAAATATGTTTAGATTGACATATCAAGTAGTCATGACTCATGAATGAGATGTATTATTTGTTGTCATTAAATTCTAAAATAAGCTTATATTTTATCTTCTTAAATAATATATCTTAATTTTATACCCCTTTCATTTTAATAATATATATTCCTATATATATATTTTATTTATATATATATTCATTATGTTAACTAATTTCGAAACAACATCAACAAATTTGACTATCTCTATATATTGACACATCGGGGTAGTTTAGCTTATTTATTATAATGATACATTAAATTCATATATGTATATGTGAAAATGTATATAATAAAATGTATATATGTACATATATCACATATTATTGTTAAATAATTAATTTACAGAAATCAGATGATTGGTGGAGATACATTTGAGAACTCAGGTTCCTATATTAATTACATTTATTACATTAATTATATTAATTTGTATTATTAAAATATATTATTATAATAAATAAATATATAAACATTATTACACTATGTCAATGTATATATATATATAATACAAATTATAGATATAAGACAAAGAAATTTGAAATATACGAGGAGTCTGAAATCTTCAATTTTAACTTCTACGGGAGAACAGTCTTCCGATAAATTTAGGTGCGTTCGAAATCAGTGAATTAATGTTCGAATGAAACTTAAATTAATAATAATTTTAAAAATAAATATAATTATATTCATAAATTAATGAAACTATATAAAGTATTTAGATTATTAAAATTATTTCACCAACATGAAAAGTTTCAATGAAGTATTTTCGCTTGATCACATTTCTTTATCATCAATATTTTGCTTTGTAAAATGTAAAATGTAAAAAATCTTTGTAATTTTAAAAGCAAAGTTTTACATAGATGAATTTCTGAAATAATTATATAATAATAATAATAGTAATAATATAATAGTAATAATAATAGTGTATGTAATAGTACCTGTATGGATGCATCTGATGCAATAATATCTCTCTCTCTCTGATGAGATAATATAATTTATAATTTTACTATACACGTTATTTCTTATAATACATGCATACGGCATTATGAAAGTGAAATACCTCAAAAGTCTTACCGACTATTTGTGTTTTTATTATTTTTCTTTGTTTTAATTACAATTATAAAAGTTATGTATCCTATCCTATCTCATCCGATATACGCGTTAATAGTAGGCAATTGGATGCAAGTGATACGAATGTGACCTTCACCTGCGACACCAGCGAGCAGCAGACCGACTCAGAGGTCATTCGTCAGATGGAAACCAGACACAAACTCTCCCTGCAACAAATGAAGGAACAAGTCTTGAACTCGGTATTATATTTTGTTAATTTGTTGTTATTGTTATTTCGGTGGAGTTCGATTTCGGCCCATCCAGGAACTTAGATGAAGTTTTCACTTATAACCATAAGGATCTAATTTCCCTTTGAAGCCGCTCTCATGTTAAAGCATCCATTTATTTATATACAATTATATAAGATCACTTTTACGATTATTCATAATGTAATAAATTCATAAATAGAATACCAATACTCATGTTATATATATTTAGTACTAACTACAAAATTATTTTCAATTTATTAAATATCATTTCTTAACGCTGTATTTTATAGGTAAAAGGAATGAAAAGTTTCTTTAAGTTCTTGCAATCGACGAATGCGCAATATCTCTACGATTTCTGGATCGATTGCGAAACATTCAAAGATGCCGCGGATTCCATGGCTCAACTGGAATCCAACGATTCAATTAATCAATTGTTCAGGTTAGTTCCGAATGAATAGATAATGTGTGTATATTATTAGTGGTAAATCTCACAATATCATTTCAACAAATTTAACCTATTGATTTATAATATCACTCATTATAAACTTATAAATAAATATTATATTTTATACGTTTAATAAGTTTACAAATAATCTACACATTTTTATCGAATCTTTAATTGGATAGATTCAAGTCAATGATATGTAATACTGTATTATATTTTCGAAATAAATTCATACTTTGATTTATGTTTTAAATGAATTAAAATGTCTTATAAAATTATTAAATATTAAATTACTAAGATATATAATATTTTCTAATATCAATTTAAAAAATGTTATAAACCAATTCATTGACCAATTTATCAACCTTAATGATATAATTATGAGTATCCGCAATCAAAATACTTTTTATTTAAGTGAATTTATTATCTCACTATCTCCACTAAAATAAATTCTCTGAACATATTATAACAAACTTACTATACATCAACTCCCCTACATAATCATATATATGACTACATCATTGTTTCTAATGGTTCTATTGTAGTAAATACATTTCCTACAAAATCCTCTCTAATGAAATGAACTTATAAAAAATTATTAAATCTAAAAACGATATACCGTATAGAAATCAGAAATTAAATATACTCTGGTTCAACTCTATTTATCACTAATTCTCAACCATTACTGAGAAATGTCAACCTACATTAACTTGATCATAAATGTTCAGGAATGAACTTGAATTCAGATTTACAGTAGTTTAGTCTGCTACCGAGTGACTAAGAGAGATGCTGCAGAAGTTAGCTTAAGTCACATTTTATTAATACATTTAAAAATTGATAACAAGAACGTTAAAAATACATCACAAATATATTTATCAAATGATTACACTAATAATACATGATTACACTAAGTTTGATTGTGATTTGCTATTATGAAATAGGTGAAAGAAATCTTTGCAATTGAAAACAAATCTATTTTAAAAGCACGACTGTAACATTTCAATTGGAATTAGGAGATAGTTAACACCAGTTTCCGGCTTCAATAATATAATTATGAAATATTTCTATTTTACTATTTTTAAATAAAATATTAATTCATCGAAACATGTTCCGATTGATTCATATCATCTATAGATTCAAACTTAAATCTAGATGCAGAACGATACTTTTGTATCTATACGCGTGTGTGTGTTTTATCACGTTATTCGAATGCATATGTATATTCGGAATAGCCTAATAAAACGATTATATTCATAATGCTAAATATTGACATACCATATTAATCATGCTTGCATTCGATATTTTAGCGTAATAGATTAATTCTTGCGTATTAATAATAATGCATTAACAACTCATATAATCGAAGTTATATAATCTCTACTTCTTTACGATTAAGTAAACATCACCACCGAATAATGCATTACCCATAATCCTATATAATCACATTATTCATTCTTCACCGTGAATGTAATAGAATAATTAGCCACGCCCTAATCCTTGTTCAAACTCTGTATTCACACCACCATAACAATGTGTACCATTGCGTATACGTATTATCTTTATATATATATATATATGTGTATATAGACTGAGTCATTATATATTATATATTATACGTTATACCCATAATACATTATATTAAATATAAATATTATCGACATTCTATTATTCGTACACGTTTAAACCTAGTATATTAGAAAATAATTGAATATAGTATAACTTATGACTTGTGTAACCAGCATACTTTTGTTTATTTGTTATTTATTATTAAATTATCGTTTCGTGTCATTACGCTTGTATTTAACACTCAATAAACTATACATCTATCTATCTATAAATATAATATAATAATTAATAATCGAGCGTCGAGTAGGGAGGATTAGTAGTATAAATGATTGTTTCGATTAGTGTACACTACATATAGTAGGTGATTTTAAGTATAATAGTTCTAACTACGCGCTATTCAAATACAAACTATTTCTACATAGTTTGTATTAAGAATACAGAGTAGTTAAGTATCGCATACCTTCATCTGTGCGGAGGTCACACTGGCGAATATTCTCAGTTTTAATCGCGCCTCTTATTTATTCGGCTGTAGTGTATACACATATACATATATATATATAAATATGTATATATATATATATACTAATGATAACATTATACATGGTATATACTAATGGTAACATTATACATGGTATATACTAATGGAAACATTATACATGGAATATACTAATGGTAACATAGGTATTTAGTGCGAACATTCGGGCGAGTGTGGCCTCAGCTTTACGTTTTCTCTTGCAAACCGCACAAATTTGGGCAACAACAATAGACAATATTAAATATTATTTCGAAGCCATTCAGAAGGGAAAATCATATATATATAATCGAAACAAGTAAAAAAATTAATTTCTTCTAATAAATTATTATTATTATTGATTAATTGATTGATTGATTGATTGATAATTATTTAAGCAAATACACAGTCGAAATATGTGATCGAAAGTATAAATTACACATATTTGCTAACCATAGCATACGTTATAGATATAAACTTCATGATTATGATTACTACTATTACACAACACTAGTTTAACGACTATAGTTCAACGAAACCAGCTACATGCACACATCACGCACCCGAACAGGAACATCCAAGACAAGTACAACGAATACCTGACGGACGACGCCCGAGCCCAGATTCAGCGGACCGCGTCCAACAACACCATCACTCAGACCGTGTTCATCAGAGCTCAGTACGACGTGTTACGCCGGCTCAGAGCCTATTGGCTGCCCAGATTCCTCGTTCACAAAGAACATAGTAACGAACTAGAGTTAGCGCAAGGACACTTTCGTTCGTTACTTTTATTTACTGATATACTTTTACAATTATAATACGTATTATTTATATTTAATCTATTTCCTAGGCTTATTTAAAATGAATTAATGAAGTTTCCACTGTAATTTAATTTCCGTTATTAACTAAATTCATTATTGAATCTATTGAGATTAAAATCGATAAATGTATATATAATAATCTTTCTATATGTAATTAATATAGCTATTATGTAATTAAATTTGCACAATAAATGAAATTTACTTAATTTCAATGAATTAGTTCATAATTTGTATATTCTCTTTTCACGATCGCTTTTACGAAAGTGTATATATATTGGTTTATAGTGCGAACGATCATAAATTTGTATTATTATTTATATATGCTAGATGATCATACTGAAATACAACCTCAAACCCAACTCCCAGAATTTATATAGAATAATGATTCATATTTAAAAATATATTCGTAAGTCTGTAATAATATTCGAATGGTTGCGTTTAGTGTGAATTATCTACTACAATATACATATTGTAAGCGTTTCAAATATTGTAATGTTACAATCCACTTAATATAAGCGAATAGAATTATTATCTTTTATATTTATTCTAAATTATTTACAATACGATATTCACACACTACTTACAGTATAATATTTATTTATTAAAATCACACACACATATATATATATATATATATATAGAATACAATATAAATAGCGGATACACATGGATCCCTCACGAAGTCGTTGACTTATATATGTAATACATAACTGTGAGGGGCCCCGGACAATACAACATTATACTCTGTATATTATAACGTTGACACTATAATTATTATATTATAATGCATCTGCAACTAAAACCAACTGTTTCAGAAAACACCTGAGAATATCGCGCGTGAAGATGATTATCACGTCCGACGTAGCTGTTCAGATGCTGATATTCCCGTCGATATCGCTCGTGAAGTCGATGTCGGTTAACCCCGAACAAGTGATGCAGATAGCGGAGGGACATAATGACTGGCAGGTTAGAGATGGAGAGAGGGTAGGAGGCGGGGGGAGGGAGAAACGGGGAGAGAGAGAGGGAGTGGGAGAGGGAGGGAAGGAGGGAGTAAGAGGGAAAGGATGATAAAGAGTGGGAGGGGAGAGATGGGGATAAAAATAGAGTGAGGAGAAAGAGTGTGGGAGAGAGAGGGAAAAAGAGAAATAAAGAGAGATGTCATTTCTAACCAGTCCTCACTTACTTAAGATGGTCTGTACTGGAGGAAGAAGCTTGGATGACAGAATCAAGTCGGCCGTGAAACATCGTACACCTATTCCTATTCCGGTGTCATTGAAAGAGAAACTCATACCGGCCTTGACTTTGGACAGAGATTCAGGCGGACCATTCCGCTGTTTTCTCGAAAGGTTCTCTAAAGCCTATCTCATAGTTCATTATTATATCTACTAGACAATGCTATACATTATCTTTATAAGTAATAGTCTATTTGTATATAATGTACATATATATATATATATATATATATATATATATATTTATTGACTTTCTGTTAACTGTATATTCATAATAATACATTTTCAGTTCTGTAATAAATAATCTATAAAAATAACTATTTTATCTCTAATCTAATATTTATTTATAATTTGTAACAATATTTATTATTCTATTCAAGTAAACTTTATATCCACATACATACCGGAACTATATTATATTGTATGATTCAATAATATTTGTTTGCATTAATTATCTGAATTTATTTTGTCTTTGTTTATTAGTTATACTGGTAATATTATCTACATTACCTATATATATATATATATATATATATCAGGTCTTATAATAATTTATTATTTACTTTTTAATTTATTTTTATTATTTATTATAACTATAATAAATTTATCAAGAGTTTTTTATTACCCATAACTTTAAAGTATGATTTGAAGTTTTTAATTATTTGATATTTCCTAAATAGCTTTATATCATACCTTTATGTTGACATATTTATTAACTAAGTCATTTATTTAACACATTTGACTTTAAACAAAGTATTACGGTATTATAAAATATAATTTTATATATAAAAGGTTGTATTTGTTAATTTAATTTGGAATTTTACTTAAATTTATTATCTCCTATTATTAACCTTGTAACCTTGTAACCTTGTAACCAATTTGTTTAGACACTGCGATCAACATCAGTAATGAGTTTTCGGCGGTGTATCGTATATTAATTATTATAAGCTATATTAAATAGATGTGTTTTCAATTTGACTTTAAAGGTGTGGTCAGAAACTATAGATCTAATTGAGTGAGGTAGGGAGTTCCATAATTTAGGTGATATTATAGAAAAAGAAGATTCCTGTTTTTTATTTAGTGATAAAGTTATTGGTATATTTAGTTTGTATTTATGTATTGTTCGTTGTGGTCGGGATGACTTGTAGTTCGTAAGTAGTTCAGTAAGATAGTCAGGTTTATTATTATGGGTGGCATGGTGGGACAGTAGGAGTAATTTGTATTGTATGCGGTAAGGGATGGGTAGCCAGTGAATGGATTTCATATAAGGTGTAATATGTTGTCTTGAGTATTTTTTTATCCTGAAAATGGTTCTGATGGCTCTATATTGTAATTTAGTGAGCATTTTGATAGTATGTGCTGGGAGTGAATTTAAAGTAGAGTTACAGTAGTCAAGTCGGGGCAGTATTAAGGAAGTAACTAGTAGTTTGGCAAGTTCAGTAGTTATAGAAGGTCTAATAAGTCGGATTGTATGTAAGGTGTAATTAATGGACTTCGATATATTAGTTATATGTGGTAGATAAGACAGCTTTTGGTCAAGTGTGAGGCCGAGGTTTTTAGCTTGGTTAGAGTATTCTATAATATGATTATTAATAATAATAGGTGGTATGGAATGATGTTCTGGGGATGTATTTATTAATAAAGCTTTTGTTTTAAGGCTATTCAATAGTAGGGAGTTATTTGAAAGCCATTTACTAATGTCATTAATGCATTTATTTATAGTATTTATGTTATTAATTGGGTCAGGTAAATTATAGTATAGATGTAAGTCATCCGCATATGAGTGAAAGTGTATATCGGGGTATTCGTCAAGTAAGTAAAGTAAAGGGGAAATTAGCATAACATATCCAAAGATTTTGCAAAGCAAAGATATGTCACTTGTATCGTGAAACACATTGTAATGCTGAATAGTAATAATGAATAATAAATATAGGTGGCAATACTATCGTTTTAAATAATTTCAATATCGTAAAGTATTGTTATATAATATTTTAGAAGTCACAAAATATGTATAATTTGACATTGAAAATTGATCTATTGATTTATTATATTTATCGAATCTGGCTATATATATATTAAGAAAATGGTTCTAATTATAAAATAATGTTATATTCTTAAAACAAACACTACATAGTAAATATTTATTGTATTCAAAAATGTACATAACTTTTCATTTATAATAGTAATATTTTTTCAAATGGACATGTAAACAAATATAAACTAAAATAGAATTAAAATAAATAGTTATCAGTACGGGTAATTCAATTTTTCATAAATTTCACAAAATCATTAGAGAGACATATCGTTGACATATCTTATATATTTATATTTTATATATTATCTTTATAAAATTTTGAATTTTATATAAAATTTTAAATTAATTTATTTTAATAATATCATTGTGTGAACAGGAAACCTGAAAGTTTATATTTTAACTATAGTAAATTTATTTGTTTATTTGTTTACTATAATATTAATTTCACTTATTAATATTTTGTATATTAAACTTAATAATTAATAATTCTGGTATATATAAAAATCTAAATCTGACAATACTACTAGTTCTTAAATCTAATACTTAACATCTAGTGACACGGTTGCAATAACAATTGTAGACAGACGGACAGGAAGAAGTTATCGCAACTCCTCTTTTGGGAATCGATATTCGACTACGAATCGTCGGAACATCGAAACTCGGACCGATTGCTCAGAGTCGTGAAAGCTTGGTCGATATTCAATAATCATATCGCTAGCAATAGTAAATTTAACATCTGTTAGTTAACATCAATGCTTGTCGATGCTAATAACCACCCGTTTAATATACTAATAATCAGGGCATATATTAGCTATAGAATATATTAGTATTTGTTCTATGTAAGAATGTGATGTCATCTCGTATATATTCACGTATCGGATATTAATTTAACATTTAGGCTGCGGTTCTACAACAGTATAATTAGGTATCGAATCGGGCGCCGCCTTACCTTTACGTTACGAAGTTTTACAGTTTTTTATGAATACTTTTTATTGAAAAGGATAGGCGATACCCATATTTCAAAATAATAGAACTACAGATGTATAACTAAATGTAATACTAACTAAATGTATCACTCTGACGTTATCATATGAAACATGTACACCCGATACAATTCAACTTTATATTAATTTTTCTAATTACTTTGGCCGAATAATAAATATTACAAACTAATACAATCTATTTTATATTTTACTTAATTAACCCATTATTAGCCCTACACAATTAAAGTAGTATATACAAAATCTAGCGGCTACATTAAATAAAATGTAACATCCATTACACGGATAATATAATTGTACGATTTTTCGTAATTTATTATATCATATTTATACGATTTCGTACATTTTTCGATAACAAGCGATTTCACGCTACATTACATAATAACATATCGTTTATATTTCATTATATTATAATAACGTGTATGTGGATAGAGTTGATATATGGATTCGACCGAGCCAAATAGTGTTAAGGCTATAACCATGAGACATTAACTGCATTTCATATATGATACACCATACATGATACATCATACATGATACATCATACATGATACATCATACATGATACGTGAGACATGACCATATTTGATACACGATACCCACCGGCACACAGTTTGCGATCGTCGGTCCCAGGACAGCATCCATCGCCTCATACTCACCACCAACGATACGATTCCGTCGCATCGATTCTTCGCGCTACGAGATCAGGTGGCCGATAATCTCTTGAAACCTTGGCTACGCTTTCTGAAAGAGGATCTCAGAAGTTTTGTTGAGTTAGACTACCCCCCCCCCTCCGCTGTTTTTATTAACATTTCACTAATAATATATACAGCTTTGATCTATGCCACTTTAACTTAATTCTTAAGCGTATTATTTGTGTATTTTAAGTATTTTTAAATATTAACAAATAATTGATAACATTTTTTCATTTGATGGAGGAACTTAGATGAATTTTGTTTTTATTTATAACCAAATAGCTCTAATTTTAAAGCATACATGGTTGTAATGAAAGCCAATCGTTTATTTATACATACTTTATATGATTATCAAATATTATTCTAAGACCTATTTTATTATCCAGGCAAGGCTTGAACTCGCGTCCTACTGCTTGTGTGTCTGATGCCTTAGCTAACTGAGCCATACAGGCAGTTATTATAATAAATAAATATATATATATATATAAAACTGCTTGTATGGATCAGGTGCATAAGGTGACAGACACACAAGCAGTAGGATATGGGTTCGAGCCTCGTCCGTACAATTAAAATAGGTCTTAAAATAATATTTAAAAGTGAGCTTATATAATTGTGTATAAATAAATGATCTGCTCTCGTTAAAACCACGGATACCTTGTCACGAGAGCGGCTTCGAAGGGATATTAGAGCCATATATGGTTATAAGTGAAAACCTGATCTAAGTTCCTTGATGGGATGAAAGGACTCCACCAAAATAACAAATAACAGCACATAGATACATTCACTAAACACCGTACTACATACAAGCATACACAATATCTCGTGCATATCACACACGGTACACAATTAGCACACGCAGTTATACAAGTACTACGTACACACAACCAAAGTAAATAACAATAACGATAACAATAATGAATATTTATTAGAAGTTTTAAATTGTAAATTTTTTTATATAATTTATATAATTATTTATATTATTATTTCCTCTAAAGGGCTTCAGATTAAGATCAATATCTTTTCTATGCTGTCGCCCGATAATAACAATAACGATAACAATAACAATACTATTATTCACGACGCAGTTGTCATTTGAGAATATCGGATAGTCCGACCGGGAGTGCTGAAGAATTTGAAGTTATCCTCGACGAGAACGAGCATCTCATCGTAAGGCGGCAATCTAGATGGATTCAAAGGTATTCCATTATTCGCTATCGCGCGGTATGTCGTCGCGCTATAGTATATGTCTCGACATTACTTTTGTTTTACGACTACTCAAAGTTTAATATTTTTTGTTAAATAATATTTTAAATATAATTAAATTTATATTTAATAATCAATACTATTTTATGAATCTATGAACTAAGTAGGAAATATTAAACCCTTTTTATATACTATTAAATGTTGTTAATACTCTGCTATTATAAGATATATATATATATATATATATATCTTATAAAGTTTTCCTAAAAAATTAAATTTTGTTAAACCCATTTTTACATTTGACTAATATTTGTTGAATAAAATAGATACATATATACTATATATATATATATATATATATATATATATATATATATATATTTATAACAGTGGAAAAGAAATTGAGCGCTGTATAGGGTACTAGTATGAAGCTTCATGTTGCAAGATTATTTAGTAAATAACATTTAATTATTTCAATATAAATGTATAGTAATACAAAGTTTAAAATACACATATATATCTTTATAAATATTATTTATTTTTATTTAAGGTATTTTTTATCAGATATTTAAATAATAAATAGTATTCACATATAATTGAATAATTGTATAAAATCACTTTTAAAATCGATATACTATAATATATTTATATGAATTTCTTTATAATACAACTTTATAATATAAGAAAAATCCAAGATACACAGTCGCCTATTAATCCTATGTAAATTGACATATATCACTTCACCCAAACGTATAGGAAATATGGGTATATAACTATATCATAGATATTAATAATATAAAATAATACACATATATAAAATAAGACAAGAAACAAAAAAACTTATAATAAAAATTCCATAAATATTTAAATAGATAATATTGAATGTGTCTTGAGTTTTAGTTTATAATATGCCACTTAACCAACTGTGTGATATGTTCTTTTAAAAGTTCTAGTGATTAAGATCAGTTCTATTGATACCTGTTATTTTGAATAAGTTGCCTAATATAAATATCATTTGTAGACCTCTGGAATAATTAAAATAAATTTAATTATAAAATATTTTTTTTTGTGATTTATTAAATTATGAAGTTATCTTTAAAATTATATATAAAGCATGTCTATAGTAATTATAATTATATGAAATAGTCATCTAAAAATATAAGTAAGTAAATAATATTAAATGAAGATAAATGGAGATGATATATCTTTACTTCGCAAAATCTTTGATATAATTCTATAAAGTTTATTTATAATAATTAATAGATCAATCACCATAATGTTTAATATTATTATGTAATCAATTTTGAACGTATTGCGGTGTTTATATTGAATGTACATATCTATTTATAGAAAAATCGTCGCTCCCCCCATAAGGTAATGTATAATGTTTGTTATTAATCCATTATTTTATTAATAATTATTCATACATTACTATAATACATAATATTATTATTATTATTATTATTTTTTTTAACTAATCATTATTATTATTATTATTTTTTTTCACTGCCGTTTAAATTGAATACATATTAATAAGAGTGTATAGTATACACTGTATACTCTCTATATTAAGAGAGATTATAAGCATTGATAACGTTCAGTGGTCATTGAATAAATAAGACTTTAGCCTAGTTGTAAAGATAAGCATAGTCGCATAGTAATTGCCGGATGAGGTAACTTGTTGACTATTCACAATGGCCGCCGATTTGAAAGTCTATCAAGTGATCACAGTGATTGACGCTTAGGGGTTGGGCTTGTTCCAGTCCATTTAGAGTGGTTGTTTCTTAAAACTCATATATATATATACATATATATAATTAAAATATATTATTATGATATATAGATATTTCACATATGTTAAAATTAATGTGAAACAATTGCTGTTTGAAGAATATATTTGGTAATAAAAGGTATATTACTGAAATAACAGAAGGAATATGTTACATATATCATATATCTTATATATGTTATGAGGTTATTCTATATTTTGTTGTTAATTATAGATTATGGTTTTAAAATATTGATATCATTTTATTTAAATAAATATTTTTTATAATATAATATAATTTATTTTATAATTTTTTAATTTTACTTTAAACGATTATTTAACTATTATTTAATTAGAAATTAAATATTCGTATGAATCATATTTTTATTAAATAAATAAATACAACCGTTATAACTTCGAAAATAAATAGTTACTACAGATACATTACTTTATATACATCACTAACTAATGAAACCTCTAATTACCGTTTATCGTATGTTAAAATTGTTTAAACGTAGAATGCTAACTACGCAGATACCCGATAAGCAACGAGTCAGACCTACGACTGAGAACTTCGCTGTCGGATAGTACCGAGGAGGTGGCCGCGAGGAACGAGAGGTTACGTAAGGTACGTAAGTCGCGTGCCCGCCATCGCGTCATAGACTGAATATCAGACTGAAACAGGCTAGAGAGAGACGCGCGTTCACCGAAAAGGAACGCAAGAAAGCGGTTCGGGCCGCTCGGAGGAGATTACGCGAATCCAAAAGTCAGAAAACCGTGAAATTTGAGGTAGTGAATTGCTTAGCGAATCGCTTGTTTCGTAACTAGAATTCGAGTGTAGTTAATCTGGCGTTTTAGTTCTGATGTAGAATCACATTAATATGAATTTTAAGATATTATTTTTATTTATATTTATTTTGATAATTATCTTCAATGAACTTGATCTACTAAAAATAATATATATGCCCCATTATCCCGTTTTCCTAACGCTCCAACACCCTGCTTCCTAACGCCCCAATGCCCTGTTTCCTAACGCCCCAACGCCCCGTTGCACACCTAGAAAAGAGAGAAGAGCTCCCGAGTGACGTCATCCGTCACCGCAGCCGCCGTGCCCGTCATCGAGAAAGAGGAAGTCGTCGAGGTCATCACCGAAGTGCAGGAGGAGAAACAAGTTACGTTCTCGGATTCGCTCAATAAAAAGAGGTTTGTTTTCACCGACTCATCATCCACTCATTGCCTCGACTTCTCTGCGTCTTACGAGGTGGACTATATCGTGTCACATTTATAATCTTCAATTTTAACCCGCACACGAATACGATACATATATTAATATATATACTATACACATTGCACGAACTTTAGCGTATATGAATATTTCAATCGCTTCGTATACGTTTTTTTCTTATTACAATTTTATTTAAAATACAACTAACGCGACGTTAACAAAGATAATGACATTTATAATGACATTTATAACGCGATAATGCAATAATACCATTCTATATAGCGTGATGATGATGTTCAAGAAGTACCTAAACGACGCCGAAACGAAAGATATACAAAACGTGATCAATTTCTTTGTGGACGTGGAAAACTATCACAAGATGAACGAGTCGAAATCTAGAACTCAGCGCGACACTCAAGCCAGCTTCTTGTTCAAGTTCGTTAACCATAACGAACTTAACTTAATAATTTAAACACAAATCTATCGTGCTGATTATCATCGTTGTGTAACACAAACGTCTATTTAAGTGAGAATAGTTTAATATCCGTTATCGATTCTTTATATATGTGTAAATTAGGGGTTATTGTCTCGATAAGCAACACTGCTTCAATAATAACCCTGGCATCACCTAAATCTGATAATAATAATGTATATAATAATAAAGTTAGTGGGTATCGTATAGTTAATAAGTTCATTTGGGCGAATAGTCTAAGTTTATTAACTGAACAAACTTTCATGCGCCTAACACAAATCCTCTAGAATATTCTATTCTTATTACTCATGTCCGTGGCATTATCTAAACACGGCTAATCTCTATTAGATATATATAATTACTTAATTATTATAATTATTTAAATTACATTTCTACATGAATAGTATGTTATCCTATATTCGTATTTTACCTATGAATACATGCATGAGTTCATTGTTTCAGTATCTACACCATGTAAACAATATATAATTTACATATTTACATATATATATATATATATATTTGTGATGTAATCGAACCCTACTATCAGAGTATCGGTACCGTATCAGTTTGAGCCGAGTTCGAAATTTTATAATTATTGAATATCAGTATCAGTTAGAAATACTTGAGTATCAGTTAGAAGTTAGATTGCATCACTAATATATATATATATATATATATATATATATATATATATATATATATATATATATATATATATATATATGTAATGAATATTATATATAATAGAACATACCTGGAATCCTCTTCGAGGAAACACATCTCTATAAGCGGAAAGATAAACGCTCGACTTAAACTTGAAAGAGACAGACCGCGATCCAAAACTCTGAAAGAAGTGCAAGCGCAGTTTCTCCCTCAGATCGAAGTTATATTCAAACGTTTTTGGGAGGTTACATATATCAAACTAATTATAATAATTGTGATAAAATATTATTTCTCTATCAAACTCACACTAAATATAAGGACAATTCTCTTTACCAAACTCTGCTAATTTTACTATTTAGAATAAAAAGCATTAGAATAATCAGAATTCATCTCTAACGATACGCGAATTCACAAACCGCAGATGCAAACCGAAGAAATGGGCGGTAAAAACATGGCTTCCATGTCTAAAGTCGAGCTGGCGATGAGGAGCAACGATCCGTCGATGCTGAACGCGTGGCAGCGAAGGAAGGGCAAGGTGGTCATCGGTGGAAAGGTCAGTAGTCGGTCCACCGGCGTAGAGGTATAGAGGTACGCATACGTACGTAGACACGCGTGTATCATGTTGTACGGCCACGGTTGTACTCATCAAATAGTATACTTTCATCACCGCGTACTCCATCGTACATATATGATGGTGAGTCGGTGGTGATGAAAGTATACTCTTTGATGCTGTAAAGGGTGATGCACGGGCACTAAGGTTACCACGGTTACACGCATGACACACACGCGCACACACTCCTCTAATGACGAGGCCGCACTCGCAAATATTCGCTCGAAACACCCGATTTTGTGAATATTCGTGAAAATCGACCGCAATTGATCTATAATGATCTATAATGATCTATAATGATCTATAATGATCTATAATTGATCTTTAATGATCTATAATGCATTGCGATTACTCACGAATATTCACGCGAAACGCACGAGAATAACCGCGCGAATGTGGCGTCGTCGTAACTCTAGATGTCCGACTGGAAGATCGCGTTTCCTAAAGTGTGTTTAGATATCCTGAGACTGGCTAAATCGGACGATATCGAACCTCTCGCCACGAACTCGCTTAACCGGCGCGATTCTTCCGCAGAGAGTTCTAGATTTGCCGTGATTTCGGTTTACTATCATCATCCTCATTATCTTCATTATTATTATTGTATATTTGGTTGCACGTGATTTTAATTCGGCATGTATAGTCGCACTCGGGTAAATATTCGGTGATAGTTTAATTTGATTTTATTTTGCCATTGACATTTTTACGGTGAGATTTATGATTTACGTTAAGGAATGCCGGTGTTTGATAATATTGAATGCGTATATTGATTCATTACATCTCCGATATTACATCTCCGATATTACATCACCGATATTACATTACCAATCGTAGCCGGACGGAAGAGCTCAGCCGACTAAAGAGAACAAACTAGATTTCCTGGTGGCGTTGAACCACTCCGTGACGGGCCCGATGCCCCTACAGATGCTCTACTTTTACGTTTATCTGGTGCGACACGGAGAGGACGATAGTCAGCCTCTTATCGATCGCGATCTGTTCTATTATCTGGAAGTTCAAAAGTTCAAGGTTTCGCACTCGATCGAATTCACGTTTATTTTAAATTCAGAATTTGTTACTAATACATGTTTTGTAATTATATTTTATATTAGTATTATTTATGTATTGAAATAAATTATACCTATTTAGAAATTATAATTATACTCTCCAGATTTAATATCATATAGATATATATATATACCTTATTAAATAAAGTATATATTTTAATTGTATATTATAAACAATAACTAGATAATGTATTACTATTATTATTATTTATTTGGGTTTATATACTTTTTAAATGATAATTAAAAAAAGTGTTTATATTAAAATGGTAATATGAGATAAAAAATAAAATGGTAATATATGCTCGTGATATATTAAATAACAAAAAATACTTTATAAATCATAGGCAATTATAAATAAATGAGTTTTTAATAATGTCTCGAATGATACTATATAAATAAACATGTTGTTAATAATGTCTTATAGTTGTACTATTACCACGACTACTATCACCATGGTACCTACTTAACAGGAATGTAGTCATGCCTACGCGGACGACGAACTACTAAAGCGTCATGTGCAGTCTCTACTCGACTGTTATCTAGATTGTTCCACGCCTCCCTCCGTACAGGTTACGCGACAGTAGTGGTGGTGGTGGCGGTAATGGTGGCGATGGTCGCGGTGGTGGCAGTTATTATTGCGATGGCGATGCTAGTAGTGGTGCTGGTTGTCATAGTTATGGTAGTAGTAGTGATACTTGTGATTGTAGTGGTACTATGCAGCGATACCATTGGCCGATTATTTAAATAAGAGTAGCACAAATGTAAACATTCGATGGTAAGCTAACTTATTCTATACCCAGATCCAAACTATAATTAGAGCTCGGAGAGTATTCAATTGTTAAATCACGTTTGAAGTACTATATCACTAGGGGCGCTGGAACGATGGTGTGTATGTAGTGGGGACCAACCAATTAAAATAAATATTGTTGTAAAAGTGGGGGGGGCAATACACAGGAGGACCCCTAGATTTTAAAGTGAGAGGGGGCATATCACCCCATCCCCCCTGTTGCAGTGCCCCTATATATCATGGATGTATACGGCAATCATTAATATTGCTTATGTGATTAACATTATTTAGTGTTGTACTAGTGTATCGGGTAGTTACTCTGAAAGTACTGCATTGAACACCTTAAGGGCAGGTACGTCCTGTAAATGGATTGGAATTTATACCTTACAATAAATTCAATTACATAAATTTAATATTATGTAATCACATACATTTTTTTTCTTTAGTTTAATAATATATCATTATATTATGAAATACTTTTTATTACATATCCATACATTCAAATATTTATTATATACGTTTATAAATACATGTTTTATTTATCATTAATAAATAAAGATAAATAAAAATTAATAATTTTTATTTGAAAAATAAAGTATTTCATTGTCTACTTATGTTGAAAAACTCAATTTGTTATTTCCATTATTCGAAGAGATATTGAATTTTGAGTGAGAGTAATACATGAAAAACATTATTTTGTGTAAATGGCATTTAAAGTTTATTATAATAAAATTTTAAATTACCATTTATAAAATTATATTACATACACATATTTACTTGTATAATATAGAATATATAACATATATGATATAAAAATAATATTTATATATATATAAATTAAGATTATATGTATTATATTATGTTATATGAATACTATATATGTATAATAAATACATTATAATACATTTTTATATATCCAATTTCTTATGATCTAAAATGCTTGTATTTAATTGGGCAATACTCGTATCATAGTTAACCGATATAGTATAAAATTGTATACAAATAAATACTATTAGATGTTTATAAATATATTTAAATTTTCAAGATTAATAAATAAATCACACAGTTATACAGCATTTATTTAACCGATTATTTAGTAATTATTACTGATAATTTAAATTATATATTTAATTGATACTTCCAATAGAGTATTCTTTTTATGTACCTATATGAAGATTCGAAGTATACTTTATAGCTCAAATGATAGATAAATATTTGATTATTTTATTTCTTACATAATAATTTAAATTATTTTTTTTCCGAAAATAATAATTCCGAAGGACGTACCATCATTATTAAGTGCCGTACCTTCCCCTATAAGATATCAACATCATCAGAAAACTGTAACTTGGATGTCATTCTCCGTTAAACAATAATAGTGTACAGTGCCATCTTACCGCGGCTGTTGGTGACGAGATATGTTCACAAACACATCGAACCCAACCCAACCACTAACACACACACGGGGCTCGACGTATGCATAACCTAAGACACGCCCCCACGCCCCGCCCACCTCAGATCGACGTACCGGCCGACATACAACAGAGGACTGTGCGAGCAGCTCAACGCTACATCGCCGGTAAAGACGTAGCCGTTACGCTGTTCGACGACTCGCAGTTCTGCGTGTTCAAGGAACTGCTGCCCTATTGGGCCGGCTTCGTGCTGCACTACGAACACCCGTCCGATCCGAACATCGTGCCACGTTCGTGAACTTTTACCTAATCTAGTAGTCTTACTATTCTACGATCGATGTATGATGGACGAGATTTAAGCGCGATTGAATCGAGCTATTCTATTAATATTCATATAAATATATAAATACATTTATATATATATATATATATATTAGTGTTGGGAATTGAACCTGAAATTCGAACCCAAACTGATACAGTTATATTTAATAATTTCGAACTTGAACTCGAACTGATACAGTAACATTTCGAAATGAATCAGCTACATTTCGAACTAATGCATTTGATATTTAAACATAGTATTATCTAATAAATATTTGTATGTACTATATGCAATATTATAGCGTCTATAGTTTAGTTTATAATCTTTGGTTAATATTGTAAAATCTATTTAAAATTTAAATGTTTTGTATTGTTAAATCTATTTAATTACAATTTTAGAAACTTAAATTTATAAATATATTTTATTTATAAATGTAATGATTAATCTATACTACTGAATTATGGTATACATACTTACTTACTCATATTATATATTCAATATTATGATTTTAAGATAGTTTGAAATTATAAATCTAAACAAAAAAATAAATTATATAATTTATAATAAGTTTTGAATTAAAAATGTTAATAAATGTTATTAAAAATTACTTTAATATATTGTTATATTATATTAATGAAATTCATAGATAATTTATTATAGTATGTATATTTAATAAATCATATTATATATTTAATTCATCGTTTTATTATAATATTTATAATCTTAAAATTTAATTTTTATTATATACAAATAATATTTATAATTTTTAAAAAGGTATTGTACTTAAATATTTTTTGATTAATGAAATTCTTATCCAAATATTATTTATCATTTAATTATAAATAATTTATTAAATATAAAAAATAACTATATAGTATTAATAAAGCCAAGACTTTGATATTAATAATACTTTTATTTAAATTATTCTAATACATATTAGTAATAATAAAATTAAATTTAGTGAGTTTGTATACATTTTTTTACAATCCAATTTTAATTTTCTGTAAATATTTGATAAGATATTAATAAATATGGATAATCCTTTTTTTATCATATAATAAGAATCTCTATGATGATATGTACATATTTCAAAAATTTCTAATAATTCCTTATCATATTAATATTTTCTACACTATTGATACCATTCTTTTTGTAGTTATATTTAGTAAATTTAGTTTCATATTTGGATACGCATAGATTAAATAGCATACCATTAGACATCATACCTAACTGACATTCTTAATACTCTATGATGTGGGAAATATAATGTTATTGAGTATAATATTTTTAAGTATTCAAATATTTTACCTAAAATAACATATACTTTATCTTATTGAACTAATACTATACAAATTTGAAGTTTTAAAATATAAATGTTCACATATACTTAACAATACATACACTTAAACACTTATATAATAAAAAACATTATAAACACATACACTTTCACACAAAAACATGCACTCTTTATGATACAAATTTAAAATTTATTCGAAGCGATACGATACAAAAATTTAAATTGAAAATCGATACGATACTGTTACTTTATTTTTTTGGAACAATTTGATACAGATACAGCAACATTTTTGAAAATTCCCAACACTAATATATATATATATTTATATATATATATATATATATATATATATATATATATATAGTATATATTATATACATATAAATAAATATCTAACTATAAATATAATAATAAAGTGGGTTATTTACACAAAGTTAAGCACTCGTATAGAGAAATGTTGACAATCTCTTCGCTTTAAGAAAATCTTTACGGATATACATATATTTAATAATTTATATATTTATCCCGATTAAAGCGAAACATATATAACATAAATAATATATAAAAACATATATAATATATAGATTAATCTTTAACGAATACTATCTCCTCGCGCGCCCGTCTATCTCTCCGCTCCGTTCGCAGTTACGCAAAAGCAGATCGCCCGGTTACGTCACCTACGCTCCATCGAGATCTACAAACCGCGATCGGCTAAACTCGTCTCTCTGCCGGCGCTGCCCAAAGGGGGCGGAGTCACGTCGTTTTCGTTCTCGTTAACGGACGGCGTACAGTGGAGGGTTAGCTGCGGGTGATAGTCTAGTATTTCTCGCATCGTTGCCGAGTTCTTTGTGCATTGAATTGTCCATATACGATAATAAAACGTGTAATGAATTATGATTCGATATGATACGATAGTTTATATTCGTATTACAGGTATTATTTTTTAATTTCGAGAGATACAATATTCTGTTGCATACAGCTATAGTATATTTAAACCTGCTAAATTTTACATCTTTCAAATTGAGTGAATTTAAGAATTATCATTACACATGATATTGAAAATAGCCATTTAAAAATATGATTTATCGTGAATTACTGTTTTATTATTTATATGTTCCGAACGCAAAGCAATGGAATTGTTTCCATTGTAAGTGAATAATTTCGAATTCAATCGTTGCAATAATACTTCTATTATAGTTCCAATCTAATAGAATTCATATTTCTAATTACTGATTTATTTACAGGACGTTGAAACTTTGGTAAGTATTACTGTGCGTATATGTCATTTATTAGCTCTGATTCGATCGGAAAACCTTCACTTTTAACTAACTAACTCTTCTTTTATTAATATCTTGCACTAATCACTAATCTCTAATGCATTCACTCACTACTTAGCGACATCAAATAAGAGTACAATAAGGTTATATACTCATAGATACTCCCAATTATAATAGTAGTAGTAGTAGTAGTAGTAGTAGTAGTAGTAGTAGTAGTAGTAATGGTAGTAGTAGTAGTAGTAGTTGTAGTAGTAGTAGTAGTAGTAGTAGTAGTAGTAGTAGTAGTAGTAGTAGTAGTAGTAATATTTATAGTAGTAGTAATAGTAATAGTAGTAATAGTAGTAGTTGTAGAGGAGTAGTAGTAGTAGAGTTCATTATTTCAAATATTTTTATTTCATTTCAATCTATTCATCGCAATTATTTTCCGCAAACAATGCGCTTATAAACAATCACAGTCGTATCCGTAATAGTGTGTATTTTTACTATGGGATTACGTTTTAGAATTATTCAGGCAATGTTCGGTACCGTCGTGGCACTAGTAAAATCAGCACTAGTCTGCACTAGTAAAATCTGCCTTATCGTGCATAGATAGAGTTTAGATGAGTTAGTTACAATCGTTAAAATGAAGTCAATTTAGATGTTAACCTTACTCGTTTTCGCTGAATATAACTAATGCAATGTTATCACAGTATCCGAATATCGACGACAATGATTATTACTACAGGCAGTGTCGGGTAGTGCGGTGCCATTATATAGTGGTGCGAGTGCGAGTGCTATTTCACTTTAAAGTGCAAGCGCTAAAATAAATGCGCCCAAAATTATGCGAATACGAATAAATATTTTATGAAGTGCAAGTGATATTTATATAGTATTAGCTGGGTTGTTCAGTTTTTTGATCAAAAACATGGTTTATTTGTTGGTTTATTTGGTTTTTTTATTATTTTTATATAAAATTATTGTGAAATTATATATTAATTTCAATACTATTAGTATCATTTAATATTAGTATCACTATTATTAACAATAGTATAGATCATGTATACTATATAAAGTTATTCATTTAATAAACATGCCTGGCCGAAAGACAAATATAATTTGGAAAGAATTTACTGTAATAACTAATAAATCTTTGTATAAATTATACTATAATATTTTTTAACATAGTATATATGAAATATCTAATAATAATCATTGAAGTATATATTACAAATAACATTCAATATAAAAATGTATTAATACAATTAATAAATTTTATTTATAAAAACCAATATTCTTCACTAAAAAACAAATAAACCGCAAAAAACCAATAAATCTGGTATATAGAGTGCTGGTATAGGTGTAGGTTATATTTACCAGTTTCCCAACACTGATAACATGCAACTAATATAGCGTATGATCAATACTTCTTACGATACCTATTACATCGAATAGTTAAATTTAGTATATTGTCAGTATTCTATTCGCATCTATATTATTATCTTGTAATGATGCGTATAGATCTATCTTTAGATCTATCTATCTTAGGCGTGATTCTAATAAAATATTCATCACTTCTAGTAAAAATTTGAAATCGATCGCTTTATTCTCGATAAATAAGAATATCAATCATGATTATTTATTCGAATGTTAATGGTTTAATTATATATAACTAACAATAGTGAACAGAGTTAGCAAATATATGTGCGCATATTTGTTGAGTTTCATTGAGATATACTAGAGAATATACTTTCGAGATATCTATCGATGATTTTAGTATTCGATTGAAATTCCATTACGAAACATTAACTAAATTATAGCTGCTTCACACTAGAGATGCTAAATTCAGCGCATTTTCATCACGACCACTACGCTTATGATGTCCACTTTGACGACGTATCTGTTACTATTAGGGGTGCTGGAACGATTTTGTATGTAGGGGGGACCAACCAATCAAAATAAATTTGGTGGAAAAGTGGGGGGGGAACAATACATTGGAGGTCCCCCTAGATTTTAAAGTGGGGCGTACATACCCTCCCGTCCCCGCCCCCTGTGACAGCACCCCTAGTTACTATACAGGTGAGGTCAATACGTTATCTATATTATCTAGTAGAAGTCGGTATAGTATTAAGTTGTGGGAGAACTCCGGAGACGAGATAGGCTACGAGTCTATAGAGATATCGACTCCGTTGTTAATGTACACCTTTAATGTAGACCGTTTCTGATTTAATAACAATAATACAACGTCTGAACACACCTTCCGTTGTCTAATTGTTTTCCCGCGTATTTTCCTCGTGTGTTTCGCGCCGCTTCGTCGACCGAAGATTAATTTGTTCGCTTTGATTCCGCAGGGGGCTCCACTAACCGAATCCAGTATGTCGTCGTGTAGCGTAGGTCCTATTGAAACTTGAAGCGGTGATGTCGAGAAGAGGTGGTGTTAACGTAAAGTTTCATGAAATGAACGAAACGAGCTTGTAGAGACTGCATTCGAATGTATTCAATTCACTATTTATTAAAAATAAATATTTTATATTTGCCGACTGTACTCGTTTATTTATTTTATATCTTTATATTAAATCTATCTAAAATCTACAATAATATAGCGAGTAATAATAGTGGATAAATATAAAAATTGTTAAAAAATCTCATACATAATTGAATTGTTTAATTTTAATTTTTATATTTCAATTATAAACTTATTTAAATAAATACTACCATTGTTTACTACGGTTTCAGTAGATTATAGAAATTAGTGATTACATTTATAATTATTAATAAAATAATCTTCTAGTATTATGTCAAATCTATAAGAATTAGTAAACTAAATGGTAATGACTTATTTAGCTACCTTTATGAACTTGAAATATTCACTAAATATATTTTAATTCAATACAAATCATCAGTATGTGGAATTCTATGATGTATTAATATATATATATATATATATATATATATATATATATATATATATATATATATATATATATATATATATGACTCATGTTAAATGAAGGGTTAAATGTTAAAATGTTTAATTATAGGGTTAACCTTTAGGTTAATGTAAGTATACTATTGAATGTATAATATTTATATTCCTATTTATTAATGAAACAAATTATATGTAATAAAAACTTATATTTATTTACAGACAATACATATATAATTAAAGTAATTGAATATGAATAATAATTTTGATAGCAATAATAAACTTATTGAAATAAAGTGAGTAATAAAACATATTTAGTGAGAATTAAAATTACATAAAAATTATATATTAATATATTTTAATATTTAGTTTGTATTTATCTAGTTAATAATGATGACAATATGATAACAATTATAGAATAATTAGATAAAAATGTATATGTATATCACATATTTGGATTCTCACATCAAATTCATTCTTTTATATCTAACTATAAATATATCTGTGATGATTCACTAATTTTCACTCTTTGTTATCTAATTGCCAAAAATTCTCCCTTAAAATCCACTTATATTTAACAATCATTGTAAATGCTATAAATCCTGAATATTTAAATCCGAAAGGGTTTAAATCTAAGTCTACATAATACATCAATAAATAATAACCATTCATTTATCCTATGTGCATCATTTCTCTAGTATGAAAACTTATCCCTTCCTAACAAAATATTAATATTCCACACTTACATAATATTCCTAAAATAAATTATTTTATGCACCAGTTAACTATGTATACAATACAATATAGGTACTACCTATACTACTTACTCAAATATAGTTCGTATAGTTTAACTCGTGCTATAGTACGTGCCTTCATCAAAATTTCAGAATTATATATATATATATATATATATATATATATGTATATATATATACATACATAAAGCATTTAATCGTTATCTATATGTCTTATCTACATCTTTCAGCCCATATATATGTGATCTCATTATCGAGTCTATGTATTTAGGTATATCTAGGTATTTCAAATCTAATTATCCTATAACCTATAGGACCTATAGGATATGTATACATCACATCCACGTGACCATTTTCATAATTAGTAATTGTTATCCTAATACGACACCCCCATGTATTAATGGACTCTCCCAACCGATTCGGCTGAATGCACAATGTGCACATTCAGCCGAATCGGATGGGAGAGTCCATTAATACATGGGTGTGCATTGCACATGCCTCGTATGTGTATAAATATCGATCCATGTATCATTCACATGGATTACGTTATATCCAAATAAACATACTAAAGCCTTCGCTGTCTTTACCATATTTCTCTTACACAACAACAGTAATTATATTATGACATTATATCACCTTATATAAATTAACTTATTTCACCTTTTCTATTTGATGTTATTTGGCCACACCCTTTATACAAGCTACTCCTATTCTTAGAAAATCTTCTTCTAATCAAAATGATGTTTGTAACTCTTCTCCATCTTCATTCAACTATGCCTCCTTAGCTTAATCTCTAATCGTATTGTTGCATATAAAATATATATATATATATATATAATATCATGATATCCTCCAGAGTACATTTAGAATAGGGTAATACTAAAAATACCCGCTTACTATTACAATCTAGAATAATATCTATTCTAAAGTATGTTATACTATTGTGTCCAACTTTTATTATGACTCATAACCAGCAGTGGACTATTTACTCCAGAATATTCTTAATTATATATGCGAGAAGAAGGGTATTAATGGTAGGAACTACATAACCTACATAACTTAAATGGCTTGAATCATATAGGCTGTGTCATGGAATCTGGAATAATGGCTGGAATCATCAACATCCTACATTAAATATAACATCTATATTTAGAATATTTGATCCCTCTTCTATTCCGATCCTCAGCTTATGGTGAACCTCTATATATGAGTTATATACCATATATACATATATGTCCTCGAACTTCTATTATATTCAATACTATCCTACTTCTATATAATGTGTATTATTTAATTTCCTGATATACACTAACATAGCTATGCTGATGATATATGCTGACTGTATTCTTTACCCTCCTCTTCTCGTGATGACTCCCAATTTATTGAATACGCCTAATTAGGCATTACTGCATTATATATTAATGGGGATTATAAATATACATTATTATCTATAATTCATTATCTTCATTCATTCCTCCAGTCTATTAGTTATAACACTATAGTGTATATAGTGTTATTATTAGTGTTAGTGTTTGTATTAGTACTAGTACTACTATTAATATTACAATTACTATTTCTAATTAGTAACTATACTATAATTAGTAATCTATAGTATAGGTACTATAACTACTACTATTACTAATATCATCCCAGCAAACATTTTTGAGTACGGTTTGGTTATTTTTGAGTACGAATGAGTATTTTTGATCACAAACGAGTATTTTTGATTATAAATGAGTATATTTGATTACAACCGTATACATTTATTTATAAAATTATATTTGTGTACAAAACGGTACGTCTGTACACAAATATAATTTAAAACAATTATTTACTATATTTGATTACAGCTGTACCGATTTGTACTCATAAATAATTATATAAATAAAAATAATAATATAAACGAGTATATTTGAGTACGACCGTAACAAGAATATAAACGAGTACAGACGTACCGATTTGTACACAAATATAATTTTAAAATAATTAGTTGTTACATATGATTACAGCTGTACCGATTTGTACTCAAAAATAATTATATAAATACAAATAATGATATAAATTCATTCTCTACCTAGGGTCATGACCTATATTTCTAGATTATGTGTATTCTCGTGTATATTAAATTATTCTATATATTTATCATTTTATCCATTTTTACGAATATGAGTTCAGAAAACAGTTCCTACATAATAAGGTTAAGCTATTATATTTATATATTTATGTATTATTATAATGTATTATTATATATACAAAATGTATTATTAATAAAAGTCAATTTAGTTTTAAAGATTAATTTATATATAATTAAATATCGTTCATATTATTTAATATTTTTTCACATTTTTTTAATATTATTAATAAAATTATCATTAACAATAGATATTCTAGAGAAAAATTACGGGAGTGGAGATATAAGGTCCGAGGCTATAAATATATCCATATATAAAGCATACAAATGCTTAAATGCATATCAAAATATAGAATTAAAGGTTACATTTTATTATAAATTATAAATCAATATATTATTTTTATAAATATGTATATATTTTTATATATATTTAGATGTTTTTGCAAATGTAGATTATGGTAGGCCTATATAGTATATACCCATATATTTAATGTATTCATATTGTAATAATTGTATATATATATATATATATATATACACGATTTACTATGTATATCTATAGATCTGTATACAGACAAACTTGCACCATTAACTTATATTTACATTTTAATATTTCGTAATAGTTTAGTTAAATATAGTTAAAACCGGCGCCAAAAAATCTATGACTAATAGTTTATTCAATATCGAAGCTCGCGCTTTCGTAGTTGAAACGCCCGCCTCTAGATATAGGCGTGTCATACTAGATAAACTACGCCTATAGATATACTACGGATATGTATTTCCTTAGTATATACTACGTGTACAATATACATGTAATATATATATATATATATCTCTCTCTATATATATATATATATATATACATACGTTATACACACACACATATATATATATATATATATATATATATATATATATATATATATGTGTGTGTGTGTGTGTGTGTGCATTTTGTTATGAAGTATATAGCTCTCTATATATATATATATATATATATATGTTATATATAGAGAGCGAGATATATACTTTATAACAACATCGACACACATATATATATATATATATATATATATATATATATATATAGAGAGATATATACTACATGTACATTGTACAGTGTACATTGTACAGTGTACATTGTACAGTGTACATTGTACAGTGTACATTGTACACGTAGTATATACTAAGGAAATACATATCCGTAGTATATCTATAGGCGTAATTTATCTAGTATGACACTCCTATATCTAGAGGTGGGCGTTTGAACTACGAAAGCGCGAGCTTCGATATTGAATAAACTATTAGTCATAGATTTTTGGCGTCGGTTTTAAACCACAACCTAAATATATATCTACTATAATATAAAGGTACCCTTAAAAATAAAGATGAACAGAACCAAGACGACATATCTACTGGTGAAGATACGTCATAGTATAATATTCTAATATAAATTCATAATAATAATTTATAAAAAATAAAATATATATTAACAATTCTACAGTATATTATAATTATTATTTATTTTTATTTATACACTTTTTACATGATATTTAACAAAAGTGTTTATAACATGGTAATATTAAATAAAAATAAAATTGTAATATATGCCTGTGAAATATTAAATAACAAAAAGTACTTTATAAATCATAGTAAATTATAAATAAATTTGTTTTTAATAATTTCTTGAATGGTGATGTCAATTCACAATATCGTAAGTCAATATTCAGCTCGTTCCCCTCTACAGGTGCCATTATACTAAATATTCTGATGTTGTGTTTCTTTCAATTTGTTGTAGATTATGTGATATATCACTCTCGTATGGACTTGAATGTGTCTTTATTAATTTTGTGTGGTATGTCCTTATGATGATATGCAATATGTGTAGTTACCAGTAATTTATAAATAATTCGGACATTAATTGTAAGTAGGTTGTTGTTGTCGCATTAGTTCAGTTATGCCGATCGTACTATTGATCTTGGTGGTCATTAATATATATATATATTAATATATATTATAATATATATATTAAATATATATATTATAATATTCCTATTGATGATAACTTTATTTTATTTAAGCCTTAATAACTAGTCTTTTAATTAGAAATTTACATTCATATTAAATATTATTGTTTTTCTTATAATTATGATATGCAATTGATAGTTGGCTGATTTGACTTGCGTTTATAAAACATATTAAGATTTATATCAATTAACACTCCGATATGTTTTACTTTTTATGTGATAGTGTGTAGTATTTATTGGGAGATTATTTCCTTTGAAGTGAATATATAGAACTTATTTTCTGGATTTAATTTTAATTAATTACTATTAAACCATTCAGTAATCTCATTATTGTATTCATTTAATAGTTTTACTGTAAAGTCGTTTTCAGATGATATATAAGTTGTCATATGAGTGGTATTTTATTAGGTTATATTTATCACTGATGTTACACATGGGGATTATGTATAAATTACATATTATAGGACCCACTAGTCTGGGAATATTGTATTTTAAAGATCTTTCTGTTGATTTCAAGTTATTGTTGACTCTTTGTTTGTTTAGTATATATTGACTTATTTATCATTGTTTTGATATATATATATATATATATATATATACTAGTAAATGTATACCGGTATATACTGGTAGTTATGTGTACAAGTGTACCGGTATATACCGGTATTTATATGTACAAGTGTACCGGTATATACCGGTACTTATGTATACAAGTGTACCGGTATATACCGGTATTTATGTGTACAAGTGTACCGGTATATACCGGTATTTATGTGTTCAAGTGTACCGGTATATACCGGTATTTATGTGTACAAGTGTACCGGTACGTATGTACCGTTATATACCGGTATATACGAGTATTCTGGTAAGTTACCATACCGGTATTAGTGTCCACAAAATACCGGTATGGTAAGTTACTGTACCCGTAATTAGTACTCAAAAATAACCAAACCGTACTCAAAAATGTTTGCTGGGATACTACTACTACTACTACTACTAGTATTACTATTATTATTTATAATAGTAGATATTATATTATTCCTATTACTATTACCAGGTATCCTACTCCTACTACTAATAGTTATACTAATATCACTTCTATTGTATATACTAGTACCTACATAAATATATATATATATATATATATATATATATATATGTATATAGTATATAGTATATACTATATACTACATAAAAATATATATGTATATATATATAAATCCGATTGATATAAATATGATTGAAAGATTGCAAAGTTTTATTACGTTTTTATACGTTTTATATACGTTTTATTACGTTAATATCATAGAGCTAGATAGAAAGTTCTCTCTGGTTCTATGATTAATATCCTAAATATAAATATATCAATGATCATAGAAGAATATATTATGGATTGTATACTTTTATATTAAGTAAAGTAGTATAACATTAAATGTACTGGTTTTTGTTTAGTATTGTAATATTATTAATATTGATTTACGTAAATAAAAATTTTATTAAAATAAAATCTCATTTAAGAAAATAATTATGTAAACATTAAAAATACATAATAATTATATAAACAAATGAATACGTTCAGGGCCGGCTCAAGGGGGGGGGGGGCAAACCGGGCAATTGCCCTGGGCCCAACATTTTGGGGGCCCATAAATTATTTGAGAAACATTTTTTTACTATTTATTAAAAAAAAAATATTTATAAACAGTATTTTTATACATTCTATTTTCTTATTTTAATTAAACAAATAAAAATAATATAATAAATTAATTAAATATGAGTTATTTAGACATATGAGAAAAGTGAATTTTACAAAAATTTCAAAATTTACATGAAGATATTATGGTAACACGTAAATGAATAGGTTGGAGCACATGCTAATAGTGAACACCATATACTACCTCACAGATATCAGAATATCAGATGAAATAGTATGAAACGAATTGATAAATATTTGATTGATAAACCGAGAAGCGATTAATGATACTAGATAAATGTATTAAAGGATTATTAACCACTACATCGAGAACAAAATATATATTAACGTTTTTTTTATTAAAATTAAAATGATTCAGATATATGTTAACTATAATTTCTGACATATTTAAAGAATTATATTGATTATAAATTACGAAAAAACGGTATTTTATATAGATGTATAATAGTAATTAAGACTAATAAAATATCTTTTCAAAATTATTTTTCTCAAAATAATTAAATTTTCTCTATCTACGCGGGCGTATTAAAAAAAGATGTGTCTTGTTATAGTGTATATATTATTATATTTTGTAGTGTATATGTGAATCAGATAGAGTGTAAACACTCAGGAAAATACAAAAGCAAAGCTTGACTAGGTATTTTCCCACTCAACTTGATAACAGCATTACAAGAATAAAAAATAAAAAAAATATTAGTAAATTATAAAATGACAATAACTTATTTTAAAATTTCAATTTTGTATATCATTAGAACTATAATTTTGTATATATATATATACTATTGTATATATTATTAAACTTATTTGATTTGTAAATGTGATTCGTGTAAATGAAAATCGTGCTGAATAAATAAGTAAGAATATACTTGAATATTGTTATCAAGGAGAGGTCATCATTTTCAGTTAAATACAAAATAAAATATAATAAATAATAAAAGTATATATAAATAAAATAAATGTATATTAAAAGAAGAAAAATATATAAAACAAATGAAATAAATGCATAAAATATGTAAAAAATATAATAATGAAAGAGAAAAAGATAAAGAAACTAAACACAATAAAAAATATAAAAAGTTAACTAATACGAAGAGGTAATAAATAATTTAATATTTGTTTTAAAAGTTTTTTTATTCATTAATTTGTGAAAAGAAGCTGGTAATGCATTCCATATCTCAGGAGCTTTGTTAGTAAGGCAAAACGATTTTCTATGTGTTCTAATTTTGGGTAAAACCAATTTTTTAGATAAAGGCTTATAAATATTTGAATTTTGTGTAAAAAGATATTGTAAAATTATAGGCAAAGATTTAGTCATATATCTATTTATATATTTTAAGATATTAATCTTTATAATATCTTGAAATTTTAAAAGATTGAATTTTTTATATATATAGGTATATATATATATATATATATATATATATATATATATATATATATATATATAGTTCAATTCAAATAACCTATGAGTATTCTGCTTTATAGTTTTTTTTTAATAATTTAATTTAACCTACCTATTAATGAAATTATGTAAAAAAAATTGTTACTAGAATATTTACATATATAAATTATATTTATATTTATTGAAAAGGATATTATTTATATTATTTATATATATAAAACTAAAGGATTTTTTTGTTGTAATTAGCTAACTAGTAGGCTACTTACAAATGAATTATTATATTGACATCAACCTCGTATATCTATTTACATATACACACCCACAATGACGATATTAAAATTAGAACAGGTGAGATATAAATTATTAAAGAAATAAAAATTCAAAATATTATATAGTATATAGTATATCAGTGGACTCAACTCAATATATATCACATATAGATCAGTTAACAATCGTCATCATATATGCCAAGTAAGGTATGATTATTTAATATTTATTGATGTAAAAATGAGATTGGGAGAAAAAGGATAGGATTTAATCCTACCTAGAGATTAATTATCACACTGGTAAATATTTAGCTAATGATTTATTAGATTATTTTTTAATAATAATATAAATATAAAAGATTATAGAGCTCAAGATTATGACAATTTCAGCAATATGTCTGAATATTAAATGAAATGCAATATTTAATAATAAATCATAGTCTATTGGCAATACGGACCCCCTGAGCTGCGCCTTTGTTAAATCTAGTTGGGCAAAATACCGTTGAATCAACTACAATTGCAGCAATATCATTGGTTTCATACCAAATCAATATAGTTTATTTAGCAAACCTAAATATATATTATTTTAACATCTAGATTAAAGAAAGGATATACTATTTTGTATTAAAAGAATTATCGAATATAATATGGTCATCACAATCTATAGCATTATAATGCTATTATAATATAATAACTATAGTGCATTATATTGTGGACTTCCTATTAATACATAAGTTATATAACTACGATATATATATGATATTATATATGTAATTTACGTAAATTACATTAATAGAGTCAATGTATTTATTCAGTAAAATGCAAGAATTTTATACTTCAATATTATGAAAAACGTGAAGCTAATTACTTTGTAGAATAAAGTCGATGATGAAAGTATTGCAATTAGGTTCAATTGAGAAAATAATAGCAGTAATAAAAAATATGTATATACTTATTAAATACATAGGCGAGAAAATAAATGATTATGAGGATTTTATTTGAGTATACAAACAACACAAATTACAAAAGAATTAGTATAATGATATCACTTGATTAAAAATTGAATTTACATCATACATCATATGCAAGTTCAAAATAACTCTTTTCTACCAATATTTGACAACTTAATTGATAAGTAGGTATATAAATTTGTTTTAATATATATTATACTGTATTGATATACACCTCAAAGGAATGGACTATCCAAACATTATTATATACAATATATGGTGGGATAGATGTATATACAAATGTAGACATTTTCATCCGAATATATATATATACCTTGTATTTTAATGGCAAATAATTAAACTTGAGAGATAATAGCTTAAGGTTCTCGAAACTTAAACTTATAAATAATGTTCTATGACATTTTCTGACATAATAAATAATATAAACTATGGATACATTATCTTTATAATCAAAGCTAATTAATGAAATTTATAATTAATACATACTACTCATTTTTTAGAGATGAAATCGAGTAATATAAATATTTAATTATACTTATATAATTTTTATTTTTTACTAATTAATTTATTTATTATCTTATACAATATTATATTGCAATGAATGTAAGGGTGCAACTTAATATATATGTCCATCCATGGAGTGAATGATTTCCCCCTCTATATATTATACATATCTTAAAGGGCACATCCTTCACACGAAACATGTAAATATATATGAAAAACTAACATTTATAAAACTCCAAATGTAAAGCTTTTAAATATTTGTACATAATTGTATTATGCATAGAATAATAATATAACCTATATCATTTATATATATATATAAATTTAATAGTTATAAATATATTAGTTATTGCTAGAATGACCCTATTAATATGTTATACAAATTATTATGGGGCCCATGTGTTTTTTTTGCCCGGGGCCCAAAGTATGCTTAAGCCGGCCCTGAATACGTTATGCAGATGTACCAAATGCATCTTCGTCGGAGTTTATATGAATATTATGTACATGGTAAGTTTAATATAATATACTGCTAATACTACTACTACTACTACTACTAAATCAAATCAAATCAAAATGGTTTATTTATACACTCAATTGTATAGCAATAGGTTTGCTCCATTGCTACAGCTACCACTACTACCACTACCACTACCACTACCACTACTACTACTACTACTACTACTACTACTACTACTACTACTACTACTACTACTACTACTACTACTACTACTACTACTACTACTACTACTACTACTACTACTACTACTACTACTACTACTACTACTACTACTACTACTACTACTACTACTACTACTACTACTACTACTACTACTACTACTACTACTACTACTACTACTACTACTACTACTACTACTACTACTACTACTACTACTACTACTACTACTACTACTACTGTTTCAGTATCAATATCAGTATCAGAATCAGTACAGCTGTATGTATAGGTATATATACCTATACCTATAGGTAGGGGAGGGTGGGGTTGTATGACCATGTTTTTGTATAAAGTGCTATAATGGTGGTAATAATACATTTTTCTTAATTATTTAAATTGTATTGCATAATATATGATATTAGTTAACTAATATATCACTATTAGATATAAGGAATACTTATAAGATTTCATAATTACAATTAATAAAAAAAAATAAAAAAGTTCATTCAACCCCGCCTTTGGGGTTGAATACCCTGTTTTACTTCTTTAATTGCTCTTATCATGATAGTTTTATCACGTATTCTATCAGTTTGTTGAGTATAGTTTCTCATTTTTGATTCCTAGAAATAATATTTAAATAATTATTATGAATTAGTAATTGACCCTCATTAAAATTAATTTAATTAATTATATTGATATATAATTAATTATATTATTTCTATTTAATCATTACTTATTTATATTCGGATCATTGAATATATATTATAATATTATAATAATATTAATATTATAATATTATAATATTATATTATAAATATTAACATATGATATTTGTGTGATTGAACAATGTTCATGTAACCCCATGTTTAGTAGTTCACTCAACCCCATATCAAATTTTATTATTAATTGATAACATTTAAATATTTTATTTAAATTTTAAATATATTTTTATATTAATATTAAGTTAATTATATATTAAACTCATATATATAATATGAAAATAATCAAATAATTATTATAGAAGTTATAACATATATTACCTTGTCTGGAAGTTTTACTTTTGAGCGTACTTTAGTTAAAAATGTGATTAAAATGTTATTATTTTTATTTTTTTATTAAAAATGATACTTCCACAACTGTATTAATTAGAGATGACGATACTAGTTCAGTTAAATAAAATTTCTGCTGTAGCAAACAATTGATATCTCCAGTTGCTCATGCAAGACACCTGTTCATACAACCCCACTCTCCCCTATTAGTATTATTATTAGTATTAGTATTAGTATTAGTATTTGTATTAGTATTAGTATTATTATTGGTAGTAGTATTATTAATATTAATAGGGGAGAGAACTGAGTAATGGCCGATAATTTATATGCCTCAACATACTTCTAATATATCGATAAATTCTGAATTTTAAGATCTTATTATTTTTTGAATTTGCTATAAATCATATATGTTTATAAACAATATTCTATAGAATACTGTGATTTCATTTTATATATTACTGAATATTATTAATTATTTATTGGGCATTAAAAAGGGCATACAAAAGCAATATAATAAATAAAGTCCGGGGTAGTGGCCGATAGTATCAGAATATGCAATAGGTGATGTTTATAATGCATACGAACCTAATTTGATTCAATGATTTAATTATATACACTCACACTCACACACATACATAAGTATAAATATATATATATAATATATAGGTCCTAATCATGTTTTTGTTAAAATTTGACAACACATTATTATGTAATAAATTAGAGTAATTAATTAATTATTTAAAAAAAAATGTACTTTATATTATAGACATTTTGATTATATAAATATTGTATATAGAACTTTTTATCCTATTTAGCATCACTTAAGCTTTAATTAAAACGACCACTACTCCGTTCTCGGCCACTACCATGTTCCGTTCCCTATTATTATTAGTATTAGTATTACTACCATTAGTATTAATATTATTACTATTACTATAGTAATAGTAATAGTAATATTAAGTATACTATTACTATTAATATATATATATATATATATATATATATATATATATATATATATATATATATATATATATATGAATATATGTATACATTTATAGGTATACATTTATATGTATACATTATATATCTAATTCAATAAAAAATATTCTTAATATTTTGAATATGATATACATATAAATATACCAATGATCATAGAAGTGTATACATTTGTATTCGGTAAATAGTATTAACTGTACTGGTTTAGATGTATTATTAATAATATTCATAATTAAGAAAGAATATTAATATTGATTAGCAAAAATAGAAATGTTATTTAAAATAAAATCTCATGTAAATAATGTAATTAGTTACTCAATTTAAAATAAATTTATAATTATGTAACATTAAAAATATATAATATCTATATAAACAATAGAATAATTTATGCAGACGTGCGAACAACATATTCGTCTAAGTGTATATTAATACATGTGTACATGGTAAGTTTAATATAATATATATACCAATACTACTACTACTACTACTACTACTACTACTACTACTACTACTACTACTACTACTACTACTACTACTACTACTACTACTACTACTACTAATACTACTACTACTACTACTACTACTACTACTACTACTACTACTACTACTACTACTACTACTACTACTACTACTACTACTACTACTACTACTACTACTACTACTACTACTACTACTACTACTACTACTACTACTACTACTACTACTACTACTACTACTACTACTACTACTACTACTACTACTACTACTACTACTACTACTACTACTACTACTACTACTACTACTACTACTACTACTACTACTACTACTACTACTACTACTACTACTACTACTACTACTACTACTACTACTACTACTACTACTACTACTACTACTACTACTACTACTACTACTACTACTACTACTACTACTACTACTACTACTATTACTATAGTAATAGTAATATTAAGTATACTATTACTATTAATATATATATATATACCTTGTGCCGTCGAGTCGTAACCGACCCCTGGCGACGTCCATGACAGTTCCTATCCATATCACTCTATTTCTGGCTTCTGCTAGTATCTTCATGATGTTGTCGTTGGCTATATAATGCTGCACATTGTTCAGCCACGTTATGTGTGGCCTACCCCTTCGCCGTTGACCATACATATTTCCTAGCATCAGCTGTAGCTCAATCGAGTCCGCTCTCACCACGTGTCCGAAGTATGATAAGGCAAGTTTGACAATTTCTGCCTCTAGCGTTCTTTCGGGTTTTATGCTGGCAATGATTTCTATATTTGTCTTCCTATCTATATAGGTCACTCCAAGCAGGTTTCTCCAACACCATATTTCGAAAGCATCGATTTTTGCTCTTTCCTTCTTCTTTAGAGTCCAGGTTTCTGCACCGTATAGAATAATCGGGAAAATAAGTGTCTGTACAATTTTTACTTTAGTGGCGAGTCTTAAATCTCTATCTTTAAAAATTTTCCTCAGACTCCCCATTGCACTTTTTCCCATTGCAATTCTTCTGCGTAATTCCATATCTATTTTTCCGTCACTTGTTATCAAGGCTCCCAGGAACACAAATCTTTCAACTACTTCTATATTTCCGCCATCAACTATTATAGAATCTAGTTCTCCTATTGCCATCACCTTAGTTTTTTTGACATTTAGATATAACCCAGCTTTCTCACTCGACGATTTGACTTTTTCTATAAGTTCTATAAGGTCCTCTCTATTACCGGCTATCAATGTGGTGTCATCCGCATATCTCAGGTTTGAAACTTTCCTTCCACCTATGCCAATGCCTTTGTCCCACTTATCTAGAGCCTCTCGCATTATCTTTTCTGCATAGATGTTGAATAGCAATGGAGATAGAATGCAACCCTGGCGTACTCCTTTACCAATCGGTATGTTGCCTGTCTCTCCATACTCTGTCCTTATAGTCGCTTCCTGATTTGTACACAAGTTACTAAGCATGCCAATCAAATGTTCAGGTACTCCCATATCTTTGAGAGTGTTCCATAATCGTTGATGGTCTACACAGTCAAATGCCTTCTTGTAGTCAATAAAACACATGAATAGTTCTCTTTGATTATCCCTAGCTCTTTCCATCAGTCATCTCCAGTTTTATATGTGGTCTCTAGTTCCTCTACCTCTTCGGAACCCGGCTTGTTCGATCGGTAGTTCAGGGATAAGGAAGGCCTCCAGTATTTTTTGTAGAACTCTCAGAAGTATTTTGCTAGCATGTGAGATTAAGGCAATAGTTCGATAATTCCCACATTCTTTTTAATCTTCTTTCTTGTAAATAGGGACATATATGGACTTCTTCCAATCATTTGGCCATGTCTTCATTTTCCATATGCTATTACATAGATTTGTCATGACTCTAATTGCCTCATCTCCTCCTGCTTTTAGAAACTCTATCGGTATTCCATCACAACCTGGAGCTTTTCTGTTAGATATGTGCTGTATTGCTTCATTTACTTCTATCTCTAATACATCAGGTTCATCTTCATATAAATGTACATACAAATTATCATTCATATTAATATCTCTTCTATATAGATTTTCAGTATATTGATGCCATCTCTTTTTTATTTCCTTTTCTTCAGAAACCACTTTTCCATTACTTAATTTCATAGCACAACCTCTTGGGCTTCGTGAGCCAGTCATCTCTTTTATTTCTTTGAATAAGTCTCTAGTCTTACCTATTTTATTTAACTCTTCAATTTTTCTGCATTATTCTCTGATACTTTGCTCTTTATCTTGTCTTGCTTTCTTCTGAAATGCTGCGTTAAGCTTTCGATATTCTCCATACTTTCCTTTGCTACGCATATCCTTTCGTTCTTTAGCAATTTTTAGAGCTTCTTCCGAAAGCCACTTTGAGACTATCTTCCTTTTGACTTTCGGGACCTTTTTATTTGCTGTCTCAATTAGAATAGTCCGAATATCAATCCATAGTTCTTCTGGTGTTCTGTCTTCTGTTTGCAGTGCGTTAAACCTGTTGTTTATTTCTACACTGTAGTCAAGTCCGATTTTTTCCACATCGTATATTTGAGTTTGCATTGATCGTTTTATTAGCTTGAGCTTGACCTTGATATCGGCTATGAGCAGATTATGGTCAGTACCACAATCTGCTCCCGGTAGAGTTGTGACTCGCTTTATGCTACTTTTCCATCTCGATTTGCATAATATGTAACAATTTGATTTCTGGTAGAGTTGTCAGGTGATATCCATGTGCATAGCCTTCGTGGGTGTAACTTAAAGAATGTATTCATTATTCTAAGATCGTTTCTACTACATAATTCTACAAGTTGATCCCCTCTTTCATTCCTCTTGCCCAAACCAAAGTTACCAGTGATATCAATTGATAATTCCTTCCCAACCTTGGCGTTCCAGTCACCTATGATATACAGAATATCGCCATTAGGTATCTGGTCCAATACAGATTGTACTTTATCATAAAATGCATCACTGTGTTCTTCTTCTGCGCTGGATGTTGGGGCATATATTTGTACTACTGTTATGTTTATCGGCTTGCACTGTATACGTATTGTGGCAATTCTGTCATCTACTGGGTTGAAGCCCAGTACACATCTTCGTATTTCATTATTACATATAAATGCCACTCCATTTCGCTTCAATGTCTCCTGTCCAGAGTAGTAGATTTCATATTCATCTGATGTAAAATGTCCCATTCCTGTCCATTTCATCTCACTTATTCCTAGCAAATCAACACCAGTCCTTGCCATTTCTCTCTTGACTACTTCCAAATTTCCATTATTCATTGTTCTTACATTCCATGTACCTATTCTCATTCGTTCTTTTGCTATTCTATGGCTTGCCTCTGTCATTTTCGTTGCACTATTTTCAGTTGATGTTCGTCCTTTCGGCTTTAAAACACCCCCGACGG
>OZ025239.1:18572281-18727281 GCA_964019155.1 Osedax fenrisi | reverse complement strand
GTGATTTATTTCGGTGTAAAACACGGATATTAATCAGTGTAAAACACGGACATTAGCCACCTTACTTCATACACATGTATTGATATTTATATAAAACAATTTTTTTTTGTATAATAAATGTAAATACATTATTATATCTAATTGAAGATTAATTTATATATCATATATTAACTTATAATTATGTTTTTAATTTCTACCACGTAAAATTTCAAAAATCGTGTAAAATATCCAGCTTTTACATGAGGTAAAACACTGACTAAAAACACAAAAATGCACTGGGGTCATCCAATGATGAAAATAGTTCGGTCTAGATTATTAATTATGTCTTTATTTTACTAATGATATTACAATATATAATAATGTATAACTATTACTACTTATTATATATATATATATATTCAAGTAATATATTATTCTAAATAAATTGATTACTGATATTAATTTTATTTAGAAAATTTATTAATTATTCATATAGTTTAGTAATTTAATTATATATATATATATAAAGTTTATTCATTATACATGTATATATGTACATATATATACACAGTTTTACCTAGAGAGAAAATATTTTCTCATAGAAAATTATTTGGTATAAATATGTTGACTAGAAAACATCACTTTTATAGTTTTAATGCAAACCTTGAAGTACATCGATATGATGTTGAGTATCCTAGCAAAAGAAAAGTATAGCGTTCATTAACATTTACGACTGTCATCTCTGTTAGGTTCATATGTATAGGGTAATAGTATACTTATGTAAACAAATGTCTTAATAACGCATCTCGGTGATCCGAAGATGAGCTATTTATAGATATATTAGTATACAATTCAGTGGTCACGGATATCGGCAACGTCTCAAAGGATCAGGGGCAATACTGTTATAGCTCGCTACGAAAGGCAGAGGCAACGGAATATCGTTTCTTACACAGATATCTGAGCCTGTAGAATAACTATATTGATCATCTCGGTGTTCTTTGGTAGTCGTCTGTTTCCTCTAGGTTCTACTAACCTACTGGTTCCTGTAAGCGTAGTTGAGGGCCTTCTTTAGGATCCTAAAGGATGTATCGTTATTCCTCTTGCTTTTCACAGTTTTTTACGTAACTTTAGTTGTTGAAGATGTTAGCTCTTTAGTCTGATTATTTAGTGAAGTATATTTGTGAAATATAAACAATACAAATGCTCCAATAGTAATTCCGATTAGAATAATCCCATCTTTAAATATTTTAATTATAGTTTATTTTATTTCCTTACATTTATAATTATTAATTATAATTAATACATATGATTATAAAAATATATAATTGTATATTTGATAGCTAGAATAAGGGATATACTATTTACTATATACTATATATATAATATCTAAATGATATATCTTTTATTATAATATGGAAAATAGAATATCATTTAGATATTATTATATATTAATTATATAATAATTAAATATATTTATATTATTAAATAAATATATATACACCTAAAAATACTTGCATATGTGCAAATATACGTTATAATAATTATGTTTATATGTTTATGCTCTATTATTGTATATTATATAATTTATTTATACATTAATTATATAGTATATAAATGCAAATATCTTTAATTAATTAAACTAATTCAAATATTAACCAGTTTCTTATTTCTAGATATATCTAGTTTATATTCCCCACTCAATTCATTCTTGTTCTATTTTATACATAATTCCTTGATTTACGGGAAATTCAGATATAAAAGAAAGTACAAATATCAAAATCTATATTAATTGAATATTTCAATGAAAATATATAAAATGAAAAAATGAAAATAATATATTCATAATTAAATTATAAATATCGTAATTGAATTTCAAATTAACTTCATTGAAACTTCATACATTTTCGGTTTTGCTTATTCTAATAGGTTATATTAATATTTTATTTTCATTTTAAATTTATCAAATTTATCAAATTTCAGTAAATTCACTATTATAGTAAATCTATATATTTAATTATATTTCATTTAGATTATAAATATATTAATATTTATAATATATATATATATAGTTTTTCCCAGAGAGAAAAATAGTTGGTATAAATATTTTGACTAGAAAACATTACTTTTATAGTTTTAATGCAAACCTTGAAGTACATCGATATGATGTTGAGTATCCTAGCAAAAGAAAAGTATAGCGTTCATTAACATTTACGACTGTCATCTCTGTTAGGTTCATATGTATAGGGTAATAGTATACTTATGTAAACAAATGTCTTAATAACGTTTTAAATAAAGTTTTATATATATATAAAATATTTATAACAAATTTCATAAATATTTATAATTTCACGGTTCAATTTTACAGCTCATATTATCCAATATATACAAATTAGTATTTACTCGATAAAATTCAAGGTTTTGCTTCTTATGTTTGTTTATATTCATATTTTATTTTCATTTTAAGTTTATAAATATATATAATTATATTTTCATTTATAATGTAAATATATTAATATTTATCGTATATATATAATATATATATATATAATATATAATATATATTATATATATATAATTATATATATATATATAATTATATATATATATATATATATATATATAATTATATATTATAATAAATATTATTATATTTATATCAATATATTCACTTAATTCTTCTTTATTATAATAAACATATATATATATATGTTTATAATAGATATCAAATTCTATTTATCTTTCTTTTTTCGTTTCGTCTTTAAAGTGTTCAAGTTAAATTGATGTATTCTTACAAACTATTGTTTTCTGTTTCTAAGTCATCATTTCAGTAAATGTATCTTTATCACATATTAACGCATCTTGGTGATCGGAAGATGAGCTATTTATAGATATATTAGTATACAATTTTGTGGTCACGGATATCGGCAACGTCTCAAAGGATCAGGGGCAATACTGTTATAGCTCGCTACGAAAGGCGGCAACGGAATATCGCTTATTACACATATATCTGAGCATGTAGAATAACTATCTGGATCATCTCGGTGTTCTTTGGTAGTCGTCTGTTTCCTCGAGGTTATACTAACCTACTGGTTCCTGTTAGCCTAGTTGAGGGAATTCTTTAGAATCCTAAATGGCTGATCGCTATTACTCTTGCTTTTCACAGTTTTCTTGACTTATTTTAACAGGTTTCTACGTAACTTTAGTTGTTGAAGATGTTAGCTCTTTAGTCTGATTATTTATTGAAGTATATTTGTGAAATATAAACAATACAAATGCTCCAATAGTAATTCCGATTAGAACAATCCCATCTATAAATATATTAATTATAGTTTATTTTATTTCCTTATATTTATAATTATTAATTAAAATTAATACATATGATTATAAAAATAAATAATTGTATATTGAATAGCTAGAATAAGGGATATACTATTTACTATAAACTATATATATAATATCTAAATGATATATCTTTTATTATATTATGGAAAAATAGAATATCATTTAGATATTATTATATATTAATTATATAATAATTAAATATATTTATATTATTAAATAAATATATATACACCTAAAAATACTTGCATATGTGAAAATATACGTTATAATAATTATGTTTATATGTTTATGCTCTATTATTGTATATTATATAATTTATTTATACATTAATTATATAGTATATAAGTGCAAATATCTTTAATTAATTAAACTAATTCAAATATTAACCAGTTTCTTATTTCTAGATATATCTATTTTATATTCCCCACTCAATTCATTCTTGTTCTATTTTATACATAATTCCTTGATTTACGGGAAATTCAGGTATAAAAGAAAGTACAAATATCAAAATCTATATTAATTGAATATTTCAATGAAAATATATAAAATGAAAAAATGAAAATAATATATTCATAATTAAATTATAAATATCGTAATTGAATTTAAAATTAACTTCATTGAAACTTCATACATTTTCGGTTTTGCTTATTCTAATAGGTTATATTAATATTTTATTTTCATTTTAAATTTATCAAATTTCAGTAAATTCACTATTATAGTAAATCTATATATTTAATTATATTTCATTTAGATTATAAATATATTAATATTTATAATATATATATATAGTTTTTCCCAGAGAGAAAAATAGTTGGTATAAATATTTTGACTAGAAAACATTACTTTTATAGTTTTAATGCAAACCTTGAAGTACATCGATATGATGTTGAGTATCCTAGCAAAAGAAAAGTATAGCGTTCATTAACATTTACGACTGTCATCTCTGTTAGGTTCATATGTATAGGGTAATAGTATACTTATGTAAACAAATGTCTTAATAACGTTTTAAATAAAGTTTTATATATATATAAAATATTTATAACAAATTTCATAAATATTTATAATTTCACGGTTCAATTTTACAGCTCATATTATCCAATATATACAAATTAGTATTTACTCGATAAAATTCAAGGTTTTGCTTCTTATGTTTGTTTATATTCATATTTTATTTTCATTTTAAGTTTATAAATATATATAATTATATTTTCATTTATAATGTAAATATATTAATATTTATCGTATATATATAATATATATATATATAATATATATTATATATATATAATTATATATATATATAATTATATATATATATATATATATATATAATTATATATTATAATAAATATTATTATATTTATATCAATATATTCACTTAATTCTTCTTTATTATAATAAACATATATATATATGTTTATAATAGATATCAAATTCTATTTATCTTTCTTTTTTCGTTTCGTCTTTAAAGTGTTCAAGTTAAATTGATGTATTCTTACAAACTATTGTTTTCTGTTTCTAAGTCATCATTTCAGTAAATGTATCTTTATCACATATTAACGGATCTTGGTGATCGGAAGATGAGCTATTTATAGATATATTAGTATACAATTTTGTGGTCACGGATATCGGCAACGTCTCAAAGGATCAGGGGCAATACTGTTATAGCTCGCTACGAAAGGCGGCAACAGAATATCGCTTATTACACATATATCTGAGCATGTAGAATAACTATCTGGATCATCTCGGTGTTCTTTGGTAGTCGTCTGTTTCCTCGAGGTTATACTAACCTAATGGTTCCTGTTAGCCTAGTTGAGGGAATTCTTTAGAATCCTAAATGGCTGATCGCTATTACTCTTGCTTTTAACAGTTTTCTTGACTTATTTTAACAGGTTTCTACGTAACTTTAGTTGTTGAAGATGTTAGCTCTTTAGTCTGATTATTTATTGAAGTATATTTGTGAAATATAAACAATACAAATGCTCCAATAGTAATTCCGATTAGAATAATCCCATCTATAAATATATTAATTATAGTTTATTTTATTTCCTTACATTTATAATTATTAATTATAATTAATACATATGATTATAAAAATATATAATTGTATATTGTATAGCTAGAATAAGGGATATACTATATAAAATATACTATATATAATATCTAAATGATATATCTTTTATTATATATAATATCCATAATAATATCCATATTATAATATGGAAAAATTGAATATCATTTAGATATTATTATATATTAATTATATATTAATTAAATATATTTATAGTATTAAATAAATATATATACACCTAAAAATACTTGCATATGTCAAACATACGTTATAATAAATATGTTTATATGTTTATGCTCTACTATTGTATATTATATAATTTATTTATACATTAATTATATAGTATATAAGTTCAAATATCTTTAATTAATTAAACTAATTCAAATATTAACCAGTTTCTTATTTCTAGATATATCTAGTTTATATTTCCCACTCAATTCATTCTTGTTCTATTTTATACATAATTCCTTGATTTACGGGAAATTCAGATATAAAAGAAAGTACAAATATCCAAATCTATATTAATTGAATATTTCAATGAAAATATATAAAATGAAAAAATGAAAATAATATATTCAAAATTAAATTATAAATATCGTAATTGAATTTCAAATTAACTTCATTGAAACTTCATACATTTTCGGTTTTGCTTATTCTAATAGGTTATATTAATATTTTATTTTCATTTTAAATTTATCAAATTTATCAAATTTCAGTAAATTCACTATTATAGTAAATCTATATATTTAATTATATTTCATTTAGATTATAAATATATTAATATTTATAATATATAAATAAATATAGTTTTTCCCAGAGAGAAAAATAGTTGGTATAAATATGTTGACTAGAAAACATCACTTTTATAGTTTTAATGCAAACCTTGAAGTACATCGATATGATGTTGAGTATCCTAGCAAAAGAAAAGTATAGCGTTCATTAACATTTACGACTGTCATCTCTGTTAGGTTCATATGTATAGGGTAATAGTATACTTATGTAAACAAATGTCTTAATAACGTTTTAAATAAAGTTTTATATATATAAAATATTTATAACAAATTTCATAAATATTTATAATTTCACGGTTCAATTTTACAGCTCATATTATCCAATATATACAAATTAGTATTTACTCGATAAAATTCAAGGTTTTGCTTCTTATATTTGTTTATATTCATATTTTATTTTCATTTTAAGTTTATAAATATATATAATTATATTTTCATTTATAATATAAATATATTAATATTTATCGTATATATATAATATATATATATAATATATAATATATAATATATATTATTTATAAATATAATTATATATATATATAATTATATATTATAATAAATATTATTATATTTATATCAATATATTCACTTAATTCTTCTTTATTATAATAAACATATATATATGTTTATAATAGATATCAAATTCTATTTTTCTTTCTTTTTCCGTTTCGTCTTTAAAGTGTTCAAGTTAAATTGATGTATTCCAACAAACTATTGCTTTCTGTTTCTAAGTCATCATTTCAGTAAATGTATCTTATTCACATATTAACGCATCTTGGTGATCGGAAGATGAGCTATTTATAGATATATTAGTATACAATTCAGTGGTCACGGATATCGGCGACGTCTCAAAGGATCAGAGGCAATACTGTTATAGCTCGCTACGAAAGGCAGAGGCAACGGAATATCGTTTCTTACACAGATATCTGAGCATGTAGAATAACTATCTGGATCATCTCGGTGTTCTTTGGTAGTCGTCTGTTTCCTCTAGGTTCTACTAACCTACTGGTTCCTGTAAGCGTAGTTGAGGGCCTTCTTTAGAATCCTAAAGGATGTATCGTTATTCCTCTTGCTTTTCACAGTTTTCTACGTAACTTTAGTTGTTGAAGATGTTAGCTCTTTAGTCTGATTATTTAGTGAAGTATATTTGTGAAATATAAACAATACAAATGCTCCAATAGTAATTCCGATTAGAATAATCCCATCTTTAAATATTTTAATTATAGTTTATTTTATTTCCTTACATTTATAATTATTAATTATAATTAATACATATGATTATAAAAATATATAATTGTATATTGTATAGCTAGAATAAGGGATATACTATATAAAATATACTATATATAATATCTAAATGATATATCTTTTATTATATATAATATCCATAATAATATCCATATTATAATATGGAAAAATTGAATATCATTTAGATATTATTATATATTAATTATATATTAATTAAATATATTTATAGTATTAAATAAATATATATACACCTAAAAATACTTGCATATGTCAAACATACGTTATAATAAATATGTTTATATGTTTATGCTCTACTATTGTATATTATATAATTTATTTATACATTAATTATATAGTATATAAATGCAAATATCTTTAATTAATTAAACTAATTCAAATATTAACAAGTTTCTTATTTCTATATCTAGTTTATATTCCCCACTCAATTCATTGTTGTTTTATTTTATACATAATTCCGTGATTTACGGGAAATTCAGGTATAAAAGAAAGTACAAATATCAAAATCTATATTAATTGAATATTTCAATGAAAATATATAAAATGAAAAAATGAAAATAATATATTCAAAATTAAATTATAAATATCGTAATTGAATTTCAAATTAACTTCATTGAAACTTCATACATTTTCGGTTTTGCTTATTCTAATAGGTTATATTAATATTTTATTTTCATTTTAAATTTATCAAATTTATCAAATTTCAGTAAATTCACTATTATAGTAAATCTATATATTTAATTATATTTCATTTAGATTATAAATATATTAATATTTATAATATATAAATAAATATAGTTTTTCCCAGAGAGAAAAATAGTTGGTATAAATATGTTGACTAGAAAACATCACTTTTATAGTTTTAATGCAAACCTTGAAGTACATCGATATGATGTTGAGTATCCTAGCAAAAGAAAAGTATAGCGTTCATTAACATTTACGACTGTCATCTCTGTTAGGTTCATATGTATAGGGTAATAGTATACTTATGTAAACAAATGTCTTAATAACGTTTTAAATAAAGTTTTATATATATAAAATATTTATAACAAATTTCATAAATATTTATAATTTCACGGTTCAATTTTACAGCTCATATTATCCAATATATACAAATTAGTATTTACTCGATAAAATTCAAGGTTTTGCTTCTTATATTTGTTTATATTCATATTTTATTTTCATTTTAAGTTTATAAATATATATAATTATATTTTCATTTATAATATAAATATATTAATATTTATCGTATATATATAATATATATATATAATATATAATATATAATATATATTATTTATAAATATAATTATATATATATATAATTATATATTATAATAAATATTATTATATTTATATCAATATATTCACTTAATTCTTCTTTATTATAATAAACATATATATATGTTTATAATAGATATCAAATTCTATTTTTCTTTCTTTTTCCGTTTCGTCTTTAAAGTGTTCAAGTTAAATTGATGTATTCCAACAAACTATTGCTTTCTGTTTCTAAGTCATCATTTCAGTAAATGTATCTTATTCACATATTAACGCATCTTGGTGATCGGAAGATGAGCTATTTATAGATATATTAGTATACAATTCAGTGGTCACGGATATCGGCGACGTCTCAAAGGATCAGAGGCAATACTGTTATAGCTCGCTACGAAAGGCAGAGGCAACGGAATATCGTTTCTTACACAGATATCTGAGCATGTAGAATAACTATCTGGATCATCTCGGTGTTCTTTGGTAGTCGTCTGTTTCCTCTAGGTTCTACTAACCTACTGGTTCCTGTAAGCGTAGTTGAGGGCCTTCTTTAGAATCCTAAAGGATGTATCGTTATTCCTCTTGCTTTTCACAGTTTTCTACGTAACTTTAGTTGTTGAAGATGTTAGCTCTTTAGTCTGATTATTTAGTGAAGTATATTTGTGAAATATAAACAATACAAATGCTCCAATAGTAATTCCGATTAGAATAATCCCATCTTTAAATATTTTAATTATAGTTTATTTTATTTCCTTACATTTATAATTATTAATTATAATTAATACATATGATTATAAAAATATATAATTGTATATTGTATAGCTAGAATAAGGGATATACTATATAAAATATACTATATATAATATCTAAATGATATATCTTTTATTATATATAATATCCATAATAATATCCATATTATAATATGGAAAAATTGAATATCATTTAGATATTATTATATATTAATTATATATTAATTAAATATATTTATAGTATTAAATAAATATATATACACCTAAAAATACTTGCATATGTCAAACATACGTTATAATAAATATGTTTATATGTTTATGCTCTACTATTGTATATTATATAATTTATTTATACATTAATTATATAGTATATAAATGCAAATATCTTTAATTAATTAAACTAATTCAAATATTAACAAGTTTCTTATTTCTATATCTAGTTTATATTCCCCACTCAATTCATTGTTGTTTTATTTTATACATAATTCCGTGATTTACGGGAAATTCAGGTATAAAAGAAAGTACAAATATCAAAATCTATATTAATTGAATATTTCAATGAAAATATATAAAATGAAAAAATGAAAATAATATTTTCATAATTAAATTATAAATATCGTAATTGAATTTCAAATTAACTTCATTGAAACTTCATACATTTTCGGTTTTGCTTATTCTAATAGGTTATATTAATATTTTATTTTCATTTTAAATTTATCAAATTTATCAAATTTCAGTAAATTCACTATTATAGTAAATCTATATATTTAATTATATTTCATTTAGATTATTAATATATTAATATTTATAATATATATATAAATATAGTTTTTCCCAGAGAGAAAAATAGTTGGTAGGTATAAATATGTTGACTAGAAAACATCACTTTTATAGTTTTAATGCATACCTTGAAGTACATCGATATGATGTTGAGTATCCTAGCAAAAGAAAATGATAGCGTTCATTAACATTTACGACTGTCATCTCTGTTAGGTTCATATGTATAGGGTAATAGCATACTTATGTAAACAAATGTCTTAATAACGTTTTAAATAAAGTTTTATATATATATAAAATATTTATAACAAATTTCATAATTATTTATAACTTCACAGTTCAATTTTACAGCTCATATTATCCAATATTTACAAATTAGTATTTACTCGATAAAATTCAAGGTTTTGCTTCTTATGTTTGTTTATATTCATATTTTATTTTCATTTTAAGTTTATAAATATATATAATTATATTTTCATTTATAATATAAATATATTAATATTTATCGTATATATATAATATATAATATATATTATATATATATATATATATAATTATATATATATATATATAATTATATATATATATATAATTATATATTATAATAAATATTATTATATTTATATCAATATATTCACTTAATTCTTCTTTATTATAATAAACATATATATATATGTTTATAATAGATATCAAATTCTATTTTTCTTTCTTTATCCATTTCGTCTTTAAAGTGTTCAAGTTAAATTGATGTATTCCTACAAACTATTGTTTTCTGTTTCTAAGTCATCATTTCAGTAAATGTATCTTTTTCACATATTAACGCATCTTGGTGATCGGAAGATGAGCTATTTATAGATATATTAGTATACAATTTGTGGTCACGGATATCAGCAACGTCTCAAAGGATCAGGGGCAATACTGTTATAGCTCGTTGGCGGCAACTGAATATCGCTTCTTACACAGATATCTGAGCCTGTAGAATAACTATCTTGATCATCTCGGTGTTCTTTGGTAGTCATCTGTTTCCTCGAAGTTCTACTAACCTACTGGTTTCTGTTAGCCTAGTTGAGGGCCTTCTTTAGAATCCTAAATGGCGTATAGCTATTACTCTTGCTTTTTACAGTTTTCTTGACTTATTTTAACAGGTTTCTACGTAACTTTAGTTGTTGAAGATGTTAGCTCTTTAGTCTGATTATTTAGTGAAGTATATTTGTGAAATATAAACAATACAAATGCTCCAATAGTAATTCCGATTAGAATAATCCCATCTTTAAATATTTGAATTAAAGTTTATTTCCTTACATTTATAATTATTAATTATAATTAATACATATGATTATAAAAATATATAATTGTATATTTGATAGCTAGAATAAGGGATATACTATATAAAATATACTATATATAATATCTAAATGATATATCTTTTATTATATATAATATCCATAATAATATCCATATTATAATATGGAAAAATTGAATATCATTTAGATATTATTATATATTAATTATATATTAATTAAATATATTTATAGTATTAAATAAATATATATACACCTAAAAATACTTGCATATGTGCAAATATACGTTATAATAATTATGTTTATATGTTTATGCTCTATTATTGTATATTATATAATTAATTTATACATTAATTATATAGTATATAAGTGCAAATATATTTAATTAATTAAACTAATTCAAATATTAACCAGTTTCTTATTTCTAGATATATCTAGTTTATATTCCCCACTCAATTCATTCTTGTTCTATTTTATACATAATTCCTTGATTTACGGGAAATTCTAGTATAAATAAAGTACAACTATAAAAATCTATATTAATTGAATATTTCAATGAAAATATCTAAAATGAAAAAATTAAAATAATATATTCATAATTAAATTATAATTATCGTAATTGAATTTCAAATTAACTTCATTGAAACTTCATAGATTTTCGGTTTTACTTATTCTAATAGGTTATATTAATATTTTATTTTCATTTTAAACTTACCATTTCAGTAAATTCACTATTATAGTAAATCTATATATTTAATTATATTTCATTTAGATTATAAATATATTAATATTTATAATATATATATATATAGTTTTTCCCAGAGAGAAAAATAGTTGGTATAAATATTTTGACTAGAAAACATTACTTTTATAGTTTTAATGCAAACCTTGAAGTACATCGATATGATGTTGAGTATCCTAGCAAAAGAAAATTATAGCGTTCATTAACATTTACGACTGTCATCTCTGTTAGGTTCATATGTATAGGGTAATAGTATACTTATGTAAACAAATGTCTTAATAACGGTTTAAATAAAGTTTTATATATATATATATAAAATATGTATAACAAATTTCATAAATATATATAATTTCACAGTTCAATTTTACAGCTCATATTATCCAATATTTACAAATTAGTATTTACTCGATAAAATTCAAGGTTTTGCTTTTTCTGTTTGTTTATATTCATATTTTATTTTCATTTTAAGTTTATAAATATATATAATTATATTTTCATTTATAATATAAATATATTAATATTTATCGTATATATAATATATATATATATATATATATATATATATATATATATATATATAATATATAATATATTATATATATGATTATATATTATTAAATATTAAATATATTACATTAAATATTAATATATTTATATCAATATATTCACTTAATTCTACTTTATTATATGTTTATAATAGATATCAAATTCTATTTTTGTTTCTTTTTTCGTTTCGCTTTTAATTTCAAGTTAAATCGATCTATTAACGGTTCGATCTCTATTTTCTAATTCGTCAATTCAGTAAGTGTATCTTTATCACATATTAACGCATCTTGGTGATCCGAAGATGAGCTATTTATAGATATATTAGTATACAATTCAGTGGTCACGGATATCGGCGACGTATCTATATATTCGTTTGTTTTTGAACACTAACAATACGATATAATCAATATATATTACACGACATATATATATATATATATATATATATATATATATATTTATGTACAATATAATGATTATATCTTAATTAAAAAAAATCTTATTAAAAACAATTCTTGAAATATTATGACCCATCCATTGTATACGTCATATGATATAAGTGAAACTCGATTTTTAGATATGTATACATATGTATATATACATATCAGATACGACTATAGTATTTTTATTAAATAACTATAACCAAGAAAGCAAAAATATCCCGTCTATAGGATCACATCTATCTATAGATATATCCTACATCAGATCACTCGAATACAAAGAAAAACGCACTCATAATATAAAACTTTTAGGTTGAAATCCCAGTAATTCTCACATGGCACAGTTTCCCATGTGAGTAAAAAACCACTTAGTATACGATACCTTGACGAGGTTAAGTGGCTCCTATGTATAGGTCCAAATTCGTATTAAATTGGTAATTCAGAATACCGTATACTTATTAAATTATTTAAAATTGATAAATAAATTAACGGTTCTCCAGATATTTAAATAGTGTTATTAATAAAGTCACTATAGTATACGTAAACGTATTATCTATATTCTATTTAGATTATTGATTATTTACATGTATGTAGAAAATATCATGAGATTGTTAGAAGAGGATTTACTATGGAAGATGCATTCGAGTGTTCGTAGGTTGCGTTTGAAAGAAACTATAGTGTAGATGAAAACCATGGAGAGTTTGAATGCACATTAATAGTTATAGTTTTTAGAGGGAAAATGTATCAATTAAATAATATAGAGTATTATTAAGCGAACAAATGGAATAAGGCTGTGAAAGGACTAGTGATTAAAATTCTAAAGAAAATTATCCTAGTCACGTGATTATACTTTCTGTAGGAAATGAATTTGTTTTCAACAATGGGGGAGTGAGTAAGAAGTTCTTACTAAGAACTAATCGATATTTATTAGAAAATTACGAGTAAGATTTACAATAATCCTTGATACATTGACAAAACTTATGATATTTCGATTAATACACTCGATTAGAACGAGTAAAACATATTAATTAAATTAATGAATATCATTAATCCCTTAAAGTTTATTTTTACATAAATATAATATATATATATATATATATATATATATATATATTTACATACATTTTTAATTTTTACAAATATATATGTTTTATATATAAATTAAACAACTATGTTATTATATGTACTATAAACTTATTTTAGAATATAAGTAATTTGTAACACTAAATACTTATATATATATATATATATATATATATATATATATATATATATATATATATATATATATGTGTGTGTAAGTATATATGTATGTGTGTGAATATATGTGTAAACATTTATAAGCTACTGATATAATGTGTATTTCGAAGCGTTATTGTGTTGACATATATTGTGTAGTAACCATGACAACCGTTACCATAACACCGGAGATGTTCGTATCGTAATATAAAAAAATTAAATATATCTATTTAGAATATTATTAAATCTAATCTAGCGGTGTCTAATCTAATCTAAATGTACCTATGCGAAAGTTACCGTTAACAAACCACGTATCTTACAGCGTACCTCGAGAGCTACAAGACCAGCGTTATGATCCCCGACAGTTAGTATACTTATATATAAGTGTAGCGTATTTCGATTAACATTCATATATTACTATTATATTATAATATTATTATATAATATCGTGTATATATATATATATATATAAACAACAATTTATACGAATATTTATTGTTAGCGTATACTATACATATAACTCTACTACACGTGTGTAATGTATACCGTATGACCCCGCAGTGAACATCAAAGGTCAAGGTCATACCCGAAGTCCTCATAAAGATACTCCACGAGGTTAATATCGTACCCGTAATACATAATAATCATACCCTATCCTATAATATATAATATCGTCTAGATATATATATATATATGTGTGTGTGTTTGTATGTATGTTGATGTATGCGTATGTTTGTCTTTGTGTGTACAATGTATACGGTTACACTGACCGTGTGTGTATCATTATTACGCTAATAAGTTATGCAATAATATCATATATATATATATATATATATATATATATATATATATATATACATGTATATATTTATACATCATCGATATAAAGACATCTTTCTTTATATCGATGGTATACATGCGTAACGACATATTATTTATTTTAAATAAACCAAATATAAACTCTACATATACGCCGTCTATATATGTGTATATATATATATATATATATATATATATATATATATATATATATATATATACATAGCATATGTGCAAGTATACATAGTAATATAATAGTATACTATCTATAGATATATATTTGTCATTATGAGAATCATGTAGGGGAAAGTAACCTAATACGGACACTTTAACAATAAATGGTCTTAACATTTTATGACTCATTATTGTTATTCAAAAATTACAATATATTAATATTATATGATTATAGATATTATTGTGATTTTTAAATATTATTTAATATTTTAATTCCATAGATAACGGGGATTTCCTTATTCGGTACCCATGTCCGACTATGGACCCTATTTTTTATGCCACTAATTAAACTATATATTGTTGATGAATAAATCAGACAAATTACAATTACATTATTTATAATTAATTTTATTCTAATTTAATTAGTTAATAATTTATTATTTATAATTTATTTTTTTAATTAATAATTCAATATTAAGTATCTAAATAATAATAATTTTAGATTTAGCTTTATTGGTGGTATTAATATTATTATGCACGCGATTTTTTATGAAAATAAGAATAGTTCATACGCTGCATGCTGATTGGTTACAGGGTGTCAGTATTAATTATTATTATTATTATTTATATTTGTTTATACACTTTTTAAATGAAGGTTAACAAAAGTGTTTGTGATAACATGGTAATATAATATAAAAACAAGGTAATATATGCTCGTGATATATTAAATAATAAAAATTACATTATAACTCATATGCAATTATAAATAAATGAGTTTTTAATAATGTTTTAAATGATGATGTTGATTCACAAGATCGTAAATTAATATCGAGCCTGTTCCACTCGATAGGTGCCGCTATACTAAATGCTCTGCTGTTGTGTGCCGATTATTTTTCTGTATTGCTTTGAATTTAATAAATCTAGAGTGTCCGACGGACACTCTAGATTTATTAATACGGACACTATCCATATTAGGGACTTATATGACCTTTAGATATATGCTTATAACTTAATGAATATTTGATAACAAATATAGAAATTATATATATATATAATTTTATAATGGTTTATTTTTTAATAATATATTGTTATATTTTATATCAATACATCTGTATATTCTTGAGAAGGTTTTAAGTTGACATTTTTTGTTCATAAATTTAAAAACGTAATAAAAAAATCAGTTTATGGATATATCAGCAATATTTTGAATAATTAAAAAATAAAAAATACTTTTTTTTTGACTATTTACATAATTATGAATATTTTATTCATTAAATATTTTTTTGTAGGATTTATAGTTTCTGAGATACCGAGAGTGTCCGTATTCGGGCACTGTCCGTATTCGTTTACTTTCCCCTATTATATTTGTTAAAAAAATCAACATTTTCTTAGAAATTTTTCTATATTGTTTTACTAATTTTTTATTTATCATATTTCAATTTATATTATATTTGTATACTCTTTTATATATTTATTTCTATCAATTACTATTTTTATATGTTATTTAATAAAATGAAATTTAAATATTAAATTATGCGTATATACATTTTACTGTATACAGTAACATGTATACATTAATAACATTTTACTTTAATTACTTTAATACATATATGTATATTATAATATACTAAATATGGTAATTTATATTTAATATTGTGCTTCTATATAATTTATCGATTTTAAATTTGGATTGATGATATGAACATTATTCAGTCTTGTATTCAATCGATGAGAGGGTTTGACTTAATGGATATAACTCGGTAGTATTATGTTTGCAAGGGTAACATTAACATCACAAATATGTTATTATTGTGGCAAGTGTAGCTATAATTGTAGTGTATTAATACATTAATAAACTATTGTGTATATGCTTATTTAAAAAAAAGTATATTATCTAACCCGTCCATAACTGTATGTTACCTATTTTGAATTTATTTTAACAATATTTTTTTTTTAAGTTTTATAATACCTATATTTTACCATTACAATTTAAAATCTTTTGTTAGTTAATTTTTAATATTCTAGTATATACTCATAATTTTTTTTTTCATCGGAAAATTATAAGCTTTGATACAATATCTATCCGGGTTTTTATACCAAATTCTGAATTATATATATATATATATATATAAGATAGTCATTAGACTTTTTAAATATCGAGTATACTGATATCCATTTGGAGAAAAATACGTATTCGTATTTAACTATATATATATATATATATATATATATATAAGAAAATATACCAATATTTATTGTTATCGTGTATTATAGTAGATATATATATAGCAGTCCAATACACGAATTTCATTCATACATCACCCCGCAGTGAAAGTGAAAGGTCAAAGTCCTACCCAAGGTCAAGTTCCTATCCAAGGTCAAGTTCCTCCCCACGTTAAAGTTCGTCGACAAGCTCAATGTCCTACCCACGGTCAAGGTCATAATAATAAATGTCCTCCCTACAGTAAATAGCTTATAAAAGGTCAATGTCCTCCTCAAGGTTCATGTCTTTACCAAGACAAAGGTCAATGTTTGGTTACTCCCCAATGTCAAACTTCTTCGCATGTTCAAGTTCCTCTTCAAGGTCATCTACAAGGTCATCCTCGAGATCCTCCCCAATGCCAAGCTCCTAAACAAGGACAATGTCCTTCTCAAGCTTTTCCCCTAGGTCAATGTCCTTCACAAATTCAAATACATCATCATGGTCATACCCAAGAACCACCTAAAGTTACTCCCCAAGGTCAAGCTCCTTCACATATTCAATATCCTCCTCAAGGAAATCCCCAAGTTCCTCTTCAAGTTCCTCCCCAAGGTATATGTCTTCCAATAAGTCAAGGTCATCCTCAAGTTGTATCCCAAGGTCAAGCTCCTTCACATGTTCAATGTCTTCCGCAAGGTCATACCCAAGGTCAATTTCCTCCAAAAAGTCAAGGTCCTTCTCAAGTTTCTCCCATAAGTAAATGTCCTCCACAAATTCAAGGTCATCCTCAAGGTAATACCCAAGTTCCTCCTCAAGTAACTCCCAAAGGTAAAGCTCCTTCGCATGTTAAATGTCCTCCGCAAGGTTATGCCCAAGGTCATCCTCAAATTCCTCCCCAAGATCAATGTCATCCTCAAGTTACTCCCCAAGGCCAAGCACCTTCACAAGGACAATATCTTACTCAGGCTCCTCCTCAATGTCAAGTTCCTCCCCAAGGTCAGATATCTGTACCCGTTCACTACACCCGACACGACGTCCTCTCCGCAATGACCTACACCGTTTCGCTAGCCGAGTACCTGGTGAATACGCAGAAGTCTCTCAAGGTCATGCAGCACGCAATCCAGAAGTCGGCGATGACGCCCGCAGCTCGAGCCATCTCCGTACGCGCGTACGAGGGCACCCTTGTTGTAGAGAAGTTCGCCTCCGATATGGTGTTGTCGAGTGTTAAGCGCGCGGGGCGGGTGTTGCGTGCGTCGGGGGCGGAGCATCACGAGGAAGAGTTCAACGCCTTCGTGCAGGGCGTACTGAACGTCCTACGAGATTTAGAGTTCACGGCCGTGCAACCACCTTAGTTGACCCGCGTTGACCGCGGTGACCTTCAAGTTCTCGATCACTAACTCCCAACAGAACCACAACATAACTAGACAGTACTAGTTCGTCCGGGTGATATCCGGTTGTGACGTCACGAGTTATTACGCGCGATGCGCCTATTCGATAATAAACCACATTAATACTTACATATATACCTGTTTTCATTCCTGTGTTATTTATATGTGTATATGTATATAATATATATATATATACTATATATAATTATAATTATAATAATAATCATAATAATAATAAATATAAAATAAATGTATTATAATAGTAATATAACTAATATAAGAACCAAAAATAAATGCTTACGCTCAATTTTTAATATTTCCAATACTCTTTTAAATTATGATTATTTATATTTAAAATTAAATATATTAAAGTTTAATGATATTATTAAGGTATATGTAATTCCTAAGATTGCTTTATTATTTTAGTTTTGCTTTATCCATTTTATTTTCGATTGTGCAGTTAAAAATGTATTAAGTATTTAAGGCTTTATTGATGAATTATAATTACTTTTATTTCACTTTTAATTCAAATAATAAATCGGTAGATGAAATATATTTTATTATTTTAATTTTCATGTTAGTTCCGAATTTGTAGATATTATAATATGTATATCATGTAGACATATATTTATATTCTAAGTTGTATTACAGTTTATGCTTTAATACACTATATGTTTATGTATATTATTAATTTATTTATTTTCCAGTATTCAGTATCATATATTTTATATAGGTATTCCTATAGTATATTCAGTATTCAATGTTCAGTATTACAATTTTATAATATAATAATATATAGTTTATTAGGTAAATAAACAAAAATATGGAAGACAAAATTGATATGAATTGATATCCAAATCGACATGTTAACAAATTCAACATTGGGTTTACATTTAATAACAAAACGCCTTGGTCTATGCATACCGAACAATATATAATGTAATACGTAATAAATTCTCATCGCTGAACATCCGTGAGGTGATAATTCACGTTTCCAGTTATTTATCAATTCCGTAAGTTGGGAAATGTCGGATAGAAGTTATTCGATACGTATAGACAGTTTATTTTGTCCGCCGAAATATAAATTCATAAAGTAGGCGTAATTATATCTGGAATACGATTAATGTAAACAAGGTATACAAAGTGTTATATTCAAGTGTATGATTGACATTTGTCGTACACCAGATACAAATTGTATCATACAATATTGTGGAAACTTGATTGACGTGAGTTTATGTATATGTATTTCTATTTCCTATTAATTATGTATCTATTTTGTTATTAAGTCGGATATAATTAATAGATTAGGTTACTTCTGATTTTTAGAATGTAAAAATTAGATATTTTTCTTTACAATTATGATAACTATTGTCATAAACATGTTTATAGATGCATCTAGGTAGGTCATAATAACCGATGTCATTATAATAGGATAATCATTATGACTTTTCAAATTCCTTAAAATACGCATATTAAATAAAATGTTATACTATTATTAATTTAATATATTGTATATTTTATATTTAATATATCCTTTCTAATAGATATGTTCTATATTATATAGGATATAACATATTAGCTATAGCTAGTATACTAGTAGCTACCTATGTATACTTATTAACATAATATCATGCTTTATTTTAATTAGTCTATAATACATAAGTCATATAAATTAGTAGTCATAATTTATTAGGTATACATATATTTTTAATAAAATATCATTTGTAAATATTTAAATTAATTAATTGTTAAAAATTATGATATATCAATTATAGTGATATTCTCAAAAACTATTCTATACATTTATTGAAAACAAAGAATTTATTTTGATAATATATTTTATATAATAATTGATTTATAATTCAAAATTATATATTATAATGAAAGATAAAATCATTTTAATAAATATGATTAATTCTAAATAATAATAATAAATAATATATTAATAATTTATTTTTTGTATATTTGATAATTTACTATATTCGTGTTGAACATTCGAAAATAAAGGTTGCTGATTATTTGTAGTTGGAAAATAGTATATTGTAATAATGTATATTTCTCTAGTCTGTAATGGCTCAATGTATAATTTCAGATGAAATAAACGCTGGTAGGTACACTAAAAGATTCATCGTGTGCATCATTAAATGTATTCTATATCATCTATTGAATAACACGTTATAAGGTGTAAATGTTTAATATGTCCTTTTAAAAGGGGTATCTCACAACCAGTATTTCCGGAAATAATGTCCGGACATTTTTCTAGAAAGTTAACTACAATTTTAATTACCTGTTACCTGTTACCTTATAGGGTTAGGCACTTCCATCAACTTCTTTATGGAAGTTTTCAATGTATTTATTGGCAAAAAATGTATGTTTTGAGATTTGACTTGAATATTACAGTTGAGTCAATTTATCAGATATAGTGAGATAGATCATTCCAGATTTTTGGAGCATGGACGGAGAAAGATTTATGTTTGGCAGATGTTAAATATTATAGAACTGGAGTTTTAATTTTAATTTGTAGGGGAAAGTAACCTAATACGGACACTTTAACAATAAATAGTCTTAACATTTTATGACTCATTATTTTTATTCAAAAATTACAATATATTAATATTATATGATTATAGATATTATTGTGATTTTAAAATTGTATTTAATATTTTAATTCCATAGCTAACGGGGATGTCCGTATTCGGTACCCATTTCCGAATACGGACACCCCGTGTTATAATACGGACACCCTATATACCACTAGGTAAACTATATATTATTGATGAATCAATCAGACAAATTACAATTACGTTAATTAAAATTAATTTTATAAAAATATATTGTAATTTAATTAGTTAATAATTTATTTATTTTTATTATTTTTTAATTAATAATACAATTTAAGTATGTAAATAATATTTTTTTTAGAACTAGCTTTATTGGTGGTATTAATATTATAACGCACGCGATTTTTATGAAAATCAGAATTGTTAATACGCTGCGCGCTGATTGGTTATAGGGTGTCCGTATTAAGACATTTAGAGTGTCCGTATTAGGAACTTAAATGACCTCTAGATATATACTTATAACTTAATGAATATTTGATAACAAATATAGAAATTAAAAAAACAATTTTTAGAATGCTTTATTTTTTTAATAATATAGTATTATATTTTATATGGATACATTTTTATAATCTTGAGAAGATTTTAAGTTGACATTTTTTTTCATAAATTTAAAAACGTAATAAAAAAATCAGTTTATTGAATATATTAGCAATATTTTGTATAATTCAAAAATAAAAAATACTTTTTTAGACTATTTTTATAATTATGAATATTTTATTCATTAAACATTTTTTTGTAGGATTTATGGTTTCTGAGATACCGAGAGTGTCCGTATTCGGGCACTCTCCGTATTCGGTTACTTTCCCCTATATTTGTGTTCGTAAATAGTTATGTTGGGAGTTTGTAAGTTGGCGAGATAGTCAGGTGTATTATGATGAGTAGCTAAATGTATGGTGATTGAAATATTATAAATTATACGTGATTTTATTGGCATCCATGTAATTTGGTTCTTAAAGGAGATATATGTTGTCTGGAATGTTTAGCTATGTTGAATATAAATCTGATGGCTGAGTTTTTAAGTTGTTGGAGTTTATTTACTATAGATTGTGAGGAGGCATAGATACAGGAATTACAGTAATCAATGTGGGATAGAATGATGGATGTAACGAGAAGTTTTGCAGTATTAAAATTAATTAAGGGTTTTATTTTTCGTAAGTTGTATAGTATGTAGTTAATTGACTGTGATAGTGATTCAGTCTGAATGTGAAACTGTAGTGTTGGGTAGATTAATATACAAAGATTTTGTTACCTTATTAGCACAAGAAATACTCAAATTGTTAATGGTAATTCGTGGTGGAAGGAATATAGCAGTATATGTTTTAATTTGCAGTGATTCAGTTTTAAGACAGTTTAGTGATAATGAGTTGTTGATGAGCTATTTATGTATATCAGTAATGCAGTTGTTAAGTACATTTATGTCATGTTGTTAAGGTCTATAAATCTACAGTGTAATTATATGTCATCTGTATACGAGTGATAGTTTATAATGGGGTATTTGTAAATAATGTTAAATAAGGGAAGTATACTTATATCTATAGATAGATATTGAACAGGAGTGAACCAAGGACAGTTCCTTGAGGTACTCAATGAGTAACTTTACGAGGTTTAGAAATTAGTGAATTTATACTACTTTGGTAAAAACGATAAGTTATGTATGAGATGAACCAACCGAGTGCAGTACCAGAGATTCCGATAGAGGATAGTCGATTTATAAGGATATTATGGTCAAGGATGTCGAAAGCAACTGATAAATCAAGGAGAATGTAGTGAGTTACCCAGGGTAACTTACCCTCTTACTTTCCGACAAATTTCCGGAAATATAGTAACTTTAAAGGGGGTCCCACTACAAGCAAAACCTCCTATAACCGAGGTTATAGGAGGTCTTGCTACAAGTTGCTAGACAATCACTCTCTAGCAAACATTTCCGGACATTATTTCTGTATAGTGTACCTCGGTATGTATTACCAAATTCGACATCGATGAATATATATACATATATATTATATGATATAATATATAGATATATCTATATAATTATATCTATATATTCATATATATTGTATATAATTATAATGTGTTTGTATCTACTAAGAAAATTCTGTATTTGTAATTGTATCTACTATGATTTTTTTTAAGTAATTGTAGTAGTATATTATAAGGATATATATATATATATATATAAGTTATATATAATATAACCTATCTATTATAATAGATAATAGATTATAATTATAAGAAAAAAGTGTGTAATTTTAATTGTAGGCGATTTAAAAGTACTTTAAAAGTAGCCTATATATTATACATTTTTTGAGTATCGTGCCCAGCTCTGTATATATATATATATATATACATATATATATATATAGTATAAATGGTCATCAAAAGAAGTAATAGACTTATACAATATATAAATAACTGTGAAAGGCACAGGTCAATATAAAACAAGGCGTAGCATTTGTTTTCTTGGGCTCTAATTTCTAATTTTGAAGTTCTTTATAGAAATAGTAAACATAATAGTCTAATCAGGTAACACGCGCTTTCCGGAAAGATATAGTTCCATTAGGTATACTATTTAGTTTATTTAGTTACACCCCAAACTCAATTTAAATAAAATTCTATCAGGGTTCATCAAATAAATGGAGCTTCGCTCCAATGTCTATGGGATTCATAAAAATAATATCATTATACAAGGATTATTATTTATTTACAATATACACGTGTCATAATAAAGATAGATTATTTAAATTTTTTTGTTACATATCTATATTTATATATATATTTACTTTGTTTATTTAGTGTATATTTTATCCTTTAAATTGTTGTTTGTCTCTAACGCCTCTTTTATCTGTAGTACATATTATTAAATATATACTATATTAATACTATATAATCTGTTTATTAATACTTATTGATAATGAGTTCTAATGATTTAACAAATTTAAAATTTTATTTATCTACAAATAAATTATTTATTATACTTTTTACATTATTAACATTTGCCTATTGTTCTGATCCAAAAACAAAACTCGAAGGATTATATGATATCGAAGATAACGTAGTTGTTATTAAAGGTGATAGTAGTTATAATGAAATTATGTTAACAAACCAAACTGCTTTAGCAGTAGAATTCTATAACAGTTGGTGTGGACACTGTATTAGGTTCGCTCCAACTTGGAAAGCGTTGTCAAAAAATATAATAGGTTAGTTTGAATATTAATGGAATAAGTCCGCGCGTGGAAATGTAAAGTAAGCGATCGCATATTCAATATAATATTGAATATAATATTGAACATGATTGTGTATTCATTTATAATTATTATTATAATATACTAATTTAATTAGTAATTATATTACTATTCTAATAATTATAATTATTATTAAAATTAATATATTATAATAATATAATATTATAGTTTAAGTAGAAAACCATCGTATTTTAAATAATATGTGCAGTGTTTTCCCTAATGCACGCTAATATATTTTTATGTAATACAATGTTACATTGATTGTATTAATACATTAGTTGTAAATTACAACTTGTAAACAATATTATTATATAAATGGTTGTATTACTACTAAATAATAATATATATATATATATATCATATATTATATGTATATGAATATTATTATATAATACATTAATATTAGTAATTGTCCTAAATTCATAAATTTAAATGTAACATAAAAGAAATTTACAATCACGTTCATACATTATGGATAACACACATTCGTGTATAGTATATACAGTGTATAGTATACACTGTATACCCTCCACATATTATTTAAAATACGTCGCTTTTTCCGTTATACGATATTATACAAACATGAATAATTTTCGAATAAATTCTATATTATATAAAAATGTCTAATTTAATATAATATTAAATCAACATCGTAATTACATTATGTTACTATATATATATATATATATATATCAGAATATAGACCCATTACATATGTATATGCACTAATGTATATGATTATCGTAGCAAATTATTATCCACACAACTCTTATATTAAGCTTATGTTTTTATGCTCGGCTATAATTGAGGCTTACTGAACATTACAGTTCTGTAATCATTACGTATAATCATAATAATATAGATATTAACAATCAAATCTTGATATATATATATATATATATATATGATATATACTATATAACACTAATAGTGATGCGTAATCGCGTACATACTATTATAGCGCACGACGTACGCAATGTTGTTACCGTCGACTATCTGCGCAACCTGCTAACGCGTGCTTTAGTCTAATCGAGCGGATGTGTTGAATTATAGAATGCATACGTACGGCGTACGCGTTACGGCTGCGCAGATAGTCGACGGTAACAACATCGCGCTGCTATCACCTAGCGACGACGCATCTACCACTAGGGGTGCTGCAACAGGGGGGCGGGGACGGGGGGATATGTACCCCCCACTTTAAAATCTAGGGCGACCTCCTACGAATTGGCCCCCCCCCCCCCCCCCACTTTTCCACCAAATTTATTTTGATCGGTTGGTCCCCCCTACATACACACCATCGTTCCAGCGCCCCTAATAGTAACAGATACGTCGTCAGAGTGGTCGCGAGGAGAATGCGCTGAATGTAGCATCTCTAGTGTGAAGCATCTATAATTTAGTTAATGTTTCGTAATGGAATTTCAATCGAAAATTAAAATCATCGACGGATATCTCGAAAGTATACCCCCTACATATACACCAGCGCCCCCTATCGACCACTCGTCTCTAATCTCACGACGATTATATCGATAATTATAATTGCTCAGTGCATAGTATTCCTATATGTTATTAACGTTCTGAGCCTGAGTTGCGCGCTATTATACAAACTGTTCAGCGATAATATAATATTGATCGTAAGTTATACGTGACGTTATAGCAAGATTATAATTCAAAGTATTCGGTTCAAATTGCTGCGTATATCGTTGACATATGCGCGTGTTATATAATATAGTTATATATATATATATATATACAGTGTATTTTATTACAATATACGTGTACGTCCCTACGGCGATGCGTAATGCTCCTAAATTTAATCAATGTCACACCATCATGTGTAAAATAAATCTATAATTATATATACAGTTAAACGACTAGATAAGCACCGCGCTTCTTCATTTACCATGGTCAGGCCTACAATTTTGATATTATATTTATATATATATATAATTCATACTTGTATGAATGTGAATGTATGAATACCCAACATCAGCTGCACAATAATGATAATTACACGCCTCGTATAAAGGTTGGAACTCTGTAATCCGATTGGTCACGGTGGATTGTAACTGCGACGACAACGCGAACGTTTGCAGAAAGATGAACATCAACGAAGTACCAAACATCAAGGTCGTGACCTTTAGAGTGATTATCACGTATTGTGATCATGCGCGTTATTAATATTAATAATAATAATCGTTTATTAGAAGTTTATATTTATGATGGTATAATATATGTAAATAAAAATAATTATTAATCAATATCTTTTTTAGAAAGATTTTGTTATCTTTTAAATTTAAAACCATTTATGGCTTCAAATTAATAGGTAAATATATTTGATTGTTGCCTTATTATGTCATATTACGCGTATGATTATATAATATCCCGCGATGACCGTGTGTTTGACATGCGTGTATTTCACCTGTATAGGGACCATCATTAAATATGCGTTCAACTTTTATACGTAGTTATTATTTAAATCATTATACGCATTATATTTATTATAGTTATTACATTCGTTATATTAACTTTATTTATTACATTGTATTATATAAACCGCATACACTACTACGTTAACCCCTGACCCCTACCTATTACACCTAATAACTATGCCGGTCAAACAGTTGTTCTCGGATGAACGGCTGCCCTCGGATTCGGGCATTGACTATAAGCTGTCGGATGGGGCATTCTCTGACGCGACCCAGATAGAAGACGGCCTCGTCTCGTTCCTGATGTCCACCAACACCAGCTCCTCGCTGCGCGCTAAGCTCACCTTCAATAGGTTCGATGTCACATCATGGCAGTAGCGATGTCACATCATGGCAGTAGCGATGTCACATGCTGGCAGTAGCGATGTCACATGCTGGCAGTAGCGATGTCATATGCTGGCTGCTGCGATATCATACACCGTATTAGATAAATAGATAGGATTAGATAGATAGATAAGATTAGATAGATAGATTAGATAGATAAGATTAGATAGATAGATTAGATAGATTAGATAGATTAGATAGATAGATTAGATAGATAGATAAGATTAGATAGATTAGATAGATAGATAATATTAGATAGATAGATAAGATTAGATAGATCAGATTAGATAGATATATTAGATAGATAGATTAGATAGATAGATTAGATAGATAGATTAGATATATAGATTAGATAGATTAGATATATAGATTAGATAGATAGATAAGATTAGATAGATAGATAAGATTAGATAGATAGATAATATTAGATAGATAAGATTAGATAGATAAGATTAGATAGATAGATTAGATATATAGATATGATTAGATAGATAAGATTAGATATATAAGATTAGATAGATAAGATTAGATAGATAGATAAGATTAGATAGATAGATAAGATTAAATAGATAGATAAGATTAAATAGATAGATAAGATTAGATAGATGGATAAGATTAAATAGATGCAAATTTATTTCTATAAATACAATACGTCGCAAATAAATCATGCTTTTATCAGCGATATAATAAAAATAGTTTTGTAATTTCAAACTGAAATGAATCATTTCCTCCGAGGAGATGTTAACACAAATACCAGGAGGGCGAGTTAACATATCATAGGACATGGCCTTGACAGATGACGATGGTCAATTACATACATGGGTATACAGCATACCCTCGATATGCCAGCCCCCGCGCTCTTTACAGGTAGACATTACAGGTAGACTTTACAGGTAGACTTTACAGGTAGACATTACAGGTAGACATTACAGGTAGACTTTACAGGTAGACTTTACAGGTAGACATTACAGGTAGACTTTACAGGTAGACATTACAGGTAGACATTACAGGTAGACTTTACAGGTAGACTTTACAGGTAGACATTACAGGTAGACTTTACAGGTAGACATTACAGGTAGACATTACAGGTAGACTTTACAGGTAGACATTACAGGTAGACATTACAGCTAGACATTACAGGTAGAGATCATATGTATGCCTCCTCATTAACAAACTTGGAAATACCCACTCACTGGTATTCCTGCTACGGCACTTTAGGCACCCGTGTTTCTACGCTAAAATCAATCACCTGTTTAGTTTAGTGTCTACGATTAGCTCTCTCTCTCTTTCGTGAGATTTACGACCACAGATTTGTAACTCCATCGTAACGATGATTCATCACCTACCGTGTTATAGGCCATAGTACACACGTTGTTATACATATAATTAGGCCATAGTACAAACGTTGCGTGATCGCGAACGCAATCATTTCATTAGTAGAATACGTGCTCCGTAAATAATATGTGCACGTGTGTGTACGTATACGCGATATAAGCTATCTCCGGCGATGAGAAGTGATCCTTCCTTCATTTGAATCTTCCGCAAACAACCGAAGAAACATCTTTCATTATAATTATTTTTTCGACGTTAATATTTGATCACACTTTAGAGAATTGTTTCCACTATTGAGCGTCTAAATAAACTACTATATTATCAGTACGCTTAAATCTAAACTCGTATGGATATACACGCACATCTACACATGCCTATGTGTCACTACATCTATACCCATACCCGTTGCTAATGACTCATGCGTTGCCTCCTACTGACTCATGCGTTGCCTCCTACTGACTCATGCGTTGCCTCCTACTGACTCATGCGTTGCCTCCTACTGACTCATGCGTTGCCTCCTAATGACTTATGCGTTGCCTCCTACTGACTCATGCGTTGCCTCCTACTGACTCATGCGTTGCCTCCTACTGACTCATGCGTTGCCTCCTACTGACTCATGCGTTGCCTCCTACTGACTCATGCGTTGCCTCCTACTGACTCATGCGTTGCCTCCTAATGACTCATGCGTTGCCTCCTACTGACTCATGCGTTGCCTCCTACTGACTCATGCGTTGCCTCCTACTGACTCATGCGTTGCCTCCTACTGACTCATGCGTTGCCTCCTACTGACTCATGCGTTGCCTCCTACTGACTCACGCGTTGCCTCCTACTGACTCATACCTTCCCTCCTACTGACTCACGCGTTGCCTCCTACTGACTCATGCGTTGCCTCCTACTGACTCATGCGTTGCCTCCTACTGACTCACGCGTTGCCTCCTACTGACTCATACCTTCCCTCCTACTGACTCACGCGTTGCCTCCTACTGACTCATGCGTTGCCTCCTACTGACTCATGCGTTGCCTCCTACTGACTCATGCGTTGCCTCCTACTGACTCATGCGTTGCCTCCTAATGACTTATGCGTTGCCTCCTACTGACTCATGCGTTGCCTCCTACTGACTCATGCGTTGCCTCCTACTGACTCATGCGTTGCCTCCTACTGACTCATGCGTTGCCTCCTACTGACTCATGCGTTGCCTCCTACTGACTCATGCGTTGCCTCCTACTGACTCATGCGTTGCCTCCTACTGACTCATGCGTTGCCTCCTACTGACTCATGCGTTGCCTCCTACTGACTCATGCGTTGCCTCCTAATGACTTATGCGTTGCCTCCTACTGACTCATGCGTTGCCTCCTACTGACTCATGCGTTGCCTCCTACTGACTCATGCGTTGCCTCCTACTGACTCATGCGTTGCCTCCTACTGACTCATGCGTTGCCTCCTACTGACTCATGCGTTGCCTCCTAATGACTCATGCGTTGCCTCCTACTGACTCATGCGTTGCCTCCTACTGACTCATGCGTTGCCTCCTACTGACTCATGCGTTGCCTCCTACTGACTCATGCGTTGCCTCCTACTGACTCATGCGTTGCCTCCTACTGACTCACGCGTTGCCTCCTACTGACTCATACCTTCCCTCCTACTGACTCACGCGTTGCCTCCTACTGACTCATGCGTTGCCTCCTACTGACTCATGCGTTGCCTCCTACTGACTCACGCGTTGCCTCCTACTGACTCATACCTTCCCTCCTACTGACTCACGCGTTGCCTCCTACTGACTCATGCGTTGCCTCCTACTGACTCATGCGTTGCCTCCTACTGACTCATGCGTTGCCTCCTACTGACTCATGCGTTGCCTCCTAATGACTTATGCGTTGCCTCCTACTGACTCATGCGTTGCCTCCTACTGACTCATGCGTTGCCTCCTACTGACTCATGCGTTGCCTCCTACTGACTCATGCGTTGCCTCCTACTGACTCATGCGTTGCCTCCTACTGACTCATGCGTTGCCTCCTAATGACTCATGCGTTGCCTCCTACTGACTCATGCGTTGCCTCCTACTGACTCATGCGTTGCCTCCTACTGACTCATGCCTTCCCTCCTACTGACTCATGCGTTGCCTCCTACTGACTCATGCGTTGCCTCCTACTGACTCATGCGTTGCCTCCTACTGACTCATGCGTTGCCTCCTACTGACTCATGCGTTGCCTCCTACTGACTCATGCGTTGCCTCCTAATGACTCATGCCTTCCCTCCTACTGACTCACGCGTTGCCTCCTACTGACTCATACCTTCCCTCCTACTGACTCACGCGTTGCCTCCTACTGACTCATGCGTTGCCTCCTACTGACTCATGCGTTGCCTCCTACTGACTCATCCGTTGCCTCCTACTGACTCATGCGTTACCTCCTAATGACTTATGCGTTGCCTCCTACTGACTCATGCGTTGCCTCCTAATGACTCATGCGTTGCCTCCTACTGACTCATGCGTTGCCTCCTACTGACTCATGCGTTGCCTCCTACTGACTCATGCCTTCCCTCCTACTGACTCACGCGTTGCCTCCTACTGACTCATACCTTCCCTCCTACTGACTCACGCGTTGCCTCCTACTGACTCATGCGTTGCCTCCTACTGACTCATGCGTTGCCTCCTACTGACTCACGCGTTGCCTCCTACTGACTCATACCTTCCCTCCTACTGACTCACGCGTTGCCTCCTACTGACTCATGCGTTGCCTCCTACTGACTCATGCGTTGCCTCCTACTGACTCATCCGTTGCCTCCTACTGACTCATGCGTTACCTCCTAATGACTTATGCGTTGCCTCCTACTGACTCATGCGTTGCCTCCTAATGACTCATGCGTTGCCTCCTACTGACTCATGCGTTGCCTCCTAATGACTCATGCGTTGCCTCCTACTGACTCATGCGTTGCCTCCTACTGACTCATGCGTTGCCTCCTACTGACTCATGCGTTGCCTCCTACTGACTCATGCCTTCCCTCCTACTGACTCACGCGTTGCCTCCTACTGACTCATGCGTTGCCTCCTAATGACTTATGCGTTGCCTCCTACTGACTCATGCGTTGCCTCCTACTGACTCATGCGTTGCCTCCTACTGACTCATGCGTTGCCTCCTACTGACTTATGCGTTGCCTCCTACTGACTCATGCGTTGCCTCCTACTGACTCATGCGTTGCCTCCTACTGACTCATGCGTTGCCTCCTACTGACTCATGCGTTGCCTCCTACTGACTCATGCGTTGCCTCCTACTGACTCATGCGTTGCCTCCTAATGACTCATGCGTTGCCTCCTACTGACTCATGCGTTGCCTCCTACTGACTCATGCGTTGCCTCCTACTGACTCATGCGTTGCCTCCTACTGACTCATGCGTTGCCTCCTACTGACTCATGCCTTCCCTCCTACTGACTCACGCGTTGCCTCCTACTGACTCATGCGTTGCCTCCTACTGACTCATGCGTTGCCTCCTACTGACTCATCCGTTGCCTCCTACTGACTCATGCGTTACCTCCTAATGACTTATGCGTTGCCTCCTACTGACTCATGCGTTGCCTCCTAATGACTCATGCGTTGCCTCCTACTGACTCATGCGTTGCCTCCTACTGACTCATGCGTTGCCTCCTACTGACTCATGCCTTCCCTCCTACTGACTCACGCGTTGCCTCCTACTGACTCATACCTTCCCTCCTACTGACTCACGCGTTGCCTCCTACTGACTCATGCGTTGCCTCCTACTGACTCATGCGTTGCCTCCTAATGACTCATGCCTTCCCTCCTAATGACTCATGCGTTCCCTCCTAATGACTCATGCGTTCCCTCCTACCGATACAGAAACCTGGACAGTGTCGCCGCGAAAGAGAGGAAAATGTTCATAGTATTCGAGAACTCCACGTCTCATCTCGGTAGAAAGGTTACGTAGAGGGTTTTGGGGGCGGGGGGGGGGCCACAAGGGGCATATGTAGGGGCGCTGCAACAGGGGGGGATATGTCCCCCATACTTTAAATCTAGGGGGACCTCCTATGTATTGGTCCCCCCCCACATTTACCACAACATTTATTTTGATCGTTTGGTCCCCCTACATACACACCATCGTTCCAGCGCCCCTAGACATGATATTACTAATATATCGCATAGGTTTAGTTTCGCATCACATATAGGCTACTCCGTAAGGGTAATACCTCACATACCCCGCTACCCCCCCCCCCACCCCACCGTATTAACCGAATCTTATCTCATCAGCTCCCTTAGCACTGACTTCATTCTTAGTAATGAACAGCCACTCCTAGTTATCTGTAAACATTGCTACTAGAAGAAAGCTTATATTGTTATTTTATATATTACCCTACACCCTACATCTTATGACTCGCTATGACTCTGCGAGTCGATAACCGTCGTCGCATTCCTACGACTACGAATTTCCACGTACACGCGCACTTATAATTCCTACTAAAATACGGCTTCTTTTTGTACCGCCTTATATATATATATATTATCTCACTATTTCTACACTATTATATAACACTATTATGCAATACTATCGAATAACCCGACGACACCTCACTCTTACGTAACCCTATGACACCCCTCCCCCTCATTATATAACCCCATGACCCCCCCGCACACACAGTTGGTACTGGACTTCATCGTGGACAGGCGTATGTCCTTCATAAGCGTGACGTCCTCGAGTCTGTCCTCCAAGTACAACATCTCCCTAGCTGACATGCCGTCAGTGTACAGAGTGCAGACCACCAGCAAGCTAGCCAATCGCATCTCTTCTGGGTTCGCTTAGCTGGCAGTATATATATACATCTCTGCGTAGTAGTAGTAGTCGTATATTATTTAGTCGTAAATATCGAATTTTCAATGAATTGTTCGGAAGTGAGATATAAATATAGATATTTGGCGACATACTAATACAAAATAAATAAAATAAAATAATATGTGTATGTGTATAAAGTGTGTATGTGTGTGTGTGTGTGTGTGTGTGTGTGTGTGTTTGTTGTTATGTGGTATACCTTCGCGTTTATACATATAAAAGATAGGAAAAAGTACGCATTTATAAAACACTCACTAAATTTAAGTATATTCAATGTTATTACTTAATATTTTAGTTATTATAGCCTACAATAAATATCTAGTATATAAATTTAAACTTTTTCATAGATATATTTGTTTAATTTAAATTACTTTTATAATATTTTTATTCATCAAGGAAATATGCTAGAAAATGTTAATTTTTATATACATGTTGACAAATTTAACAAGAAATCTGAAATAATAACATCGTTTTATTTTAATCACGCAGCTTTTAGTAGTTTTAACTCTTAGTAGTAATATTCTGATAAGATAAAAAACTGAGAAATCAGGTTTAAAGTTTAGCGTACGAGAGAAATTAATTATAATTAATGAAATAATATCTAATAATATATGAGACTATAATTTTATTATCCCAAATAAGTGTTATATGATATGATAAATATATATACTTTAGTTATACTAAATTATAGTTATATATAGTACTATATATAGTACTATATATAGTACTATATATATATATATATAGTACTATAGCTATAGTACTATAGCTATAGTACTATAGCTATAGTATATTATACAGGTACATATGTAAAGTATATTTTACACGTATTACATAATATATTTATCATTATATTTAATAATTAATTTGAATACTAAGAGTGTTGTCACTTAGTTACATATCATATTGAGATATCATTTCTACATTAAATTATAGATTAATGATTCTATAAGATAATTTCTATAAGTTAATATAAATAATAAAAAAATAAATTTTATTTTTAGTAACAGCAATTCTAAATGTTTATTCCAATGTGTAATTATGAAATCTGTGTTTAACCTATACCTAAACACAATATTAATTAATAGTTATTTGTCAATCTATATACACATGAAATATCAAATATATACATATTTATATATATATATATTAGTGTTCATTATAGAGCTACCCAAATTTGGAAATGCCTCTGTAAATCTGCTATGAATTTAAATACAGAATATATATATATATATATATATATATATATATAAATGATATATATATATATATATATAAATGATATATATATATATATATATATATATATATAAAAAACTATGTAAATCTCAAATTATTTTAATTTAATGAATATGATTATGATGATTATAATGACATATGATATCATATATATGATTATTAATATTTCTTAAAAAATTTTTATAATTATTTTTTTTGGATAGATACTCTGACACCTAGTATGAACACTGATATATATTCATATCTATATATATATATATATATATATATATATATATATATATATATAAAATCAAAGAATAAAATTACATAAAAGTAATAATTTGTTTCGATAAAACAATATATATGTGTATGTATGTATGTATGTATGTGTGTTTTTGTATATTGTCATATATACATTAGTATTTATGTGAGTTTATAAGAGTGCATGTAAGTTTGTGCAGGTGTGTGTGTGTGTGTGAATAATATATATAATCCTATAAATTGGAGCAGTAGAATGACATTAATATAGGACATACACTGAATTAGGACATATATATATATGTATGTATTCACATATAGGCCATACATTTGTATAGCCGTATACAGGTGAATACAGTCTCTATACAGATGATAACAATACCCCCAGCTGTGTCACATGACATCGTCACAGCGAGCACTATATGTCACATGACATCATCACAGTGATGACTGTGGCATTGGTGACCGTCACACATACACCAGGCAGTGTGCTGTGTGCATGTAGAACTAGTATAACCGTGCGCGTCCTAATTACGCATGTGCTTAACGATCAAGCCACCCTTACCTCCTGTAATAGTACCTGTACACTATAGCTGCGATGTTGTAGTAATGTTTGAGTGAAGTAGCGATAACCAATGACTAATCCACTTATAGACCTATATTAATAGGCAGATATCGACTGCTTCAAATTATTCTTTAGAAACATTTACTAAACATCGGGTAATTCCAATATCCGTGATATTGTTTGTAACCCGATGAATCACTATTAATGATATATCGTGATACATATTCAATAAGCTAATTAATATATAGACCCAAATAAGTTGGTAAATATATTATAATTTATTTAGTCTAGTGAAATGTTCTGTATACTTATAAAAAGTAATAGTTAATAGTAGCATAGTTAATAAATCAATATTGGAATTGTATAGATAATTGTATCAATTATATATATATATATATATATCAGACTGTTTCATATAGCATCTTTTTTAAATAAACAAAACCTATCAAGGTCCACTTTATTTAGTTTTTAACACTGAATTCTAATATATATATATATATATAAAATTTAGGATCCATGCCCGAAGCTATAAAGCCATGTTTCCTATTGCCCAATCTATATTTTCAACAATTTTATAAATAGAATTGTTATTTTATATCACTAGTATCAACTTGTAAAACATCACGCGTAATTATATATTACATAACTGTGATTATAATTTAGTAACGAAATGTAGAAACTTTTATAGTAATTTGTCAATTTATAATGCTTATTTATTAAATGATCATACACAGAATTAAACAAGCACACTCCCTCTTGTATAGGTACGCCCATACCTATATAGTTATTTCTATTGATTGACAACATAAATTAGAATAAAATAATACAATATATATTTGTTACATTGGTAATTATAAAAAAAACATTTGATTCTAAAATCTAAACTTAATAATAATATGTATGATAAAGTAAAAAATGTGAATTTTAAACATTGTACGATTATAAGCATTTATAAATTAAACCATATGACCGATTTTTCCATTTAATTGCGAAGGAAAGGGATGGAAATAATAAATAAGTAGAGTGTTCATATTATTTGTCGGGCTCAAATTATCTATAATCTAAACCTTGATAGCTATGACTTTACAATTTGTGAAACCGTATGATTATATGTATATACATGGAAGTACCTACATGGCAGTGTATTGTATATGAAATAGCCAGCTACATTACTAGATATTTTATAAAATGTTCTAAAAAATCAATCGCGTTTCACTACCCGATATGTCTCTATATTTATAGCCATTCCTATTGGGCTAATACAATCGGGGCCGATGTGGAGCTATATTTGCTGTGAACGTCGCTTTAAATAGACAATATAAATCAAATATATATATATATATATAACTACTATGAGTATTTATATATAATAATAATAATTATTTATTAGAAGAAAATTGTACATGTTTTTCGTATGAAGTATATAAATTAATTATATTGTTATTTCCTCTAAAGTGCTTCAGATAAAGATCAATATCTTTTCTATGCAGTCGCCCGAGTATTATATGTCGGACGTACGTGATGTATCGTTAACTCTCCGATAGCGATCCGAAGACCGCGACTAAAATAATGCCGCGATACGCGCCGAAACGTATACACGAAACTAATCGGGGAATCCGACTATATAATTAAGCAGTTATTTCGTATCGATCGTTTCGTTATAAAATGCTGTATTTATGTTATTTATATATAATATAATTAATCTCTCCACGGGTATTAGGAGAACTACTACCGGTGCATAGAAAACACTCCGCTACAACAGCCTAGCGATATAATATAATGTATGCGCCCGTTTAGTTATATGGCTATGTACGTATGTATGTGCATGTGTATAGATGTATTACGTTACACCGATATAACGATTAAAGTTCTCGTTTGTGTTTCGGCGAATATAACAAAACATAATGGGCAACAACAACAACAACAGAAAATAGTCGTATTACGTTGAAGCCCTTTAGAAGAAAATATTATAGAAATATCGTCGTAATTCAACGGAAACAAAAATTAAATTATATTAAATTATAATAATTATTATTATTATTATAAGTGAAATATGCGTAATAAGTAATAGCCTACAAGCGATACCGCCACTCGTAAGTAGACCCCTCCCTGACCGTAGTACCCGCCCCCCGCAGGAGTGACAACCACCTGGAGGTACGGCGTCGTATCGTGCTGCACATGATGTCCTCGAGCAAGGTGAAACGCACGAGGAAAACAGCTACGACGGCTAAGGAGGCTAAGGGGGCTAAGGAGGGGGCTAAAGTCACGCGGTGGGTGTATCGGTCGTCCTTCGCGCCCTACGATAATAACCAAAAGTATGAGATGTTAGTATAGGTGGTGCTAGTAGTAGTGGTAGTATACTATTACAATGTTAAATATCTAAATGTTAAAAATTATACATATAATATATCTAGATATATTTAGTCAACATATATAATGAAAGTATAAAATTGAAATATTTGCCAACGATAATAGCTAGCTTAAGTGCATAAAAGGAACACGGTGTTAATAACGTAAAGCATCGAATAAATGATGCAAATAATCGAAAATATAAATAAAATATATTGTAAAAATCGTAAAAATAAACGAAATACGATTGCATACAGAAATAAAATATAATGAATAATCATATAAAAATATAAATAAAATACGAGATTTTTTAGTAAATAAGAGCAGATAAATATTTTATTTTAACTTTAAATAATTGTAATTCTTCTTAACTTTGTAACCTGTAATTGATACATTATTAATTATATATTTTAATATTTAAATGAAAAATTTAAAATTTATATTACAAGCAAAACATATGAAAAATGAAATAAACCAAAAATAATATAAAATCAACAAATAATAATGTGATACATATCACTTTAAAACCTGTAATAATAGTAAATTATTAATTATATATTATAATAAATTTTAAAAATATGAATAAAATCTCAAATAATAAAATTTTCTATAAAAAAAACCGAAGAGATAATGCAATAATCAAATAATCAATAATCAAATAAAACAAAAATGAATATCAAATTATATATTTCTGTCAAACAAAGTTGTTTGTCAATAATATTTTATTTATTTTATTCATAAAGGTGAAACATAGATTTTATTATTTCATTATCTAATAAATTCCATATATTAAGTGATTTATTATCAATTATTTCATTATCTAATAAATATCATCTATTAAGTGATTTATTATTAATTATATTTGTAATTGTATTATTATATTTGTAATTGTATTATTATATTTGTAATACTTTATTACATTTGATTGTTTACAATTACCTCTAGTTCTATAATTATACACAATTTTAATGATATCAGATATAATTAACCTGTATATTTATTTAAATTGTTATTAGATTTTCTATTATTAAAAAATACAAATTGAAATACATATTGTAAACATTGATGAAAAGAAAGTGGATAAGCAATTGAATATAGTATATGGCACTTCATGCTAGAGGCTCTGCAGTCGAAACCTACTACTACATTTCGAATTAATATTATTTATTTATATTTATATTGATAATTATGATCAAGTTTAAGGTACTATCTGTACTAAAAAATTGTATATTTATAAAATACAACACATCAACATTCCTTATAATGTTTGTATTTAAATGTATTTGAATTGAATATAACATACTATTTTATTAACATTTATAATCTAAATCCATAGATATAGATATAAGTCACTTCAATGAAATTACTACTGATTTAATATTTGACCTATATATAATATGACTAATATCCAATCAAAATCGCTGATGCCATTTTGTTAATTTATCGAGAAAAGTGCAATTCTCGTATCTATCTTTTACATTGCGTGCATCGATTAATTATCACCACTTCCTTTATATCGATGATTGTAAATAGTTGTGTAATTTTTCAGAGTATATAGTATTCATACTAAATTAACATCATATACATAAAGAGAAATTAAAGTATTTCCTGTGATTATATATATATATATATATAAAGATTGATACAACATTTATCCGGGAGCATTATAAATAATATATCCACTCTACTTATTATAAGAAAATGTATAGCATTTAATAAATACTATTTATAAATATTTATAATTATTATTTTATAATATATTTAAATAATATATGATACTATTTTAAATTAAAACTTAATCATATAGTAATGTATATTACTTAAACTGTATAATACCTTTTTATTAATATAAGTGATTTATTTATATATTATAACTTATTTTTATTAATTACAATTGTTAAAATCCACTAGTTTATTTAGATTATTTAGATTAGTTTATTTAGATTGTTTGTTACATTATACACCAGTGAGGGATTCCGCTATATTCTGTGTTTTTAAATAAACTAATTAATCATCCAGTAAAATATTGAATACTGATATATATATATACAGTAAAACCTCTCTATAAGAAACTATTTTTTGTCAGTACTTTGTTTCTTATAGAGAGGTTTTCTTATAAAGAGGTTTTTACTTTTCCAATGATTTTAAGAATTAATTTATACTTGAAATTGCATTATATAACCTATAGGTTATATATATATATAGTATATTTATTTATTTCTATTTATTTAAAAGTATTAATCAAAAGGATAGTTTAGAAATGTGATTTATTTAAAATAGTTTTTAATAATTGTTTGCTTTAAAATAATTGTATCTGTACAGTGTATATATTACAAATTATAATAATCTATTATTTGACAATTAATTGTATAATATAATAAATTGTATCAATACATTTAAGGATATAATAACATTTATTAATTCATTTTTAATAAATTTGATAAATTTATGGATATACAATAACAATTATAAATTAATTTTAATTCATTTATAGCTATTTATGTAATATAAAATATTTGTAAGAAAAAAAATATCTTAAATAATAATTAATTTCTATAATTTTAATCAATATACAATACTTCTATTTATATATAATTATTTTTTATATTTTTTATACAATAAGTTTCTTATAAAGAGGTTTTTCTTATATTTTTCTTATAAGATTTTCTTATAAAGAGGTTTTTTAATGTGGAAAAGGTTGAATTCCAACCAAATGTGTGATCAATTTTCTTATAAAGAGGTTTTTCTTATAAAGAGGTTTCTTATAGAGAGGTTTTACTGTATATATATATATATATATATATATATATCAATAATTATATATAGTTTATAACATAAATTTATAAATAATAATTTATTTTTATAACTATAAATTTATTTAAAATAAAATAACCTATATTATAAAATAAAATAATGTATATATAATTTAATAATCATATATCTCGTACAAATTATTAAATTATATCACGATAAAATCTATTAATCTATATACTATTGTGTATCACTATATCGGTATACATAATACTAAAATCTAGAGCATCAATTCAGTCTCAGTCTTGCTTAAGGGGAGGCCGCACACCACCGCCATTTTGTTTATTTTACATGTATTAGATAGGTAATTCATAGTGTTATTCAATAGCTATTCAATCATACTACTCAATGGATATTGTATAAATATATGAGAAATTTTTAAATTATACTAAGGGTATATATATCTACAACAAAATGAAATGTTTTTCTAATATATTTTATAAATTATTTATATAAATGTATTTATATATATTTTTTCATATAATGGCATATAAAATAGAATGTATAAAAAATACTATTATTGAGGCATTACTATATTCCTATAAATGTTATTTATATATATCAAGAACAATTAGATTGATTGTATTCATATTCAGAGAGTAGTAGGCAATTGAAGTCTATAGGTATTGATAAACAATTATTCTGAGTAAATTGTATTCAAAGTTTTTCAATTATAAATATTATATATATCAATACTTATATAAATAAAACATTATTTTATATAAATATATTATAATTCAATATATAAAACACATTATTTTATATGTATTATATTTATATACATACTATGAATTCAATAGTTATTGTATATATATATTATATTTTATATATCAAAACACACTATTTTACAATTACATATTATGAATTCAATTGTATATTGAAATAAATTAGTATATTTCAATATATAAAAACACACAATATTACATTTATATATTCACATTATATTATTTGTATAGCAGTTCTAGCTATTTTCCTTATTAATTTTTTTACAGGTACTAAATAACATTCTACAAATGTATATTTTACTATAACATTTATTTTAATTTTATTTTATCAAATTTCAGCTATGCGGCCTCCCCTTAACTAAAGCATCAGTGTCTACATTTATATAGTACTAACTTAGTTTCAGTCTCGGTACTAGAATCAATATTGTAACGTATTTAAAAAGTTGCCTAAAGAATTGTCTCATTTTCCGTTTATAAAAATAATGAGAAATATAAATAGTGTTAAACTAACGTCTACATAACCAAGCTAAGCTAATATCATACTCCATCTACATATTAACGTTGTGAAATATATTTAAACATTTATTTAATCTTTATCTTTAAAATGATTTAAGCACAGTCGTTTGGAAGTAACTATGTAACAATCACATTATAAATATAAGCACATCAATAAATTAGTGTGACATATTTGAATAATGACAATAATTGTATAGATTTAGCTTATGCAGCTCAACAAATAATATTATAGCTAGGTCTACCTCAAGTTATTGCGCAGTCATTTTTTTTATACAATTTTTTTGTATATATATATTTTTTTATCTGAATTATATTTTATTTTTGTATGTAATCTCATTCTATTTATGTATATTGTATTAGTATTATTTAATTACTAGTTATAATATTGTTATTGCATTACATGTATATATTATACCTAATACACATTTGTATTATTGATAATATTCTCTGTATTACTTAGATATTACATACAAAAATTCAACTAAAACTTCAAAACTATACACTTATATTTTGTAGAACTGATTTATTTATTATTTATTAATAAAACAAAAGTTTATATATTATTATTTATTATATTTAGGATTTTATTATCTGAGATATTGTATAATTATATAATATTATCTAATAAGTTATTAGCTATAGCTATAGTTATTAGTAATCACAAATCAATCGATAGTCGTTAATAACATTATATTGATAAATGTTAATAGTATATCTACGTACATATTATTATAATATATAATGTAATTTAACGATAATTCAAAGGCATACCAAATTTGAAGCTATATGTACAACACTATCTCATCCAATATTATCTGTACTCTAAAATGATGTATCCATATGATAAAGTTTAATAGAGTATATATTTAATTTATTATCTTTTGATACTATTTTTATACTATTAATTATTATTCTTAATAAAACCTAAAATATTTCCTATATAAAATGTAAATGGAAGTAAAAAGAACTCTTACTATTTTACATTCATAAATCTATTAACTATATTACAATTATTTATTTATTATAAATTAATTTTTTTTCTATTTAATAATTACATACATTTTTATGATGTAAATAATTGTAATTGTATTTGATCAGATATACCAAATAAATCAACCAAATACAAATACAAATATATCTCTTATTATTTATTCTAATACAAATACACTAAATATAATGTGTCTCGGATTATACTACAGTGTATATCCTAACCTCTAACCCCCACCCACAGAGAGATACTACTAGTGTTGGAAACGGTTTCGAATATCGAATCGAATATTCGATTCTTTAAAATAGTAAATTTTCGAATTTGACAGATATTCAAAAATGTCGAATACCTAAATCTAATTATTCTAAAATTTCGAATACCTAAATCTAATTATTCGAAAATATCGAATACCTAAATCTAATTATTCTAAAATTTCGAATGTTTAATTTAACTATTCGAAAAAAATGATAAAAGGCATATAATGCATATATTTTATTATACAATTGATAATACATAATCATTGATTATAATCATTAATCAAAATTCATAACCCTTTTTAAATATATTTACTATTTGAAACCTTCAAAGTGTATTTATTTACTATTTTAAACCTTTAAAATGGATAATTTAACTATTAGAAAACTTTGTATACTTAATTTAATACAAATAATATTATTTTAAACCTTTGAAGTGTATTTATTTACTATTTTAAAACTTTGAAATGAATAATTTTACTATTTGAAAACTTTGAATACTTAATTTAATACAAATAATATTATTTTAAACCTTTGAAGTGTATTTATTTACTATTTTAAACTTTCGAAATGAATAATTTTACTATTAGAAAACTTTGTATACTTAATTTAATACAAATAATACTATTTTAAACCTTCAAAGTGTATTTATTTACTATTTTAAAACTTTGAAATGAATAATTTTAATATTTGAAAACTTTGAATACTTAATTTAATAAAAATAATACTATTTGAAACCTTCGAAGTGTATTTATTTACTATTCGAAACCTTCGAATACTTAATTTAATAAAAATAATACTATTTGAAACCTTCGAAGTGTATTTATTTACTATTCGAAACCTTCGAATACTTAATTTAATAAAAATAATACTATTTGAAACCTTCGAAGTGTATTTATTTACTATTCGAAACCTTCAAATACTTAATTTAATAAAAATAATACTATTTGAAACCTTCGAAGTGTATTTATTTACTATTCGAAACCTTCGAATACTTAATTTAATAAAAATAATACTATTTGAAACCTTCGAAGTGTATTTATTTACTATTCGAAACCTTCGAATACTTAATTTAATAAAAATAATACTATTTGAAACCTTCGAAGTGTATTTATTTACTATTCGAAACCTTCGAATACTTAATTTAATACAAATAATACTATTTGAAACCTTCGAAGTGTATTTATTTACTATTCGAAAACTTCGAATGAGTGAAAAATCTGAAAATTTCCAACACTAGATACTACCCACTAACCCCTGCCCCCCCCAGAGAGATACTCCCCACTAACTACCCTCTAACCCCCACAGAGAGATACAACCCACTAACTAACCTCTAACCCCCACAGAGAGATACAACCCACTAACTAACCTCTAACCCCCCCCCCCCCCCAGAGAGATACTGCCCGCTAACTAACCCCCCCCGCCCCCCCCCACAGAGAGATACTACCCGCTAATGAGGTCTACACGCAAGACCTCCTGTCCGCCCTCCACTACTCCATGATGAAGGAGGTGGCGAACAACCGTCTCCTAGAGGGCGCTCGCTACACCGCACTCGCGGCCTACATTCGAGTGCTGCGCGACTACTTCCCGCCCACCACACCAGGCGGAAACGGTGCTGACATCATCGCCTATCTGGGTGAGGTGGACGCGTGGCTGGACGCCAGACGAGGTACTACCGGTCAAGAGTGGTTGTCCGTGATTACAGCCCTACAGGTCAGCCCCCCCACCCCCGTCGCCCCCCCACCCCGCCGCCCTCCCCACTACCACCAGGACTAGTGTCAACGATTATAGGATCGTGCGAATGTGTATCTATATTTATTTATCATTTATTTAAAATAAATGTATGTATATAAATTATAAATTATGTATGTTTTAATGTATCGTATCGGTATCTTATGATGAAATATTAATATCAAAAGAAATATACGAACATTTAAAATAATCTCGATAAGTCGATTATATTAAATCAATGCGGAATAGTTATTTCTGTACAAAAAGTGCCAACCGTATAGCATTAATAAGCTACATTAGTTGTATGTATGTGGGTAGTGGCGTGGATAGCGCAGCAGCCTGTGTGCTAGTTGTATGTGCGTAGTGGGGTGGATAGCACTGCAGCCTGTGTGCTAGTTGTCTTCGTGTACTACGTATATGGGGTATGTATATCGATGAGCAGCGATGCTTCTACACCTACCAAGGTACTTACACCTAAATCTGATAATAATAATAATACACGTCCAACTATCTACGTCGAACTCTTGATAATTCTCTTAATAATAAATAAATCTTGATACGAACTCTGCGCGCGCTCTCGTAACGTCGCATACGTTCACTCGACAATCCCATGACTCACACTCTATGACTCACACACTCGTGTGTTTACTAACAACGACCTCCGACCCCTGCAGATCAAACATCGCCTGGTTCCGTTGAAGAAGGCCGACCGCTGGCTAGGCTGTAGGGGTAGCATGCTTCGTTACCGCGGGTTTCCGTGCTCCGTGTGGCGGCTGTTTCACACCCTCACCGTCTCCGCCTACGAAAGTTTGTTGTAAACGAGCAGTTTCGCTGTGCATGGCTTTATATACCTATATACCTATATACCTATATGATACCTAGACATTGTTGTGTTGACGCTGCGCCGAAATAGTAAAAGTAATAATGAAATAAAAATCATAAACCGTAATGAAAATATTGCAAAATGCAAATAGCAGAGTTATCAAACTAAACAAATATAGCGTCAACTATCTGCTCTCTAATTGGCCAGTATGATCATATGAAATAGCATATATGTGTGCAATGATATAGAATAATTCAATGTAAACAATCTCGATTTTATTTCATATAAATTGGAAATATATAAGTTCTAAAACATTATAAACTAAAATAAAATAGTCAGGAATACTAAATAAATAATAAATAAAATAGTAATACTTATATTTTTGAATAGTATTATCAAAAAACTACTTGTTATGCTATTTATAGATTGAATTCATAGCTAAAATGTGTACATATATTAAAAAACACTATCATTATTAATATTATGGAACAAAAAATAAATAAAATTTTTTAAAATATTTGTGAATTCAACATATTGCGTGCGTGCTTTGACATGTCCTTAAACCATCAATATAAATAAAATAAAATGTTGCAAAACGTAACAATTTCTATGGAAAACAAATCTGTATAAATACCTTTCTATTATTATTATTATTATTAACAAATAACATCTTTTGCTTTATTTCACAATGATGAAAACTCTGTATTTTTATTAATTTTTTAAATTTAAAGATTATATTAACAGCACTAACACTAAGCTATATCTTCCACCTATACTATATTTAAGTATACATATTAAAAACAGAAAATTTTCCTTATTATTTCTGAAATTAATTAGTAACAATAGACCGTAATTAAATACGGTAATCATTCAACAGTAACATATAAGATTGCTTAGAGGGAGATGTAAAAGATAGGCACAATAAACTATATTTAAACTTCTCCAATTTTAAATATAATAAATATTTTTAATAATTCGTTCACATATACAATATTAACATATTATTTTATATAGTCAATTTTTATATATACAATATTTAAATTTTATATTAATTACTTTTCATATTATAAAAATTATAAATATATTATGTGAATATAAATTTTAATATTTATCATATGTAGAAAAAACAAGTTATATGTAAATGTTTATTATCTATATATACTGAAAAATGTACTAAAGTGAGAGTTTGACTAATAAAATAGTTCTTATCATTATAGTGGAGTAATATTTATAAATAGTAAATACTGAGAAAATTACTGTTAAAGTTTAATGACATTTTTATGAATATAATTTTAATAAAAACATAAATTACAAAATTGATCACAATATATTGTATAATATAATATATAACTACAAAATAACTATATATCAAATACAGTCATACTTTCATACAAATGAATACAAATTTTGTATACTAAAATTTATATATAAATATAAATGTTATTTAATATTATAGTTAAAAATTTATTATTGTAAAAAGTTATTGTTAGTAAGTATATAATGTGTTATAGTTATAATATATACTCTGTATACAATTATTATACTAGACAATTATACAACATAAATATATACAAATCTATATTATAAAATATCATAAATATATACAAATCTATATTATAAAAATCATAAATATATACAAATGTATATTATAAAAATCATAAATATATACAAATCTATATTATAAAATATCATAAATATATACAAATTTATATTATAAAATATCATAAATATATAAAAATCTATATTATAAAATATCATAAATATATAAAAATCTATATTATAAAAATCATAAATATATACAAATCTATATTATAAAATATCATAAATATATACAAATCTATATTATAAAATATCATAAATATATACAAATCTATATTATAAATATCATAAAAAGTAAGATAGCTGTCAGCTATAACACCTATAGGTATACACCATATATAATGCAGTAAATAAATAAGCAAATATTTTATTTTACATATTTTAATTTATAAAATATACTCTATTTATAAAATTTATTTTACTTTATTAAAACCCCAACATTTAAAATTATTCAAAATTATAATTATTTTTACAATTAGGTGTTATAAAGCATTTTTTTTCGTTTTTATATGGCAAATAAAGGTATGATTTGTACATGAAATGTTAGATAAAAGAATATAATAAATATAATCTATATCAACAAAATATCTTTTTTATTATTAAATTAAAATTACGAAGGTAAATATGAACCTCTTAAGCAGTATAAGTAGCAATATTAGTAAGTAACCGTGTCCTGTCCTTGTTACTAGTGACTCATCTTAACGTGGTTACATATGTTGTTTTAGAAGGCGAACAATCATTACTTAACAAAGGTTTACCTACACAGTGTTTCGTTTCTTCTGTTCGCGTTGCTATACGTGTATAGTGTGACGTATCTAGGTGTATTATGAAGTGTTCTCGTTATCTGTTGCTTATCTATTGCTTATCTGTTGCTTATCTGTTGCTTATCTGTTGCTTATCTATTGCTTATCTGTTGCTTATCTGTTGCTTATCTGTTGCTTATCTGTTGCTTATCTATTGCTTATCTGTTGCTTATCTGTTGCTTATCTGTTGCTTATCTGTTGCTTATCTGTTATGCAATGCAATTATTATTCACAGCCTTAGCGAAATATTCAACTTTATAAAACTTGCGAATCTTGTAAAATCACTGACTTTATATTCTCTATATTTTCTTATTATGTATACACTGAATACTATAATACACATATGTATACATTGTATACTATACACTATCGACCGCTCAGTTTTCTTAATTTCGCGTTAAATTTTATATAAATTTATTTCTAAATTACTCCAATAATAATTTTCTACATGACGAATGTTAATTCGAAGTTATATTTATTTACCGTATAATACTACTATATTATCATCTATAATACTACTACGCCCGCCACTAACACCACTAACACCCCCCCGCCCCACCCCCGCAGTCGATGACAACACCCATAGTGATGGTCAGGACACCCTCATAGCGATGAGGCTCTACATCGAGCATTTCTTCGGTTGTCGCGAGTGTGCCCTGAACTTTGGTCGCGGCGCCAAACACATCGAGGCCAAAGTGCACTCGAGGAAAGACGCCATCTTGTTTCTGTGGAAATCGCATAACAAGGTTTCGTGTGCGATGTTTTCTCGCTGCGTACAGATAGATCAGCTATATTCCTGAGCTAGATGCATGATTTAGTACACGATACAGTACATATTCACTAGGGTAATCTACAGAACATTGTTATCGTAGTATTGGAAAAATCGTTCACAAAAATATGTAATACAAATTAAAAAAATGCAAGTTTTATTAATTCTCATATATAAATACATATATAAATATAGTATATATTATAGTATATATATATATATATATATATATATATATATATATATATATTATATAAACAATAACTATATATATACTATATATATATATATATATATATATATATATATATATATATATATATATATATATATATATATATATATATATATATATATATATAGTATATATATATAGTTATTGTTTATATAGTGTATACAAGTAGTTTATACACATAGTTTATACATATAGTTTATATATAAAAATCTCACGCATCAAAATAAATAATTTGTTTAGGCAGACACAATCACCGAACAAAAGTAAATTAAAGTTAATTTAAGTAACTATTTGGCTGGTTATATTAATGCTACAAATGTATGGTTTTAAAAAGAATGTTAATTATCAACATAATATTTATAATAACAATATGATTTGTGATATCAAGTAATGATATAATGTGACGATAAAATAGATTTTATGATTTGAATTATCTTTAATATTTATATAAACAAAACTTGATATACCTAATAGGTATTACCTGTTACTCACAAATAAATAAATTGTGTAAAACCTAGTTGTGAAGTAGCTGTGAAGTATCGAGTAAAAGTATCGTTTGATATTTAATTTTAACTTATTATTATCGTTTCATTTGAAATTGGAAATCATATGTATCGGATTATACTTTGATCGTAAAAATAGTTGTAGTTTATTATAATTGAAATAATAATCAAATTATTTATATATATATATATATATAGGTATATTATAATTTTTTTGTATTATTTATTTCCATATTTAAAATGAAATTGATCTAAATTCATTTTGCATTAAATATTTATTAACTCGGCAAATTTGCAGTTACTTCAATAATATAGTACAGTATAGTATTAGTATTAGAGTATAGTATAATATAGTGTATTTTATTGAAGTGAGATATAATATAGTATAGTATAGTATAGTACAATATAGTATAGTATAATATAGTATATTATTATATAGTATAGTATCGTATTATATAGTATAGTATATTATTTATATTTATATATATATATATATATATAAACACAGACACTTGTTTACACATAATATTATATATTTATAGATAAGTTATTTATATATTATATATTATTTATATATTAAGTTATTTATACATATAATCTTATATGTATATATTTATAGATAATAGTAATATCACGCACAGAATTTGCAGACAATTTTATTAAAATTCATAGTTTATTTACTTTAAATAGTGTAAATATTTGTTTCTTTATTTTATTCATAATTCATAATTCATAATTAGTACACATTTAAAACGATGACAACATTTATTTTTCTATTTTTGTTACTACATATTAATAATTTACAATATGTTAAGTTTGTATCTGTCAATAAATTATCCACGAAAACATTCTAGAAATGATTTTTAATTTTGTTGACATATGATAAATGTAATTCATTATGAAATCTACATGCCTAACTAATATATATTATTGTATAATGTTTTATAACTTAAATATCGATGATATTAACAAAATAAAAACTAATTGTTTACATTTATTTATTTTATATTACTTTGGTAAAAATACTGTATCATGTGAAAGCCCAATGAGATTTATAAAAATTATTAGCAATATTTATGATAATTATTAACAATATTACAAAATATTACATTTTTATTTAAAAGTAAAATTTCTAACACTTTTCCTGAAATAATAATTCCACATAAACTATACGGTTTATATAATATATATATATATATTATATTCTATTATTTATAAACTAAAAAAAACCATAATAACTATACTACTAATTTGTGTTGCAATACATAATAATCATTATTATATAATCATTATTAAATAATGTAATAGAGAGATATTTTCATAAATATAATTATCAAATGTTGTAAACATACAATTTCTTGAAAATTTATATGAAAGCCCTATAAATAAGCCCTATTTAAGCATCTATTTAAGCATATATACTATATATTATAATTATACTTCTATTATATATAGATATATTATAAATATAATACAAACACTGGCTGAATTAAATGTATAGATAATTCTGTGCACTTGAATGTTAATAGACCTATGTGTATTATGTATCTATTCATGAGTGAATGTGTTAAATGCTGTGAATACACCTTAATATCAGACAATAATAGTTTATTACTCATTCATGTTTATTTAATTTTAATATTAATATTAGATATTATCATTGACCTATATTGTGAATAAATGAAGTCAATGTATATTATATATATATATATATATATATATACATGTGTATGTGTTTTGTATGCGACTACCAGTATATATAAATATATATAAGATTGAGTATGAAACCTTTTCCTATACATATATAATCTTATGTGATTGTATACAAGTGTTTAAGTGCGTGAATACCTATATATTATATGGGAATTATCTCGAAGCAGGCCGCCGATTGTTATTATAATAATGTCAGAGTTCAAGGTGGGTGGTACTTATATATGCACTACTTACGCACATTATACGCATTATAAGATATTTGATAGTAACACAATATTGTATAGGCTCACTTGGGGATATAAGGAGGCTAAAAAAAACAGCGAAATAAAACCAAACCAAAGAAATCATACGACCCCAAAATAAAAATTGAACTCTGACATTCTAATAATAATAATCGGCGGCCTGCTTCGAGATTTATATCTGGGATGGGCTCAAATTTGTATATAGGCTTACTTATTTTGTGTATTTGTATTAGTATGTGGTGTATTTTATCAAACACGGCAAAATATACATTTAAATATATTTAATTAAATAGAACCAACATTTTTTAAACATTTTAAAAAGTTAGGAAATATTCTTTTATAAGTTTTAATAAGAATAATTATAATTTTATTTATAAAAATATATCAAAAAATAATGTAACAATGTAATAAAGTATATTGCGGTACAAGTAATATTCGTTGAGGTAATGTTGTAAGTATAACGAAACAATTTCGATGTCTTTAAGGGGATCCCGCACATAACACGCAATTTGCCAATTTCGTGTATAAATAGATAGGAAAAATATAGGTCCACTAAAAAAAATAGAACTGATATTCTATTCATTCAATTGACCTAATTTTGTTTGTAATGTATTCATAACATATACATGCATAGGAAAATAGAAAGTTATTTTTAATATTATTATTTATTATATTATATATATCTAAATTAAAAATTAGAGATACTAAAATTATGGTATTTCTATAGAAATTATCATTTTATACAATTAATTCTATACATTTTATTTATTATCTCTCTATTTTACTATTCACATAATTAAATTGTATATAAAGCAAAAAATAATAATATTATAATTATAGTAGTTTTTATGTTCTATATTTTTGAATGCACATACCTAGTGCGAAATAATTATTCTGAGAAAACAGCGTTTGAAGTTTGACAGCATAAAAATGTAATATTCAATAGTATATAATATAGCATTATCTTATCGTCATAAAACACATTTTTATGTCATTTCTAGACTGAATTCAAGTATAATTTTTTTACAGATACTAAAAAACACTACAATAAGTATTATTATGTAATAAAAAAATATATAAAAAAAATAAATTATCATCACTTTAAATGTGCGGGATCCCCTTAAAGTATTGTGAAATAATATTATAATATTATCTATATTTATACTATTAGAATTTATTATAATAATAATATTTACAACTATTTTTAATATAAATTAATAATTACATTGGTAAACATGAATAAAATGTTATGTACTTTATTTAATATGTGATGAAGATCAAATTAATCTGCGATGATTTTCTAAATCTTTGACTTGCCCGATATATATTTTTTTTCCATATTTTTGTTTATTTATTTTGTTGTTTACCTAATAAACTATATACTATTAATTATAATTTATATTATAATTTGATTAGTATTTTCTATTATTACATAATCGCGCACACATCTTTAGGCAAACAAACATCTGAAAGGAGATCTTACCGAAGATCCTGGATCGCCTAAAATACAGTTTCCGTCAAAGGAGCTGTGCAAAGAGTGCTTCGTTAACGCACAGGATACTTGGGACGAGAATGAGGTTACAGTTATCGGTCGTCGTCACCGCTTTGTTTAGTCGATTCTATATTGTTAGACAGTCGTTAGTTTGCAATTTATATATTTTTATTCAGATTAATTTTATTTTAGATATAAATTTATAATCTTCAACTACATTAACTAATTACACGAATAATAATAATTATAATTATATTTATGAAATAATTTAGATTATCATAAATACATTTACATATATCAATATTCATTATTAAGCGTGTAGATAGTAGAGTTCTTACTATATACTACCTTTAATAACTAGTTTTCATAGATTAAATCGGTAAATATCTAAATAATACATATATATTTTATTTTATATAATTTGAATATATACTATTTTTAATAGATTAAATCGGTAAATATCTAAATAATACATATATATTTTATTTTATATAATTTGAATAGTGAATTTATCTAAAACGAATCGAAAAGTAATTTTTTGATGTCTTATATAATTTATTTATTTTATTTTTACTAAGTGCACAATTTAAAAAATTATTGTTATAATAAAATACTATTTCGTTTAAAAATACAATTACACGTGCAATTTATATAAATAAATACATGATAGTAGTCAGATTGAACGATTCACCTTCATAAGGTATTATATTATTTAAAATACAATTAAATATTCAATAAATATTCATTAAACCAAAATATATATTGATTAAAACATATTGAATATCGTATGATATATAATCATACTAATACGCATACAATTAAGAATAGCCATAATAACATAGTAACGTTAAAAGTATGATATACTTTTATAATATTTAAATATGTTATGTTTATATTATTTATATTAATATATCTGCGATTATCAAGTACATATAAAATTAATATATTACATCAAATATACAATAATAACATATATCAACATATACACATTTATTAATGATATTACCAACATTATTTAACAATACTTAAAGTCATCCCAAATTACTTCACTAGATTTACAAAAAAATCCCTTTCTAATATTACTTATATCAAAAAATACTTTATATATTTTTACCATTATATTGCTATTCTATTGATACATTTTTATAAATTATAAATTTATAAATATATATAATTATAAATATTCTTACTAAAATTTATGATATTTCCATTCAACATTAATATTAGATAAATCTCTACAATGAATTAAACTAATTTGTATTGCATTATAAAGGAAATAAGCTTCTATAAATCTTTTATAGCTTTTAATAATAATAATAATAATAATTTCATATATAAAATATATATATACACATTTGCATTATTTTTTTACAGGTATTTCTTATAGATATTATTTTTTATCAACTTTTTATCATTATATTTAAATACATATAAGTCTGAATTGTTATGTATATATTTAAAAGAATAAGATAACTGTAATAGAGTTATCTATTATTACGAGTATATATACGTAAGTGTAGCAAAATAATTATTATGAGTATCACGCATTCAAAACTTTATAAATAAAGAAATTTTTTATGGTGTGTTATAAAAGATGATTTTTATAAAATATAAAAGCAAGCATACATGTTTTTACATTTTTTATATCACTAATATAATAATTATATATTAGCTATATAAATAATAAAAATTTATAAATAAATGTAAACCAGTTGTTAGATGATAAATCAATAATGTTATAACAGTACCATTATACATATGTTATAAAAGAAGCTTTTTATGTTATTTCTAGATAAACTCCATTTTTGACACATGTAAATGTGCAATATTATATAATAACACTTTTTATAACGATTCATCGATATAAACACTGCAGTATGCGATATCGATTTGACCTCTAAATCATCGTCGTCGTCATCGAACAAGTGTATCGCGCACATCCATACCCCTATCATCATTAACGACCGCCTCCTCCGCACACGCACGCACTCCTATCTCTAACAAAAACCCCGCCCGCCCCCCGCCACACACTCCTATCTCTAACAACAACCCCGCCCCCCCCGCCACACACTCCTATCTCTAACAACAACCCCCCCCCCCGCCAGGTGTTCATGTTCCTACGACTGATGTACCGTCGTCAGAACATCATCGGGTCCTCCGTGAACAATGGCTCCTCTTCCTCATCCTCAAGGTCGTCGTCGTCGAGGTCAGACTACGACGTAAGGCCGGCGCTACCGTCGTCCACAGGCCTGATGATCTCCAAGTTTGACATCTCGCTGTGCGCCGCCTTCTACATTCTGTGCATGGCGCTCCTGTTCAACGTGTTCGCGCGCATACGCAGACGTCGAGCCAAGGCCGTCAAGAGCATCTGACTCCGCCCCCCCCCCGCCGTGTGACCACGCCCCTTTCTAACTCCTCCCCTCCCGTGACCACGCCCCTTTCTGACTCCGCCGCCGTCGTGACCACGCCCCCTTCTAACTCCGCCCCCCCCCCCCAATCATCGTCGTCGGTACAAGTAGTAGTAGTAGTAGTATTCTCATCTCGATAGCAGATCACACTTGGGCTAGGGTCGAAGCATCGGTAATGCGTTCAAGCCCACAGGTATAACCACAATACTTCTCGTGCTTTGTGTAGTGAACTCAGTATTCCGAGACGTATATTCACGTATTTAACGTCGACGATATTTACTTTAATCTGTGATAATTCTATTTTATTAACATCGAATACATTTTTTTAATTCATATTATTATCTATTTCATATATATATTATATACCACGTTTGTATATGTTTACACTACGTATAAACTTATTCAAGAATAAATATACCACACGCGTTATGAGTTTATAAATCAGTGATTGCAATGTATATCGTATCCATCGATGTCCGATACTATATTGATAAGACGTTATATTTATATTCTTATTCCGCGTTAAAGCGTGTTTTAAATACGTATTTTTGTGATTAAATAAAATCATCATCATCATCTTATATATAGTTATGATTAACTGTAGGGAATTCTGTAGATATTTTAAATATGTTATATTAAATAAGGTTATTTAATATATTGTTAAATTATTGTTTCATGTCATTTTGTGGGCCAACACTCAATAAACTATATATCTATCTATCTATATGATAATCAAGCTTATTATATATATATATATATATTTATTAAGATATTCAAATATAAAGGATATAAACCTGGAGATATATAGAGAGTTTACTCGATATAAGCAAATCCCTACTGCTGGTATAATGTGTAATTATGTAAATGAAATTTATTTTATTTTATCTAATATTATTTATATAATATATTGGGGAGAAAGTGACCAAGTTACTGCGGTTGTTGTTCATAGTATATTTATATTGCGTATAAATATGTATTTATTAAAGATGAAAATAAAATATATTTTAATGTATATTGATATTTATAGATACAAGCTAAAAAGAGATACAAATTTAAATAATAGTATTTTATATATATTTGGACTAGAAAGCAAAATATAAGTATCTTTTAATTATTTTTAATTTTGTAATGAATAAATGATCTGATTTGATATACAAACTATTTATTAGATATCTATCATATTTTATGAGAATATTTAATTTAAAAAGATTATAATGTATTATTATATTTGTTAAAATTAATTAAATAATCATTAAATTTATGCCCAGAGTTTATGGTAATATTATCCAATGTTCATGTTAGTGTGTATTAGTGATGCGGTAAATAATGCTTAAATCTAAAGCATCTATGTAGTCTCAGTCTCAGTTACTTAAAGTCTCTACTCAGCTCATTTGGTTTGAGTCACGGCTCAGATCGGACTCGCTTTTTTTTCCGAAAATGAAAGTCAGCTCGGCATCAATAACCAAAATTGTCGGCTTAGCATTATTTACATCACTGGTGTGTATATACTAGGGATTTAGTTTAGTCTTTAATGATAATAGTATAAATTTAATATAATATAGTTTAATTTCTTTATGGTATATTAAATATTAAGTTTATTAATTAATTTATATATATATATATTTATATATTATATCTATCTATCTATCTATATGATAATCAAGCTTAATATATATATATATATATATTTTTTTATTAAGATATTCAAATATAAAGGATATAAAGTTGATTCAGAATATTCAATTCTATAAGTATAGTATATAATCAATTGTTGTGTAAGCTATTTTAAAGTGGTTGTGTTCCGAATGCATTAGTTTATAAATAGAGAATTTAAGTTATTATAAATCTTTATTAACCCATAATAAACCCTATTCTTAACATTAAAACATAATATATTACTAATGAGATATTATTTACATATTTCCAAAAATGTTAATTTAGTATAATAGAAGTGACTAGAATAAATTGTAATACACATAATATATGTTATCAGTGATACAATTAGTATTTAAGTTACATACAAGGGGAGACGATCAAAAAGAACGAGTTGAGGGTTAAATGTTACATTTGAAATACAAGTTAATAGTATTTGAGTTATTAATTTGTATTGATATTTGTTGGTTATTTGGTTTAATTAGTTTAGTTTTATCCTGCTTGGTTTTTTAGATGCATTACATCTCAAAGTGAGCCTATTTTTTTGAAATTTATTTTACATTTGAAATTTAACCTTTGCAACACAACTCGTCCTTTTTGATCGTAGACCCATACAATTTTATAAACTACCATATATTAATGATAATTCACACATTCGGTTCTCTTATATTATTTAATAATTTATTTTAACTTTTTATTTATCATTTAAATAATCACGAAGATATAATTAGTGCTATAAAACTAACATTTGATATTAATATTGAATATATAATATTTAACAGACTGTTATGATGTAATATTTGACAATTGCATATTGTAAAAATTAATAATCACATATTGTTAGTGAAATTAATATCTTTAATTAGTAATTACTAATATATATATAGTATGTGAAAATAAAATAGTTAAAAATAAAGTTAAAAGTTAAAAATTAAAATAAAGTTTAAACCCGCTTTAATCTTGGCATAAAGTATTTATGAATATTAATACAAATGTAATCACTAATCATGGAGTATCATAGAATAAATGTACTTACCTTACCAGGACGAGCTTGCTAATGAATGTAAAGAATATTTAATTCAAGCAAGTAACTAATAAATAATCCCTTCTATATAAATAATTAATAATACAAATATAAATGTATATTACTGATAACCGACTTAAAATATAGTCTAGGTTCGTAATAATTAATTTATAATCAATTATACTCTATAACATAAATGTATACGGAAAGTATAGTATACCATAGTATATTATAATATAAACAATATTCAATCATCGATATAAAGAAAGTGGATAAGCAATTGACGCACGAAATGCATGTAAAAGATAGACACGTGAATGACACTTTTATCGATAAATTAACAAAATGGTATCAGTGATTTTGATTGGATATTAGTCATATTATATATGTCAAATATTAAAACAGTAGTCTTTTCGTCGAAATAGATTAAAGTGACTTCTATCTATATTGTTGTTATTTTTATTGTTATTTTTATTTGGTGGAGTCCTTTCATCCCATCCAGGAACTTAGATGAAGTTTTCACTTATAACCATATATGGCTCTAATGTCCCTTCGAAGCCACTCTCATGTTAAGGCATCCATGGTTTTAACGAGAGCCGATCATTTATTTATACACAATTATATAAGATCACTTCTAAATAATATTTTAAGACCCATTTTATAAAATTAATTAATGGTCCGGACGAGGGTCGAACCCGTGTCCTACTGCTTGTGTGTCTGACGCCTTAGCCACTGAGCCATACAGGCAGTTTATATCAATGGATTTAAATTATAAATATCAATAAAATCAATAAAATAGTATTATATCTTCAATTTAAATACACAAAATTACGAGGAATGTTGATATTATGTATTTTAAATATATAATTTTATTTTTGGTATAGATAGTACATTACAATTGGTAGTGATTATCAATATATATATGATAAATAAATATTATTATAAATAAAAAGTAGTGGGCCAGATAGTGGGTTTCGACTGCAGCGCTCGTAGCGGATAGTGCCATACACTACATTCAATTGCTTATCCACTTTCTTTATATCGATGTATTCAATATATAAATTTAGTATCAATGTATGTTAATAGGTATATATATATATATATATATATACAACTTATAAACATGGGTATCTCAGCAGACTGTGGTGTCAAACATGCAGACAGTATAGCACCGATAGTCCAGACCAATACAATCATATTTAGAAGTGATCTTATACAATTAAGTATACAAAATGATCGGCTCTCGTCGAAGGATTAACTCGAAGATCTTCGAAGCAGGATAGCCATATCGTATAACACCTTATAAATATACCAGTAAGAACTTCATCTAAGTTCCTGGATATATTGAAAGGACTTCACAACAAATATAGATATGTATATGTATGTTTGTATGTGTATTTGTCAATAAATGCGCCCACAGTTACCTATCTCACACACACACGATGTAAGATAAATGATGTAATTAAACTAAAATCAATATTTATCAATGCGAAATAGAGAAAGATTTAAAAATAGAGAGAATTGATTATAATATAAAATATTTATTACTAATACTATTCGTCGTCGTCGCGTCGCGCAACGATAACTCTAATACGCCCATTTCTCCTCTTCCGTATCCACGCAGTTCTTATATCCCATCGTCTGCCCTCCTCCCCCTCCTCCTTCTCGGAACTCTCCTAGAAGTCGGATGGTCCGTCGTCTAGCTCGGCCAGCCTCTTCAACTCATTCTCTTCCATCTCGTCGATATCCCCATCTTCCTCCTCCCCGTCCTCATCTAACCAAGAAAGAGAAGCGGTTTCGTCGTCGCCGATGTCGTCGAATATCGCGTTGCTCGAAATGGAGTCGGCGTCGCGTTCCCCGAGGTCGTAGAGGTCGACCGGATTCAAACGGTGATCCGTCCGCTGGTGACCTAGTTTCTCTCCGCCGCCGCCGCCATTAAGTTCGGCGTGTTCGGTGGTCAGAGTTCGTTCGGCGAGCGCTGTTTCGCCGGGTACCAGACTTTCGTCCAGATCGTATACCTCGCCCTCTAACGCTGCCACTTCTAGTGCTGCCACCTGTGGTATGACCGGAGATATTCGAGTGACCACTATGGACGAGGTGGTGCTACGGCTGGCGGTCAAGCGGTGATGGTCATCGGTGGGGGCCGTAGCGGTGTTGGACATGTAGCCCGGCTGGTCGTCTTCGTACGGATAGTGGTTCTCTATCGGAGACTGCGGGACGGGGGGGCGGTTAGATGGGTGCGCAACCTTGCTATATATATTAGATGATGTGTTTATATATATACGATGATAATAAGGTTTATTAGCATTTATCATAGGTGAGGCCACCCCTCGTAGGTGCATATAACAATATAGAACGAAAACAATAAATAGATAAATAAATAAACTATATATATATATAAAAAAAATTGTCTTGTATAACTCAGAAGGGTGTAAAAATAAAAAATATATGGAATATTAGAAATTAATTTATCGTCGACCTCTTCATCATCGTATTGAGCTAAACTAAATAAAATATAATATACGCAAACTAATATTAAAAAATGAATAAAATATTAAAATAAAACTAATAAAAATATATATATATATATATATATATATATATATAATAAGAATACTTATTCGAATTGTAACATTTTTAATACTCAATATATTGTACTTCATTATACATATTTAATTATAATATTATTAAGTTTAGATTTTAAATCCAAATAGTATGTTTGTAACCTATAGATATATATATATATATAGGTAGTACCTACTACCTATAGGTAGTACCTATTAGGTATAGTGCAGTATACAAATATATACTGTTTACTATTTTATACTATGGATGTAGCTATAAAAGTGGGTATCTATTGTTTAATTTTGTGTATGATCGTTTGATAGAGAAGCCTGATAAATTGACAAAACACTATAAAAGTGTTTACATTTTGTTATATTAAATTTTAATAAAATTTAGGTTTTACCTATGCAGAATAGAATTATCCCTGATATTACCTCATTGGTGTATTACAATTTGATACTGGTAAGATAATATAAAATATAAAAGTTAAATAATAAATAATAACTATAATAGAAAATATAAAAGTTATTTATAAATTTATTTTTAAATATATGCTACTACACTTTAATTATTATGAAAATAGAAAACGTGACTTTGTGTTTTAACTTTGGATACTAAATATGTATTTTAATTAAGATTACATTATAATTCAGTATTAAAAACTAATTAAAATGTATGTTGATAGAATTTGTTAATTTAAAATATATGTTATATGTAATAGTATAATATAATTATATATTTATAATAACAGTATACAAATATATAATATATATATACATATATAATATAATATATAATGTATATACTATTTTATAATTTAATTTATAATTCGACATAAGGTTTAATCATCGATATAAAGAAAGTTCTTTCTCTCTAACTCGATGGGATTAATCATAGATTTATAGTTTACATATAATACACGTAATACATGTAAACTATAAATCTATGGGATTAATGCACACCTACACCCACACACCCACGTACGCACCTACATATACACGCCTTCGCTTACACATAATGTAATGAAGCATCATTGTTTGCGTTTTAATTAAAACCCACATGCCATTATGTAGATTAACGAGTGTGTAATTGAAACATGGAGGCGTTACGTGTTTAACATTTGAAACATGATGTATACATTGTACACAGTGTATACACTATACACATAGGTATACAATATACTGTTCTAAATATATATATATATATATATATATATTTTCCGTTTATTTAAATTTGAAAATGTATCTAACTTTATTATTCTACTATAACTTTAAGCTAAATGTTAATATAGGATTGCTTAATAACAGGTATAATACTACCTGATAAACATTATAGGTTTCCTATTTAACGGTGAAATATACTTCTGTAATAATTTATGATTTTATTGTATTTTAATTAAAAACGATTGATGAATCACGATCATATCGACATTAATCGAGTTAAGATGCACACCATATAAGGAGATGTAATGATGTCCGTGATACTAATTAATATAATACTTATAGTCTAGTTTTCGGTTTGCGAATGGGATTACGTCACATTAATTAGGTAACGATTAGGTCATCGATATGTGCACAATATAGGCTATACGATACCATTATAGTAGCGATACACGAATGAATGAATGAATATGATATGATATATATATATATATATATATATATATATATATATATGTATATACGATATATATATATATATACCGAAAAGCATTTTGTTTATCGAATACTGGTCCAATGCTGTGGAACAGATTACCACAAAAAATAAGAAATATTACGAAATTGAATAATTTTAAAACAATTTTTAAATCATTTATGATATCGTCTTATTAATTTTAATTTTATATTTTTATAATCTATTTTTAATTATTGTATTATGTGATATATTAATTTATTTGCTACCTTATATTATCAGTATTTATTTTATATATTTTATTTTTATAGTTTTATAGCTTTTATAGCTTTTAGTTATAGTTTTTTTTTAATATATTTTTATAATTTGTTATACAATTTTAATATTTGTGTTTTATTGGTTTATATTTTTGTAGGTACATATTATTCAATTATTTATTTTAAATACATGATGAGAATGATTGTGGGGTTTTTTGCAATTTTATTTTATTTTTATTTTAATTTTTGTATTAAGTTTTTAATTGTACATATTTGTTATTACTTATTTTTAATTACTTACATATTACATTTTATTTAAATTTTATTTAACATTCAGTATTATTTTCTATTCAGGAAGTCAATTTTTTGTTTTAAATATTAAATATTAAATATAAGATATTCACGAGTACTTTGTATTGATTATTTATGTTGCCGGTAATGGTTCGTGTCGGGGATGAGGATGCAATTGTTGTGTGGGGGCAATTGTTGCCAGTGCTCTTACTCTTGGCGAAAGTGAGTTCCTTAAGGCATTGGATATAGAAACCCCAAATCCTCCAAGTTGATACACCTTTATCGACTTTCATTGGCAATCGATATAAAGTATTCTAGGTAGATTTTTTTATGACTATTTTTTTACTGATATCCTGGATAGAAATTTATATTATAATCTAATATTTTATTTAATATTATTTTAATTTTATACATAATTTTTCCCCCACAATCACATTGGGTGAACGACTTATTAATCTCTGCTTTTTCGTTCATCCAGGCTAATGCCCAAACTCTGATTATTATTATTATTATTATTATTATATATATATATATATATATATATATATATATATATATATATATATATATATATATATATATATGTATATATCACTATTAATATTGTATTAATAATGCTTATATTGCTTATTATTTTCAATATGGTTTATTTAATTTATGTTAACGACTAAATACACACACACGAAATACACTATAGATAACGTGATCACGTGCTCGGGTAACTAACATCGGCACCGGAAGTGTCATCTTCGTTCGGGGAGGGGGGTGCGCTCGGCTCCACGCGCGAGAAGGTCACGTCGCTGTCGATACTGTCCAGTTCCACGGAACCGCGCGAGTTACACCAGTCGAACGGCGATAGGTCGCCGGACGCTGGGGACGTGCGGGCGTCGAGGGGGCGTGTCCCGCCGGTCGAGGAACGCCCGCCGCCGCTCGCCGCCGGAGAATTAGCCGCTCGGTTCGGGCTGCGTACCGACTCGTGCCTAGCGATATCGGTTACGGTGGTGGTGTCGGGTTGAGTGGCGCGGTGGGCGGTCAACGGTCGGCTGAACTCGGCCGGAATGATGTGTTCTAGTTCCGGAAGAGGGTGGATCGACTTCTTGCGGCTGCGGGGTGGCGGGTTATTCGCGGGGTTAATAATCATGAAGCTTGTAGATCTACCACCGGAGGTGGTATTAGCACTTTATATATATATATATAGGTGTGAATTATAGGTGTGAAACCTATATTTATTATTGGTGTGAATTTTGAAATAATTATGGCCGTCTGGTTATACCTATAACGTTACATCATTATCGCGAGACATAACCAGACGGCCATAATTATTTCAAATGCACTCCTACCTATGGCGATATGGTTACTTGGGTCGCGATAGAGATGTATACATTATACGTTATAACGTTATATGTGAATTAGTGACGTTATTTATTCTCCACGTCCTATAACGTTACATCACTTTAGCGAGATAAAACCATATCGCCATAATTATTTCAAATTTCACTCCAACTATATACTACAATTTTCACTTTTTTTAAATTTAACTTTACAACTTTATACTATACATATTCTTTATATCTAGTTATTTCAAAATGATTAATTGCACGTTACAAATAGTACCATTACACGAGTTGACGTATAGAACAATCTAACTTAACAACAATCTAACTTAACAACAATCTAACTTAACAACAAGCTAACTTAACAACAATCTAACTTAACAACAATCTAACTTAACAACAATCTAACTTAACAACAATCTAACTTAACAACAATCTAACTTAACAACAATCTAACTTAACAACAATCTAACTTAACAACAATCTAACTTAACAACAATCTAACTTAACAACAATCTAACTTAACAACAATCTAACTTAACAACAATCTAACTTAACAACAATCTAACTTAACAAAAATCTAACTTAACAACAATCTAACTTAACAACAATCTAACTTAACAACAATCTAACTTAACAACAATCTAACTTAACAACAATCTAACTTAACAACAATCTAACTTAACAACAATCTAACTTAACAACAATCTAACTTAACAACAATCTAACTTAACAACAATCTAACTTAACAACAATCTAACTTAACAACAATCTAACTTAACAACAATCTAACTTAACAACAATCTAACTTAACAACAATTTAATTTAGCATCATATTTTGATGCTCCAAATATTTCGAATATTCGGTGAACCATTTCATCTTAAAACAATGTACTTTTATATGTAACATTATATTGGTTAACGATACGAAATTTACAGAATTTAAATCGCATCAATACCATATGTGCTGACAAATATGTTATATAAACAAAAATATATCCTATCTTAATATATTGTATTTGTATAGCTTCGAATGCCCTTAAGCTATAAATAGGATATATAACACCGAACAGCGTTATACTAATACCGTGTGGTCTATATAATGTCCCCTATGTTAATTTTAGAATGATTATATCACTCGCCGTCTTCTCCATCTCGAGAGATCTCGCAGGCGGCCGTGAGGACAGGACATGCAATAATATTATCCACTTCCGGTAGCGTTGGTATCTCTCATTTCGAAGATATAAGCACGTGAATATGGGCGTGTAAGGGTGCGTACCGACGTACCATATATGGTACGTCGGTATCATACTATAGTACCATAGTAGCACATTCCTAACGTGCCAACGCCCCAATGTACCATAGTACCATCCATAGATATAGAGAGGGTTTACATGTAAATGAATATAGGTCGTTGGTACGTTGCGAAAAAGCAGTGTATTGTAAGTTTACTTCAACGACAGTAGACCTAGTATGTATTCGTATGCAATATAATATACATGTACCATGGGTAAACAGTAATGTTATGATCTTACTATATTCTATATTCTATATATATATAGAATAGGCTAGCATATATGCTAACTATATTTCATATTCTGCGCAAACATTGTTATAAAGATACTTCGCAAAATCTATGGACAACGTATTATTTGCTCGCTACATTAGACAGTGTTTACTGTATTCTACATACTGTATATATATATATATATATATATATATATATATATATATATATATATATATATATACTTATGCTATAGCATGCTATATACGTATACAGTATATGTATACGGCGCTAGGTGTATATACCCATCGGCTCACACTATTGGTCCGTACCACGAAATACCGCGAAATCATTCACGCGAAACGAAAATTGTCCAATACTGATATATTCCGGCGTCCCGTCCCAAGACCTCCTATAACCTCTTGGTTATATGAGGTTATAGGAGGTCTTGCCTGTCCTCTCTCGAAAGGGCGTATTTACACGACCGATAAAATCGTCGCAGATTGTGACGACGAAATAGTCGCAGATGAAAATCTACGACCACCTTTCATCGTGTTGTACGACTAAATGTACGATTTAACGACGTAGATATGTACTGCCGTGTAAACACGCCCTCACTGACACGCTGACACTTTGACACTTTGACACGCCGCCTGTGTGTATATGTACGCGCCTATAACTAACTCTTGCCACCTGTTAATGTAGATGAGGATGACGAACAGGAGAGCCGCGAAACTCAGTATAATTGTAGGCCACATTAGGTTCATAGAGGTCATACTATCGTCTGTCCCTGTGATGTAGTGGTAGTGGTAGTAGTAGTAGTAGTAGTAGTAGTAGTAGTAGTAGTAGTGGTAGTAGTGGTAGTAGTAGTAGTAGTAGTAGTAGTAGTAGTAGTAGTAGTAGTAGTAGTAGTAGTAGTAGTAGTAGTAGTAGTAGTAGTAGTAGTAGTAGTAGTAGTAGTAGTAGTAGTAGTAGTAGTAGTAGTAGTAGTAGTAGTAGTAGTAGTAGTAGTAGTAGTAGTAGTAGTAGTAGTAGTAGTTAGACTAACCATGTAAAGAAGAGCTATTGTTCGACTTCTCCGATTGGCTGATGTTTACTAATACCACGTGATCGGTAACCTTGTCCGATAATTGGGTCACCTTGTCCCTTGTTTGCACTACGTCGTCGGGTGATCTAGTCAAGTGAGCGGGGGCTTTTTCATCGCTTGTAATCAAGTCGTTATGCTGTGGGATCGTACAGTGAAATTAGATAGCGAAGATTGTATATATATGTATATAGTAAAATATTATAAATATAGTATATATACATATAGTACATATATATATGTATTAATAAAAGTTTGTATGTACAAATATAGTAAAATATTAGAAAGATAAAACAGAAATTTCATTTAAATTAATTAAAATAACAAATAATTACACTAATACTATACGTAATATGTTTAGTTATAGTCACGCGTGAGTGGGTTCACCCCGCGATAAAATACTTCGAAAACGAGAGAGAACAATAACCAGTGAGCGATAATCGGGCCATAACGAATAGTAAACAACAACAACAACAACAACAATCGTACTAACCGTTCGCTTTCCGTTATCAGCATAATACAGTGTTTCCGACGTAGTGGTTACGGGTACCGGTACGGTAGCCACGTCGGCCACGAAGCCCATTGGTTGAGCCGGAGTGGGCGTGTCGTACGTGAAGGTTATGTTCTCGACGGTGTGGCCGGTGAACGGGCCCGGCTCGACGGTGGTACTAACGTGACGATCTCTAGACTGAGTCGGTAGGCCACGCCCCACGCTGAAGGTCATCAGTAGTATGGCTGCGCATGACAATGGGTAACTGGGCATCATTGTTCGATTGATTGTTTCGTACTGAGAAAAACGCCGATAACAAAAGCGACCGAAATATATTTTAAATTCGCGTAACTAATACGTAAACAATGTAAATAAATAATTAAAATATTTATTTATTTACGAATTTAGTGTCTTTGATTTTTATTTTTTTGTATTTTGCGATGGATTTGTTTTTATAAATTTGTATTTTATTAATTATAAATATATTTGTATATACATGTATATATATACATGTAATTGAAATACATATTAGTTGTCTTTAAATTATAATCATATCTTATTTAGATGTAATTATATTTAGTATTTGTTTACATTTTATGATTAACAAAATAAAAATCCTAAAAATAAATAATAATCACAAAGACAATAGAATTATAAATTCGATTAATTTTTCAAATTCAAATATATATTACATACTGTTTATGTATATTTATACTTAGCTACATTATTTACTACTTATAAAATTGATTAATTATTAGTTTATAATAATATCTATAACTGATATTCTCCCGTGGATCTCCCTTGGGAATTTGGTAGTCGGATCTACCAACCTTCATTTGAGGTTAGCTACCAAATTACACCTAGATAGTCTACTGCTGTACTTACTTACATACAGATCCATCAATTCTATCTCGGACGATACACTGCCTTAAATCTCTGATAATCGGACCATCATTGCCCGGCTGCCACCAAGCATACCAGAAGCCTACTAAAGTCAATCGATGCTTGTCAAGTCATCTCGTCATATAGCAAAACGGACTGAATACCAAACTTCTTCCAAAATATCCCATTAACGACCAGTTTTTATATATTTATTATTATATTTATTATTATTTATTTCATTCAATTTAATCCCACAATCTCAATTATACCATGTCCTCAAATTGTTCACATTGTAACCTTCCCGCATGCGAATATTATCTCAAATGTAAAACATGTCCATCTATTTTACATTATAATTGTTTATACCCCGCAGCTATTATTTCTAAATCCTGGTTTCTTTATAAAAACCCCCCTCCCGCTTATGCTATTGCTATATTTAATTCACCTAACTTCTCCTTCTCATGTTCCCCATGCCTAGCCTTAAATAAGTTTCCTTAGACTAATCATACAACTACTCCACCCATTACTATGTCATATTCACCTTCTACTTTAACAGCCAAATCTATACATAATACTTGTGCCAAGGTAACGCCAAATCTAACTTCTGATATATATACTTCTACTACGACTATTAATATCCAGTCCAAGCATCAGCCTAATGCTAATACTCCTAGACATATTCCAAAGCTAATGGACTTAAAATTTTCCTAATATCACACACCAACCCCTATATTATCTAGTTCAAATTCCTCAAAGTCTTCATCCATACGCTCCATAGATAATTCCCTCACACTAGTACTTGAACACCTTCTACCTTCTGAAGTTAACTATAATTTCATAGTATCATTAATTGACTATATAAAACTTCCCCATTCTTATATTACTTCTGCCTCATTTCTTACCAGTACTGCTATCTTACGTTTCACTAATACTTCTGCTCGTGATATATGTTTCTCCTCCCTTCTAAAAATCTCACCACATAGTACTTTTAAGCATATATTTATTCGTCATTATTTACCTGACTCTACTAGACTTCTTGGTAAGGTACTATATCATGCCCTAAAACAAAAACTCACGCCCATCTTGTATAAAGTATTTTTTAATAATCGTTCCCAAATATTTGAACTAAGGGATAAAAAAAATCCTCTTTCATATCCCCCTTTTCTCATCCCTGAATCTGATCTAACAAAATGGTTTGATTCTTGTGATCACTATAAGAAATCATTTATAAATAATTCTTCCTATCAAGCCTGACTATCCTCTAATATAGCCTTGATCAATATTCGCTCCTTGAGATCAAATATATCCCTTCTGTTCCCATACCTTAAATTACAAAAATGTATTATAATCGCATTGACTGAGACCTGGATTTCTAATGATGACTCTGATATAGTTGCCTCCATCTTGGACTTTGGATATACACTCTATCTCGCTCCACGACAAACGGGCCGTGGTGGTGGGGTAGGATTTATGATACGTAATGATTTTTACCTATCTCCATACATTTCATTCCCCTCCTTTTCATATAGTGATTTTCTTTCGCTGACCCTCAAGCTTCCTAACTTAACTCTACATCTCACCGTTATCTATCGTCCCCCAAAACCTGAAACCATTTTATTCTTTGATGAATTTCATGATTTTATCCATAAACATCCTTCATCTTCATCCTATCTACCAATAGTTCTTGGTGACTTAAACTATCACTATAATTCTCCCATCTATCCCCATAGTGACTTTAAACTCCTAACTGAATTTCTTTCCTTGTGCCAACATATATCATTTCCTACCCATTCTAGTGGTAATACACTTGATATGATATTTACACCCCTATCCAGTCCTCTTGTTAGATGTATAAACCCTAACTCCTTCCAAAAAATTGAACTACTAACTGATCATTTTATTATTGAATTCTCTATAAATCTGAAATTCTCAAATATTAAACGAAAACGTATTACATATAGAGATTTTAAGTCTATCGACCTACCAAGATTTGTAAACAATATAAAACTGAGATCTGTTCTTCAACTTCCCTCTGTCCGATACTCCTAAACTCTACTCTCCTAAATATTATCAATATACATGCACCTACAAAAACTACATTAATTACCGACCGCCCTTTTTCTCCCTGGTTCTCCCACGAACTTTTCATCTTCAAGAAGAGTGTTCGCAAATTTGAGAAGAAATTTCTTAAAAATCCTTCTACTGAAACTAAATTAGCTCTATCACTATAGCTATAGCTAGAAAAATTACAAATCTACTATATCTCGTTCAAAATCTATCTATTATAACAAAAAGATAGCATTGATCTCCTCCAATCCTCGCAAATTATTTAAAATAGCAAATAAAATTCTCTCTCCTCCAGATGAAAAAATCCTCCCCATTTTACCAAACACGTCACATTTTCAACTGTGTTCTCTTTTCGAAAAATTCTTTAAAAATAAAATTGCAAGCATTAATAATATTATTTGCGCATCTACTCAATCCATACTCAATCCTACCATATATATTACCCATCATATTGACTCATTAAGCACATTCACTATCCCTTCACTGTATGAAGTAAATAACCTACTCATGAAATCTCACTGTACCTCCCCCACTGATCCCCTACCTTTATCATTATATCACAAACTTTCACCTTTATTTTCTCCTATTTTCTTGGATATTATTGCGAACTCACTAAACTCTGGCCAAGTTTCACCCTGTCTTAAGACTGCCATAATATCCCTTATTCTAAAAAAACAAAACCTAGACCCAAAATCACTTAGCAATTATCGCCCGATTTACTACCTACCCTTAATAAGTAAAATATTAGAAAGAATTGTTTCCAAACAACTCATCGCCCATGTAAATAAAAATAATCTTTTCGACCCGTTTCAAAGCGCTTTTCGTAAGGGTCATTCAACCGAAACAGCTCTCCTCCGTATTACTGACACAGTATTATCTACCTTAAATAGCAACACGTGTTGCCAGCTAATCCTACTTGATCTCTCATCTGCTTTTGATACCCTGGACCATAACATATTAATCTCTCGACTTACTTTAATGTGTATATCTGGCTTAGAATTAAAATGGTTTACTTCATATCTGACTAACAGAAATATCTCTATTATAATTGACAAATCTTACTCGCCTCTTTCTCCTCTTAACTACGGTATTCCCCAAGGATCCGTTCTAGGTCCATCCCTCTTTTCTATTTATATCCGCCCAATTGCTGATCTAATTAAGAAATTTCCAAATATTCACTACCATATTTTTGCTGATGATATTCAACTGTTTATTTTTTCCCTATCAATTCTCATAATACCATTAACTCTGAATTAATCGAGTGTGCTAACTCCATAAGATTATGGCTCCTCTCCAATAAACTACTAATTAATTCCTCTAAGACTACTGTACTCAACATATCTACTTCTGAAACTTCCTTTCCAAACTTTACTCTAAATAACATAATTATTTCTCCTTCTCATTCCTCCAAAAACCTAGGATTAGTATTTGATGAGAAATTATCATTTAAGAATAATATATCATCCATTACAAAATCCTCCAACTTTCATCTTTTCAGAATTAAAAAAATACGGACATCACTTTCCAGAAACCTTACTAAAACTATAATTAATGCTCTTGTACTTTCCCGAATTGACTACTGTTCTTCCCTACTGAATTTACTTCCTGCTTAAGCTACTGCTCCACTTAATCAGATTATCCGTTCCTCAATACGTACTACTTAATTGTTTAACTCGACTGGATCACTCTACTACAACATCTCATCAATCATCTCGTATGTGGCTACCCTTCTCCCTCAGGTGTAAATTACGTATACTATCTATAATCCATAAATCAATATATTCTTTCACCCCTAGCTATATCTCTGATCTAATTAAAAAAGTACTATATTATCTTCTCTTCGTTATCAAAATGCTCATCTACTTATCTCCCATAACTCTAGTAAAACTTCCCTAAATTCTAGAGCTTTTAAAAATTCCGGTCCAACCCTATGGAATTCCCTCCCTCCTACCATTCGTTCTATTAGATCCCACAAAAAATTTATAAATCTTACTTCTTCTCTCTACCCATAATCATTAAATCATCCAACTTATTATTTGTGTCCGTGTTATATTAAATGTATATCATTATTAAATTGTTATTGTATTATTATTATCTTATTATTATATAACACTATACTATATCAATGCAGTCTGTACTACAGACTCTGTAGTATATAACACTACAACATATCAAGGCAGACTGTAGTATATAATAGTCCTTTATATTATTTAGTATTGTTGTCCGTGGTATATTGAATGTATATTATTATTAAATTATTATCGTATTACTATTATTTTATTATTATTTTCTTCCCGCACGAGCGAAGGGGTCTACATGACCCTATTTTAGTGCTAATAAACTTAATATAATCATCATCATCATCATCATACTCCTAGTATCTTATAATTTATTTATTACTATATCGATGTATATGTGTGCGTATACGCGTATATATATATATATATATATATATATATACTCGTCCAGCACTGAGGTGGGTGCTTAGAGGAATGACTCATCAATCGAGAAACGATGTTCTCCACATATACATAATAGTTTCAAGGTGACTGCGTTAACGTGACTAGATGAGGTCAAAAGGGGGTATGGCACGTGACTACTTCGTTAACAGCTCAAGAAAAAGCGACCGTACTTATAGCGATGGATAAATATAATAGTAGTGTATTTGAACATAGCTTTTGTTTTTAAATATATTAATGGATACTATCCTATACACACATATTATATATATACGTATACGTATATATATATACGTATATATATATATATAATCTATATGTATAGATTAGATAGATTAATAGTTTATTATATGTACGAATGATATGGGTATGTGGGATAGGGTTAGGGGTAACGAGTAAGTACATATAATGAGATATGAAACACGGATGAACAAAACAAAAAGGAAAAAATAGAATATATACAATAAAAAACATAATGAATTAATCATGCCTCTAGTATCGATAACATGAGATATGTTGGTTTAATTGGTTGTAATATGAATGGGGAGACGGCGCTTGTCACACATGGTGAGGAATCGACTTTCAGGAAAGGGTGGATCACTTCCTGTGTCGTAGGGCGATCTAAATTGGGCTAGGAAATAGTATCGCGACTGACACCCTTACTTCCCGAAACATGTCACCATGAGATCCAAACCGTCATCCATAAATAGTATTTTCCAAAAATGTAATACACATATTACCGAGACTCATTAGTATAATATTTGCGTAGTCGATTGGTAAATAATATAAAATTAGGGGAGTTAGTGATATATGGTGGTAATGAGTTCCATACATTTGCAGTGCGATTAGACTTGCATGGATCCATCCTTATCTTTATACGTGGACCCCGATTTGAGTTCGAATACGTGTTGATGAAGGAGGATACATCTACATCAAGCAGAGTTTATAGGCCAACGACAGGTAAGCAATCAACCTACGGAGAGTAAGTGTAGTTAGTTTCAGGAAGTGTAGTATATTTTCATAGTTAAGAAATTGGTAAGTTACATTTATAAAACACTCGTTTAGTGTAATTTCGTTGAACTTTTTCAATCATTTCATTATTATTGGATCCACATCTATAGGGATTCCTTAGTGTGGACGCATATTCAAGTAATGGTCTTAGGTCCTACATATGATTTAAAAGTAATAATATAGTTAATATATTCCTTGGTAATGAAACATCTAAGAATAATATTGCTAGTACGTTTAGCATTACGTACAATTGTGAATATATGATTGTTATATATATATATATATATATATATATATATATATATATACTAATAGGAGTGTATACGTCCTACAATGTCCTACTTGTATGAATGTGAAATGTATAGGGTTACCTTAGATACGTATTATTATTATTCTGTCACTTATAGGATTGAACTCAAGAACACATTTATTATTTTTTCTGTGCATATGAATGCCACCCCTTTTCTTTCAATTTTATCTTTTCCACTAAAATACACTGAATAACCATCAGATTTTACTTGTCCCATCCCCTTCCACTTCGTCTCACTTATCCCCATTAAATATATCCTATTCCTGCCCGTTTCCATTGTAATAATTTCTGTAGTTCCATTATTCATTGTTATGACATTCCATGTCGCTATACTTATATATTTTTTAAATTGTATGTAGCTATTAATGTAGCTATCTATTAATGTAGTTATCTGTGTGTTTCATAACGATTTTCTTAGAAATAATCCTTCCTTGCGGATTTAAGATAGCCTCGTCAACGAGTCGTCACCATTACCGACGACTGCACTTACACGATAGTTTCGCTCATCCCCAGTAATAATTGAAAGGCTGTCCAACCCGGGGAGCTCATTTTCTAGCCTTATTGCATTTACTTCTATTTGTGCTGTCATGTTTGTTTTTGTGGGAATTTTACTGGAGTAGTTTCCCGTTGCTTTCTCCAGCGCACTATTGAAGCCGTGGATGGGGTTGCCAGAACACCCTCGAGTAGATATTGTAGTGTTTATGATATTGAATATGAGTTAATATAGCCTACTATACATATATACGTGACTAACCTTATCTGGAAGTGCCGTATCTCGTATCTTGTATTATGATAGATAATATATATATAATTAGGTATAGGTGTTTATTAGTTGTGCATTAAGTAGTAAGTGAGTCTCGTAAGTCATTTGTAATGGGCGTGGCTTAGTCACGCTATATATGTATAGTAGGCGTATTCAATATTACTACATCCCTCTACTAAGTATATAATATAAGCATTATAATATATAATAATAATAATAAATTGACAATATAAGTATAACAATATAATAAATAACATTACGTATAAAATAATATTTCTACCACCCATTTGTGTGCTTAGTTTTAAACTAAGCCTCTATAAGGCGATCTGGAGGTTTTACATGCCTTCCTGATCTAGTGGTGTATGTAGATCCATTCGTGGGTATGAGCTGGCATCTATTCCTTCTCACATCTTGTTTCTCCGTTCTGAGATTATATGATCTTGTACTCTCGGGTGTTGTGTTGATAACGGTTGCCATTCTATCTAGGTCCCTAATGTATACATCTTCCCCGTCTTCTATCTTTCGTAAGTTTTTAGTATACTTATTGTCTCTGTTTCTTTTGATTTCTAATTTCTTATTTTCGTTCTTGTCCCTAAATATACAGTGGTCTTCTTTATTCATGTAATTATCTAATTTAAGATCAACTACTGTAGTTCGTAATTTTCTGTTCATCAGAAGTTCTGCTGGTGATCTTCCAAAGCTGAGTGGTGTACTTCTGTATGAGAGTAGTCCTAGGTAGGGATCTTCTTCTTTTTCTAGAATACCCTTTATCGTTTTTATAGCTCTTTCTGCTACTGAATTACCTTGTGGATGTTTAGGAGATGATTTAATCGCTTGGAATCCATATTTCTCTTGGAATTCTTTAAATTATTGACTAATATATTGACTACCATTATCTGATACTAAGGTCTCAGGGATACCATGTCTAGCGAAAATAGATTTTAAAGCATTTATTGTGTCTATTGATTTTTCGCTTCTTAGAAGCATCGTTTCAAAATATCTGGAATAGTAGTCGACTACGATTATATATTTTCTACGTTCGTAGGTATATAAGTCTGTTCCCACTATTTCCCATGCATGTTTAGGTGTATGTATAATCTCTAAAGGTTCTCGGATTATTGGCCCATATATTTGACATGTCGAGCAATTTCTAACCATTTTTTCGATGTCCTTATTAATTCCTATCCACCATACGCTATTTCTAGCTCTTGCCTGGCATTTGTTAATACCTTGGTGTCCTCTGTGTATCTCCTTCATAACCTCTTGTATATGATTCTTAGGTATAATAAGTCTATTTTCGTACGTTAAACAATCTTTCATTATTGATATACTTTCTTGATGTTCATAATATCTTTTTAGTTTGTCGTCTTTAGAATCTCTCTTTTCCCATCCATCTTCTGTCTTCTTTTTTACTGACTGTAATACTGGGTCTGCTTCTTGTAAGCGTCTCAATTCTTGTAATTTAATTGAACTCCCTGGTTTGAATGTGTTCTTTATTAATTCATTAACTTCTATTTCTAGTATATTTGAAATTTCTCGTTGTCCTGGATATCTTGAAAGTGCATCCGCTCCGATGTTTAATTTCCCTTGTATGTATTTCATATCTATGACATATCTCATGAGTCTTAATCTATACCTCTGTATTCTTATTGGTATTTTCTCGACTTCCTTCTTTCCAAATAAAGTTATCAATGGTTTATGATCTGTTTCTATGGTTATATTTGCTCCGTTTACGTAATAGTTAAATTTTTCTAGTCCCCAAACGACTCCTAATGCTTCCTTTTCTATTACTGCATAGTTTTTCTCGGTTTCCGTAAGAGATCGGCTCGCCGCTGCTATCATTCGTCTATTTCCTTTCTCATCTATCTGTGAGAGAATAGCTCCTATACCTTGGTTTGATGCGTCCGTTGTGATTATACTCTTTTTATTTATATCGAAGAATGCTAATATCGTTGGTTTCTCAAAAAGTTCTTTCATTTTTCTAAAACTGTTTTCTTGTGCTTCTTCCCATATCCATACTATATTCTTCTTCAGTAGTTCTCTAATAGGATGGCTTGTTTCTGCTATTTCTGCGCTGAATCTAGCATATTGATTTATCAGGCCTAGAAAGCTTCGCACGCCTTTTACATTAGTTGGCCTCGGAAAATCTCTTAAACCTTGTATTTTCTCTCCTGCTTTGATACCATGTTTTCCTATCTTATAGCCTAAGAATTCTACTTCATCTTTTCTAAATTTACATTTATCTTTATTTAGTGTCATTCCTGCCTCTTCTATGCGGTTGAGTACTTCATTTAAGTTATCGTCATGTTCTTCTAGGTCTTTACCCATTATTAGTACGTCGTCCATATGTATCACGACTCCTTTACAATTGTGCAATATCTTGTCCATTTCTCTACAGAATATTTCTGGTGCAGATGTTAGCCCGAATGGTAACTTATTGTATACATATCGTCCCCACGGTGTTAGGAACGCAGTTAATGGTTTGGATTCTTCCTCTAGTGGAATTTGCCAAAATCCTGCATTAGCATCGAGTTTGCTGAATATTTGTCCCTGTATCTTTGCCAGGCTTACTTCTACGGTGGCCACTGGGTACAACTCACGCTTTACTGCCTCATTTAACTTTGTCATATCACTGCATATTCTGATCTTTCCATGTGACTTCATAGCCACTACCATAGGGCAACACCATTCAGTTGGGTACATAGCTTCTTCTATCACTCCTAACTTTATCATTTTATCAAGTTCTTTTTTAACTCGCGTTTGTAAATGTATTGGTACGGGTCTTGGTACGTAAATGGAATATGGTTTCGCTTCCTTCTTGATTTGGATTTTATATTTTCTCTTTAATTCCCCTAGTCCTTCAAATAATTCTTTATGTGGGTGAATTTCTCCTATTAGTTTTACCAGTCCTAATTTAATAGACATGTTTCTCGATAATAAACCAATGTGTTGGTTTTTTAATACGTAGATATTTTCTCTTATTGTACTTTCTTTGTACGTCATTTCGGCCGTAAACATTCCAACTATCTCTAATGATACCATTCCTGGTCCTCTCATTTCTATGTTACTTTTTATAAGTTCGGGTAACTTTCAATTATAAGGGAGAATAGTTGCGCTTGCTCCTGTGTCTATTTTAAACTCACATGTTTGGTTAAATCCTGGCGCTTTGACTTTTATTAATTTTGTCCACGATTTAATATCTGGAACCTTTATTTCTCCTAGGAACTTATAATTTCCTGTCGGCTTCTTAGTATCTATACTTGTTTTAACTTCGTAATTCTCATAAGTTTTTGTATGTGCTCGTTCACTTGGTTTTCTGCATAGCTTTGCCCAATGTCCCTCTTTGTTGCATTTATGGCATTTCGACTTATATGCTGGACAGTTTCTAAATGCATGCGTCCTTCCGCATTTACCACAAGTCTTTCGCTCTGCTGGTTTCTTGTATTCGTAATCTTTATTCTTGAATTCTTTCTTGTATTCTTTCTTCTTGTAATCAGTCTTCACGTATTCTATAGTCGGTTTTCTAGTAATTTCTTCATTCTGCTGTCGTGATATCTGTTTCATCTTGCATGATTCGACTATTTGTTCTGCCGTTAATTCTTTGCTGCAAGATTCTTGTAAAAACCTCTGTCTGAGTGTTTCGTCATTCATACCGATTATTATTTTGTCTCTAATAAGGGACTCCTTCATGTCTTTAAAGGCACATGATTTTGCTAATATCTTTATACAACTGTAATAACTTTCAATATTTTCATCTATTAGTTGTTGTCTTTTAAAAAAGCAATACCTTTCATAAGTAGTATTCACTTTAGGTATGAAATGGCTATCGAATTTTTCCATTATAGTTTCTATTTTTAGTTCACTTTCTTTATTGTCTTTGTCATATTTTTGTTCAATATCAAATGAATTATAGATGTCTACTGCATCTTCTCCTATCGCATATAGGAAGTTAGCTATTTGGACTTTACTTGACTTTTTCTCTAATTCATTTGCACATGCATAAATCTCATAATTTTGTTTCCACCTTTTCCATTCTGTGGGTCCTTTGCTTACGTCTAAAGCATTAGGTATTCTATCTAACATTGTATTAAATCTATATATATATAATTTTATATAATTTTATAGATTTATATAATTTTATATAATTTTAAAGATTTATATAATTTTATATAAATATTGATATAAATAAATCCAATATAAATCTAATATAACTTCAATGTTTCTAGAATATATATAAATCAGCAATTAAAATCAGCAATTAAAATAAATCATTCGTTTTCTATAGAATTTATAATTCTTTTGTTTGAAAATTAACGAATTAAATTTATCGAAATTTTATTTTATTTTATTTTTTTTAATTGGATTTTTTTTTTTTTTTTTTTTTTTTTAATTTTCTCTAATTTGGTAATTTTCCATATGATTATAATATGTACGCGATATATAATAAATAATATTTTTACATGCACTATATATATTTATATAACTAATATATATATTTTCAACGTGTAATAAAGTATAATATGTACTTTTTATATGTATAACGATTTAGGTACGGTTAACTAAATAGTAAAATATTATATACAACAATAATATATTAATTAGTATAACTTGACCGCTGTCACCATGTAGTGTTTATGATATTGAATATGAGTTAATATAGCCTACTATACATATATACGTGACTAACCTTATCTGGAAGTGCCGTATCTCGTATCTTGTATTATGATAGATAATATATATATAATTAGGTATAGGTGTTTATTAGTTGTGCATTAAGTAGTAAGTGAGTCTCGTAAGTCATTTGTAATGGGCGTGGCTTAGTCACGCTATATATGTATAGTAGGCGTATTAAATATTACTACATATGAAGTTGCCGATGTCCTTACTAGATCATCCGCCTCATCCACTATTTCTATCGCTGCTGCTCGATAGAAAATACTCTGTTTTATTTATGTTACTATAATAAATGTTAGACTAGTTTTATTAGAAGCCAGTCATGCCCATATATATATATATATATATATATATAATATATATATATATATATATATATATATATATATATATATATATATATATATATATATATATATATATATGCCTATCCATATATACATATTGCATGTATACATGGATAGGCATATGCAATCAACCGAGCGACACTGAAGCCAAACAAAAAGTGTGTATACAAATATATCGATTATATTACGTACTATATAATACGTTAAAAGTAAATAATTCAGCTAAAAGTAATTCAGTTGTCTGGCATCAAATTGTATACCATGAAGGAAATCAACGTAATTTTCTTTACATTTTCAAAATAATATATAAATATGCATAAATTATCGCATGAACAGTTTCATTATTTATTAATTCTTACATTGCCTGTTTACATAATCAATTGTATTCTTTATTATTTTTTTATGATTTAATTATCTATATTTAATTATTTAATTATCTATATTTAATTATTTAATTGTCTTTCTTTAATTATTTAAATATATTTAAATATATATTTATATATATATATATATATATATATATATATATATTAACTGCAATATAGTACCTGTAGTCTATTGTAAATAGTCTATAGACGATTGTAGAATATTGTATATATTAATCATTATTAATACATAAATACCTCACACATATATACTCTAGTAGGATCTAGATAATATACTATGTGTGTCAAATATTAGTAGGTATACATATATCTATAGGTATACTATAGTATATTATACTATAGTATACTGTCAAACAGTGACATGTATACATAGTAAGTACAAAAAACTAATAATATAAAAAAAACATTTATATTTAATACATGAATGCATGGTTAATTTTACATCCGTATAGCGTATATGTATTTATACATTACCACGGGTAAATTATGTGTTATTTCTATTCCGTATGATGAATCAGCCAAGCGGTTGCAAATATGTAGGGGGCGTGTCTATATGTATGGGCGGAGTTTACTGGCGCCTTGTTTTTGATCGAAGTTTAATACCTTCTCTTATGAGGTAGTTCCCAGGTAGGGGTTTGGTTGTTTAGTAAAGCATACCTTCAGGTAATACTTTCAATAGATATTATTCTGAATATACGATAGAGATTATAATATAGATATATATATATATATATATATATATATATATATATATATATATATATACAGTTATAAAGATATTGTATTATGCTGTCTCTATAAATATAGTATACAATTAATTATATAATATTTGTTATCCGATAATATATCCAAACCATCGATATAAAGAAAGGTATACAAAAAATATATAAAATATAAAATATAAATAAAATAAAATATAAATATAAATATAAATAAAATATAAAAAAAAACCTTTATATCGATGATCCAAACATAGTATAATATACATATATATATATATATATATATATATATATATATAAATATATTTATATATATATATATCATTATACTCGATATATAGGATATATAGCATATTTTTTAAATTAACAAAACCTATCAAGATCCACTTTATAAAGTTTTAAATACTGAATTATAATATAATAAAACTGCTATACAATTTAGTACCCATGGCGATCGAGGTTAAAACATAGATCCAAGTTTTCCTTTTCTCTAATAATTCGAATAGTCTATATTTTCAATAATTTTACAAATAACTATTTTATTGTATGTTATATCAGTAGGTATACAGTGTAGGGGAAAGTCCCCGATTACCGACCCCTCTCGTATCTCAGTAAATATAAGAGTATCAAAAATTATATATACATGAACTGTTAGTATTGTAATGATAAATATGAATAAGTATTTTGTTTAAAAAAATATGTAATCCTACAATTGTTATTTGATAAAATATAATATTCTGTTTTTACTTTTTGAATATTTGAATAATAACTTTTTTTAAATCATTGTAAATACTTTATTAATTAAGGGTGTGTTTTTGGTCAAACACAGGTGGTGCGCAGTTAGTAGAAACAAATGTCGAGTTTTTTGGTCAACCACTAGTGCAACTGCAACCACTAGTGCAATCACTAATACAAGTATGTATGTATGGATATATTTTTATTTAAATAACATTAACAAACATGCATTACATATATATACATACATACTTGTACTAGTATACTAGTTTATAAATATAATGTTATACATACTTGTATATGTATATATATTATTATATATTATTATATATATATATAATATAATATTATTATATATTATTATATATATATATATATATATAATATAGTGGAAAGTAACCGAATACGGACACTCTCGGTATCTCAGAAACCATAAATCCTACAAAAAAAATTTCTAAAAATAGTCTAAAAAAGTATTTTTTATTTTTGAATTATACAAAATATTTCTAATATATCAAATAAACTGATTTTTTTATTATGTTTTTAAATTTTTGAAAAAAAATGTCAACTTAAAACCTTCTCAAGATTATACAAATGTATCGATATAAAATATTACACTCTATTATTACAAAATAAAGCATTCTAAAAATTGTATTTTTAATTTCTATATTTTTTATCAAATATTCATTAAGTTATAAGCATATATCTAGAGGTAATATAAGTTCCTAATACGGACACTCTAAATGTCTTAATACGGACACCCTATAACCAATCAGCGCGCAGCGTATACGTATACGTATTTTTTTTAGAATTAGCTTTATTGGGCGTATTAATATTATAACGCACGCGATTTTTTATGAAAATCAGAATTGTTCATATATGAACAATTCTGATTTTCATAAAAAATCGCGTGCGTTATAATATTAATACGCCCAATAAAGCTAATTCTAAAAAAAATATTATTTAGATACTTAAATTGTATTATTAATTAAAAAATAATAAAAATAAATTAATTATTAACTAATTAAATTACAATATATTTTTCATAAAATTAATTATAAATAACGTAATTGTAATTTGTCTGATTGATTCATCAATAATATATAGTTTATCTAGTGGTATATAGGGTGTCCGTATTATAACACAGGGTGTCCGTATTCGGACATGGGTACCGAATACGGACACCCCCGTTATCTATGGAATTAAAAGCTTTCAATCTAGATTAAATAAAATTTTAAAATTACAATAATATCTATAATCATATAATATTAATATATTGTAATTTTTGAATAAAAATAATGAGTCATAAAAAGTTAAGACCATTTATTGTTAAAGTGTCCGTATTAGGTTACTTTCCCCTAATAATAATATAATATATATTATATATATATATATTATATATTATGTTATTATTATATTATATATATATATATATATATATATATATATTATTATTACATATATGATGTATACCTCCACACACACATACATACATACATATACGCATACATACACGCTCGAGATACATAACTTAAATTTAATTGTTGATAAATATATTCGCGCATATCTAAAAATATCAATAACGTCACGATTGTGACGTATTTATGATTCATTTCATGGGGGAGCTTATTATGCGTGCGTTCAAAGCATAGAGCTAGAGAAAGTTCTCTAGATATATGGTTCAAAGATTTACACTAGTGCGGCGCAGATGGAAAGTGCGGTGGTAAGAATAAATAGCACTATAGTGCTGGTATACCAGATGTGTTTTATAACAGTTGGATTTTTACATGCAGTGAATACGAGTTTCTCGTACACCTGTGGTTGAACCACTTGTGGTTGTGGGATCAGTAGTTGACCAAAAACATACCCTAAAAGAAAACTTAATGTTGTGAATAATATTGTAGATCAATAAAATGTTTATAACTATTATACCAATAATTTAATTTGAATAACTATTAACCAATATATCTTAATTATAGCAACCCATATGATTTTCCTATTACCGACCCCCTAAATTACCATAATACCGACCCCATGTGATTTATGATATCCAATCAAAATAGATACGTATTTTACTTTAAATTATGTTATAACTTGTTTGTGTATCATTGACATTAATTTAGGATTCATGATTCTAGTTATTTATATACATATTGATTAATAAATAAATATTAAATAATAATATACACTATTTTAATATAATTACTATAAAGTTTAAATTTAAATTTAATATTACTATTAAAACATAAATTCAATAAAAAATAAATTACGTCATGTTATAATTAATTATAGTTATGTATATCTACTATTTTTATTGGATATTATAATACTACAATATTTATACAACGATTATTGTAGGGGGTCGGTAATAGGGGAAGAGGGTCGGTATTAGGAACATATATCCGATTACCGACCCCCCTGTTTATTCTTGTAAATATAATTATATCAAAAATCTAAAATAGCCACATTATTCATTGCCATAATATTACTTAAATTACAAAATGTCAAATAAATATATTTAATATTGAATAAGTTATTACAACTAATCATTTATGGGTCGGTAATCGGAGACTTTCCCCTATACACTGTTAGTGCATCGTGACCAATTCCACTATACTAACTGTGATTAAAATGTCCTATCACAAAATGTAAAAAATTCTACTAAAAATACTTTATATAGTATATCGTCAATTTACGAATCTTCTTTTTTAAATAATAATACACATAAGTACACGCTAAATTGTGAAGTTGTACCCATATTCATATAGTGATATATAGGGACGCATTTCTGCAGGAACAGGGGGTGTCCTGATCCCCCCCCCCCATTTATAAATATTGGGGTACGGATATCTTTGGACCCCTTTGTTTTTAAATACATTTTTAATTTTTAATACAATTTAATAATTTTTAATAATTAGTTAATAATTTATAGAAAATGTAATGTTAGTATACTAATCTATAGATAGCGATTAATAATAAAATATATATTATAATCTTTAATTTGTAGTCACAATATTACCAATACATTATATAGTGATATAACAAACTTTGATAAATCCTTCCAGCCAGATATAAGATATATTACAAAATATGTTTATTGTCGTAATAGCAAAGATCAAACTTTATTATTCCAGAAAAATTGGCACAACAAATTGCAATGGGTGCATTGGTGTAGTGAAACAGAAGCATGCTTCTGTAGCATGCTTCTGCTCACTGCAGTATGTTGCTATTATTGTATTAAACATTATGAAATAACTAATCGTGATACTATTCCAGCATTTATAATTACTAGTTATTCAAATTGAAAGAAGGCATTGGAACGATTTACTAGTTATGGCTAATATAATATTCACCGTATTTCAACGGAAGCTGAGAACAATAATAGTAATGAATATACATAATACAAATGATATAACAAAATAATATTGTTATGAAAGCTATGACATTTACTTCATTAATATACATAAATCAAGAAAATATAGCTTTTAGAGGTAAAGAATATGTTGAGGGTAAATTCCTCAAACTATTAAATTATGAAAAAATTAAATTCCTCAATTAGACGCATGGTTAAATATGGTAACTAACAATACCTAGAAAATACATCTATTATTTTTGGAAAATTCAAAACGATATTCTTGAATTATATACACTTACGAGAAATGATTAAACAAATAGATGGCTGATACAGTATAATGTTTGACAGCATGCAGGATATTTCAGGTAATTAAAGTTTTATATAACGATTACAATTATTATAAATTAATAATTCATTATATTAAAAAACTTTTCAAGAAACAATCAATAATCGATATGTATTCGGAATTCCAAAGCAAACCTTGATGTTACAGAAACATGCATAGGTCTATACGAAATGCTAATAAAAGGCAGAAACTATAGAAAATATGCTAACATATACATTGATAATATTGTGTTTTCTGCTAGAGAATTTACGAGTTCATTCATATAATGTAGCAATTATTATACAGGAAGATAAAATGATGTATAGGATTTAATATGCTAGGAACAACTGCTGGTATATTACACCCATTGCACAGCTCATCGATTAAATCTAGTTGTTCAATATATTAGCGAGCCGAAGTCTATTATATCTGTACTAACTATATTTAATGCAATAGGACAATTATAGGCTACTATACTTTTATAACATTTAGAAATACATAATAATACATATACAAATTAAACATATTGTGAATTGATGACATTATGTCAAACCCGTTGAACAATAAGAAGGTCGATATAAAATACACCCATTGAATATTACTCAGACATAGGAGAAATAACCTAATACGGACACTTTAACAATAAATGGTCTTAACATTTTATGAATAATTAATTTTATTCAAAAATTACAATATATTAATATTATATTATTATAGATATTATTGTGATTTTAAAATTGTATTTAATCTTTTAATTCCATAGATAACGGGGGTGTCCGTATTCGGTACCCATGTCCGAATACGGACACCTTGTATTATAATTTGGACACCCTATAATACATTTTATTGATTAAATGCATATCAATTATTAATAAACTTGAAAGCCGCAATCTAGGAAAATATAGAGAAAATATATTCCAATGTGAAAATATTGTTGAAATTAATCGTTGTAAGACCAAATTCAGTTTACGATGACAGAAATGTTAGTAATATGCACATTGTAAATAACTGGCTGAGAAAATCAAGGGGACAAGAGAGAATTTGATACAAATTACAAAAGATGATATAATTAAACATATTTGAATTGTTTTTATCATTTGTAAAGAAAACAGAATGGAGAGATCTCTCGAGAAGATGTTATCATGTATTTCATCTCATTAAATCTACTATTTATTAATATTACCTAATAAAATCATATTACTTTTATATAGACTAATTTATTTATATAATATCTAATAATTTTTAAGTAGTTATACACATACAAATATATATATATATATATATATATATGTTCATTACTTATTGTGTTTACTTTGAATAAATCTACAGCTTTAACTATAGTTATTGCGCATGTGTCATGTAAGTAACATGTACCATATCGTATGACGCATAGCATATGATTCATAGGTGATGTATTCTATTGATCTGGCATCTAGGTAGTGAAAGTCCGGCCCCCACGACGTGCAGTTCATGGGCAGTTCGTATAACTACAGTATTAGTATATATGTATACATAATATATATATATATATATATATATATATATATATATATATATATATTATATATGTATATTATATACGTATATTATGTTTGTATATTATGTATGTATATTATATATGTATATTAGGTATATTATTAATATTGATTGATTTATAATGTAATATATCGGCACTTATCCTATACGATACACCTATTGGTGGACTACCCCCCCCCCCGAAGATGCGTGTAACAATAGTATACATGGATAATAACGAACGAAAACAATACATAAATAAAACAATATCTATATAAAAAGTAAATAATGCACGATGAATTAGTGAAATAGAAGTGAATAGTTAATATTATATTGATTAAATGTAGACCGTGAGATGTATTACGAAGGAGGGGTGTACACGGGTAAAGTAAATGGGGTATAGGGACCTATATGGAGCGAGCTTCATAAAGATTTAACAATATATTTAGAATCACATTTTCAATAGGATATGATGATAAGGGGCGTGGTAGACCATGAAATATCGGAACTTACCGAGTGTAGTGGGCGTATTAGTGTTAGTAGGGTAGTCGTACGATAGATGGATAGGTATATTGTATGACATTCTGAGTTAGGGAGAGTAAGTGTAGGAGGGAACGGTTTTTAAATGGAATGATTAAAGATTAATGGAGAGAATAGTGTTTATATATGACGTAATAATGCGATTTAAGGGGTATTGAAGTATTACGAAGATGATAGGGTATGGAGTAGCACTAATCGATCCGAGAAAGGATGAGTTAGGTCCTTCCATATGCATACGAATCTCGAAGAGGTGATAGTTGGTTGATTTATATAAGTATTATCGATGTGGGAATTGTTAAGGGGTAGATTAGCATCCACCATGATTTAGAATATATGAGGATGGAGTGATATGATAACCGTCAATGAAAACAGGGATGGAATCTTGAGTAGGGAATATTTGAGGAGTTAAGAAAAGGTTGTTCGATACAAATTAAATGAAATTTACAAACAAATTAATCAAATTAAATGTTAAAATAAAGATAAAACATATACAATTATATATGAATAAATAAAGATAACACACGAGAACTAACAGATAAGATAAAATTATATAATTCTATGGATCAGAAGTCGTCCAGTAAATATAAATAAGGCATGGGAAAAATAGAAGTGTTTAAATCAATTATTTACTTATACGTAAGAATATGTACTATATATATATATATTATATATATATATATATATATATATATATATATATATATATATATATATATGTAAGAAAGTGAAATTCGTCGGTATACTTTATTACAACAAATACCTGTATACAAACATAATAATATACAAATAATAATAATATAGTAATAATAATAATGACGACAATGACAATAAGTACCAACCCGGTGAAAAGCAGAATCAAGAGTGTATCAATCTCACCGAGCTGGGTTCCTTTATAGGAAAATAACGAAACCCTAAATAGACAAATGATAACAAATATAAAATACAAAACGAATAACAATTTATATAAATAATAAAATATTTAATTACAACATAGAAATCTACACATGACTAATCAACCGAGCGTGAAGCCTAAAACAATGTATACATGCATATATATATCGATATTACGTAATGAACGAATTGAATTAAATTCAATTCGACATAAATGTATATTACATTATTAAATATATCTGTATATTTCACTTTATAACATATATATATATATAAATAAGGTTATTTAAAAATAAATTATTGAAAATTGTATGGATTATAAAAAATGTTTCATAGTTTATAAATACATCTGCCATGATCAAACTATAATATGCTTTATTTTATCCACATTTAATTTACTGTAAAGAAATATATTTCCATATATGGGGTCATAGTTATGTATCAAACTTAAATAGCATTTATTTAATTCAAAAAAAGATTTTAAAAATAAAATTTAATAAAACCAATGATTTTTCAACTGTTTCTCTATTAAGGAAAATAAAATATTATATTTATATGATATTTGTAAGTACAAGACTTACATTTACATATATACAATATTCTATAAATTGTGCCATCCTATTATTTTAAATCATTTTACATTGGCGTCTAAAAAAAGATTTAATACAAGGATTAGGACTAACTGAGATTTTATTCAACCTTATTTTAAATATAATTATATGAATAATACATTACTTACATTCGGATCAATTGATTAAAGTCTTGAGTCTTAAGACTTTGGAATGATTTAAGTATAGATATAAGAAAGTCCCGTTCTTTATCATTATTCTGTAAAAAATCTTTAAATAATTATATATAATACTTAGTATATTGTAATGCATTTATTTGTAGTTTAAATTTGTATTTAATATATGACTATATAGTATATAGTGTAGTATATACTATATACTATTATATTTGACTTATGAACATATTGTTTTATATATTATTTAAATTTGTATTATATTTATTATATTATTATTATTATTATTATTATTATTATTATTATTATTATTATTATTATTATTATTATTATTATTATTATTATTATTATTATTATTATTATTATTATTATTATTATACGATTTATACGTGTTATTCACTATGTATGTTATAAAATGTAATTATGTAACGTATTTATGTAGACATTCATTAATTTGTGAAAAGTGAAATCTCGGCCCATATTCTACGAACTTTAAATAAATCGACAACATATTATGAACAATGTACACTATTAATATACACTATAAATTACAAAAGTTAGCGGAATTTGATTTCTTGGTATTGAAACATCACTATTATACAATAAAGCACGTACGATTAGGCACGTGGTGTATTGCACGTGCTCATCATACCGGTTGTACTACGTGCGTGGAGGCACGTGCTCAATAAGTATACGCGTTAGGCAGGTATACCTATAGGTAAGTCTATTGCCTCGATGATCACGAGGTATACCTATATATATATATATATATATATATATATATATATATATATATATATACCGTATATATGCGTACCGCGCGAAGTGTTATCGCTCATCCATTCGAGCTCGAGAAAAGCATACGTATTAGAATTGGGTAATTATTAGGACCATAATATATAATTAGCGCCCGGGCGCTGCTACAGGGGGGTCGGGGGGATATGCCCCCCCCCTTACTTTAAAATATAGGGGGACCTCCTCTGTATTGACTTCCCCCCCCCCACTTTTACCACACAATTTATTTTGGTTGGTTAGTACCCCTACATACCAAATTGTTCCAGCGCCCATATTAATTATAATGTCTAAATGGCCTCATTCTAATGTCTGTGCGGAAAAGTATAAACGAAGAAGAGAAATATGAACATTCGAAACCCGCGGCGAAGAAAAGATGAATAAAAACTACAATATGGGTTTACGGCGACCTTGACATCGACCTTGAGATATTCGACCTCAACGATATATACTTTTCATTAAATATGTCGATAGTTACATAATTAACACGTGTCCTGTAAATAGAATACAAAAATGTAAATGTCATATATATATATGTCATATATGTAATATATGTCATATATATATATAAGTCATGTAACATCACGTTGTGAAAAAAACTATATATGATATACTTACCTTCGTGATGTATTCGCGCAATTAAAATTGTCACGTTAATATCTAGGTTAATGTTTACACACGTGTTTTAAGTCACGCGGCCCTTAACCACGTGTCATTGAGCGGTTTTCACGATTACGCGAATAATTAATGTATTGATAATTTATCGTGAATTCGATAAATATAATTTAATCAACGCATCAGAGAATGTTTATTTATTGCAGTCGTCATAGTTGTTTTATTGACATGTTATATAACTGCTCATGCAAGGTATTTCTAAGAAAAGTAGAAAATATAAACTGCTAAATATTATCTAGGGCGCTAATATCTACATGGTTACTTTTTTTACTCCGATCTTGATACTTTTCAGTGGTATATTTAATAATATTTCAATGATTTAAATCTTTGAATCAGAGATATAGAATTATTGATTTATTTGTAAAATAAAATGTATTCATATATTAATGTTATATTTCTATATAAATATTTGATTAAAACATACGAATTATGTATAAATTAGGCTTGAATTTAATGATGTTTTTTTATATTATTTATATCGATATTCCAAATAATATAATGCATTATCAATGCACACATGTGTATTAAATTATATTATGAATTTAATATAATCATAATGAAATCATTGATTTTAAAACGAGTTTTTGCATTGATTTGGGAATCAACTTCAAATGTATACTACTGGAATATTATGCAATACGATAAAATCATTCAAGCGTAAAATAAAATGTTCACAAAATATATTTTGTTATGCATATTGCTAACATATATGCATAGAAAACGAGGTGAATTCACTTCGTTCTCTATAGATGCATATATGCATATATGCGTTAGCGGATATCCTACCCTGTCCTTGATTACATACACACACATACGTTATACTAAATAGATAATAAAGTTATACTTTAGACATGCATATCGTAACCTCCTCAATAGTATGTAGGTTCTACGTTGTATACAACTATAGGGAATCATTAGCAGACACACCCACACCTATTGTTCCATTGTTAATCATACCAAGTTATACTAACATATCAGATAACTTACATTTTATAAAACTATAGGTACAATCTTAATTAAATAATTACGAAATTTTCAGAATTCCTGAAATATATTTTTTTAATAAGTTAATAATAGCCTTATAATGCTTATTTCTTATAATAAATAAAGAATTGCTTATTCAGGTTCATTAAACGATTTAAATTATGTAATAAAAGAGAGTATTGCATAACATATATAGGTATTATAACGTAATTATACACATACCTATACATAGTACCTACAAAGATTTTCCAAAGGATATCTTCACAATATCTTTGGTACCTATAAGATCACATAGGTTATATTACATCAGATGGATTATTAATTATTAAGTAATATGTAAATAATCTCTTATCTCTAATTTATCATTAGTTATAACTTCTATAGAATACCTCTGCTCTTGATATATATATATATAAAGTCAACTCTCGATATCTCATAATCCAGGGGACTAAATACATTTATCTAAGATATCGAGGTTCTGACATATCGACAGTTGACTGTACATAACGTATATGAGACAATTATATGATTTTATGGCTCAGAAGTCGTCAGTAAATATAAATAAGGCATGGGAAAAATACAAGTGTTTAAATCAATGATTTACTTATAAGTAAGAATACTTACTATATATATATATAAATATATATATATATATAAATAAGGTTATTTAAAAATAAATTAGATTTACAAATACACAAAAAGAGATGATAATATATGACCAATCGCGATTGTTCTAGATTAATCTAGTGATCTATAGATCCGTATATAAGGTATCGATATAAAGAAAGTGGATAAGCAATTCACACACATGGCAAATATAGACACGCGAATGGCACTTTTATCGATAAATTAACAAAATGTCATCAGTGATTTTGATTGGATATTAGTCATATTATATATGTCAAATATTAAAACAGTATGATTTTCGTCGAAATAGATTAAAGAGACTTCTATCTATATCAATGGATTTAGATAATAAATATCAATAAAATATTACGATATCTTCAATTTAATACACAACATTTATAAATACACACAATTACGAGGAATGTTGATATGGTGTATTTTAAATATATAATTTTATTTTTAGTATAGATAGTACATTAACATTGATAGTAATTATCAATATATATGTATAAATAAATATTAATTTTAAATACAAAGTAGTGGGCCAGATAGTGGGCCAGATAGTGGGCTGCGACTAGAGTGCTTATATCGCAAATTGCCATACACTATAATCGGGAAGATGTATAATTTAATGTAAAATGTATACATTCAATTGATTATCTACTTTCTTTATTTAGCTTATCTACACGCGTGTTATCTCTGCATCTGATAAGACAGCTGAGAAATGCACTATTACGTAATGCACTCGTAGCAATCGTTATGTAACATTCTATTGTCATTATCTAGTATATTTATTATTTATATATATATATATATATATTTATATTTTAAAGTTGTACACCTACTGTCATGTTTGAACTCGATTAGTCATGTACGAAGTTATATAGCACTTATATATTTACATGTGTGTTAACGTTTATATTTATGTTTACATACTATGTAACTAATAAGTTATTATGCAATAAATAATATACGTATATATATATGACGAAACCATTATTCATAATTTTAAAATTAGCTAACTATCAATATTAAGAGTTAATTATTTAGCTAAATAATGAGAAATAACTTTACGAATTAAGTAAGGGAAAATAATCTACATCAACACACATACACTATTACACATACACACACACTCACACACCCACACACACATACACATACAATTACACTGCATTGTGGTAAATCGGCCTATATTTAATTATTAGTGTGTCACTAATTGTAAATGTATGCATTATTTATTATGATACTTTATAGAGGATTTATAGATAATTGTCATTTCGTTTATATATTGAACGCATTAATTACTTGATTCGCTATTAAATATATGCCAAATATATATATATATATATATATATCGTACGATTATCCACAAGTCGTATTTACCTTTAGTACCTTCGGTGTAGGTTTAAGATTTATTTGAGTTCAATTTAAATTTCTGTTGTGTATATATATTGAATATAAGTGTATATAAATATATATATATATAATATATATTATATATATATACATATATTGAGTTGACATTGGCATGGATATAAACTTTAATGTGGTCACATGTCTACACTTTAAAACCTGACACACACACACATACACACACAAACACACACAAATACACATATGATGGCGGTGTATATACTATATATATATATATATATATATATATATATATACGTATACTTGCTACTATAGTATACTATAGTTCATGGGGTTTTCTTTACCGGTAAATAAAAACCTATAGGTTTTTATATATGCACCAGCCTTTAACTGCATTCGCTGCAGAACCGACTTATCGCGCAGTCGCATTCCGCCCTTCGGTTAGCATCATGTCCCTAACGAGCACGTGATTCACGCACGGAATATTCTCACACACAATAGAATTCAGCCGATGTCTATGCTAATATTGCGTAACCGCGAGTCGTAAATAACGGCACCGGTTATAATATCGCTCACCGCGAGAGCCACGTGTGTTATACGCGGTGTGTTCTGCATTTAGTGTAAATGTTTACACGAATTAATTAGACTTGACCTAATTATGATACATCTCATACCGACGGGTAGACATGTGACCGTATATGGTCATGTGACAACATCGTCGTCGTAGACATTAATTACTATTGAAATATTATTCTATTGTCTAGTCGTATACTAATTCAATGCTACACATATATATATATATATATATATATATATATATATATATATATATTCTCACTTCCATATAAATATGTACTTATAGATGTGTATGTTTATATATACACAGTCAGACATGTTTAAAAAATATAAATCTATTTACTATACAATGTAATATTTATATACGAATATAAATATATATATATATTTAATACGCATATGTATGTATGTATGTATGTATACATACATAATATTACATATATATATATATATATATAAATAATAATATATATATATGTAATATTACATGTAATATTCATGATTATTCATTATTCGAAATATATTATATAACATAAGTTTTATTTATATAATCTATATAAATATATATTATACTATGTAAACTATATTATATAACATATGAATTATTTAGATATATATATGTATATATATATACTACATATATTATCGATATGGAATTATATGTTATTTAAAATGAAAGTCAAACATATATACTCATGTATACGTATACGTAATGCTTATTGTAGGGTGGATCGATCGTGGTATGATTACAAGATAAACAATTGTGTTATTACATACATTAACCTACCTGATAGGTCCTACCCCACATCCCCACATCCCCCTCCCCCCTCCACTCCCCCCCACTTCCCCCCCACTTCTCCACTATACAGATTACGTAACATTATGTAAGTATGTTAGGGAATGGTAGGACTACCTACTTTAGCCTGTAGGTTGTAAAGTTAAGCGAATAGGTTAAATAAACCTAGAAATCCCTATAGGTACTATACCTCCCTCCCTCCCGACCTATCCCTATAGGTATACCTCCCTCCCTCCCGACCTCTCCCTATAGGTATACCTCCCTCCAGACCAACCTCTCCCTATAGGTATACCTCCCTCCCTCCCGACCTCTCCCTATAGGTATACCTCCCTCCAGACCAACCTCTCCCTATAGGTATACCTCCCTCCCTCCCGACCTCTCCCTATAGGTATACCTCCCTCCAGACCAACCTCTCCCTATAGGTATACCTCCCTCCAGACCAACCTCTCCCTATAGGTATACCTCCCTCCCTCCCGACCTCTCCCTATAGGTATACCTCCCTCCAGACCAACCTCTCCCTATAGGTATACCTCCCTCCAGACCAACCTCTCCCTATAGGTATACCTCCCTCCCTCCCGACCTCTCCCTATAGGTATACCTCCCTCCAGACCAACCTCTCCCTATAGGTATACCTCCCTCCAGACCAACCTCTCCCTATAGGTATACCTACCTCCAGACCAACCTCTCCCTACACTGTAATAAGTAAATGGTTTTCTGCAGTAAAATAAATGGTATTTAAGGTGTGCTTATAATATAACCCTTTTGATGGTTTTCTGCAGTGAAATTTGTAGAATACCATATTAAGGGTTTTCTATTATCGGATTTAAGAATACCATTTAGATGGTTTTCTGCAGTAGAAATTAAGAATACCATTTAGAGGGTTTTCCACAGTAGAAATTAAGAATACCATTTATATGGCTTTCCACAGTAGAAATTTAGAATACCATTTAGAGGGTTTTATACAGTCGGTTTCACAGAATACCATTTAGAGGGTTTTAAATAAATATTTTTTTTAAATACCATTTCGATGGTTTTCTGCAGAAAATATCAGTCTAGAAAACCATTATTTTTAACAGTGTATAGGGCATACCTAACTCCCGACCTACCTCTCCCTCCCCACTTCCCTCCATACTTCCTTCCTATTGATAATCTTATTAGTATTCTGTGATTCCGTGAACGATTATTGTTTAACACTATAGTTTAGTAGTATAATAAAACGTCATGAAATATAAATAACATCTATGTAGATGTATAACAAACAAATTAAGATCTTAATTTGTGGACGGAATGATTGTATTATTGACATATTAGTTTTAATTTTCACTTTTTGTTATCGTATTTATTATATCCTTTATTATATCTTCCACATAAATCAATGATCAATAACTAAAATACAACTATTAATGAACTAAATCATGAATTAAATCATAATTCACATGGGGCTATGAAAATGGTAAGTTAATGGACTCTTGGTGGAGTATTAAAGAATATCAAATTGTTAGTTGTAATGAGAAAAGTGACGGCAATGATTGTTGGTAAGTGTTAGGCTCGGAATAACATGGCGATAATAGGGTTGTATACGTAAACACAACCTAGCGAGTGATTCCGGTATCAATATACATATATACACGTGTGTATATTGTGTATAAAGAACATAGCGTTGTATATTAAACTATAAATCTATGATAAAGAGTGTATATATATAAACTTATACACTTATACACTTAACATTTTCTTACTTTAAGCCTACAACAAGTTGCGGTATTGTTTTATACACTGTATACTATACAGTGTATAGTATACACTGTATACCCATACTATAGTATACTATAGTTGACTAATTGTACACTTCAGTTTACAGACACATTACAACACGACAAATCGTTTACGACTATTATAACGTATGAAAAGTGGGCCGTAGTACAAATTATCGTACTGTATCACACCCTATATAGTATAGTGACTAATAGTCACTGACTATAGTATATATATATATATATATATATATATATATATATATATATATATATATGATAATATGATACTATGGCCCTACTTTACCTACACTATTCTACAATACAATATATATATATATATATATATATATATATATATATATATTTATATACATAATACTTTATCTCTACAATATACTATAGTAGAACTATAGTATAACTATACCGGAAGGGATAACATGTTGTGATGAGTCATCAGTGACGTCTGCGTAGCGTACACATCGTACTGTGCGTAGCATGCTACGCCGGTGCACCGCACGGTTATATGACACCCGGGACCCGGGTCCCGGGTGTCCCAGACGGCAGTCTCGCGTTATCGAAGTGGGGGAACACTAGATGACGGGGGTGGAGAAGGCGCCACTATAGTTAGGGGTAGGTAGGGGAAGAGGGAGGGTAGATATCCGTCGTACGTCATAGCGTACCGCCTAAACATACTTATTTCTCAGAATCGCTGGCCCAGTTGTACCTATAAAATAAATTGTCCTATATGACCATAACGTGTCCTACTATAGTATTATCATAATACAATATTTAATATTACGGGGGATAGCTAAGGATTTTACTAAGACAATCGCGGGATAAGTAACGTTCTCGGAACGACTATACTCCGCGCACACGTGGTTATCTATATTTAGCGCATTCGGCGCATGACATCCATGACGCCATCGTCAGAATGTGCACGTAATCTTTATAGCCTAGCCGTGTCCTAGATACAGGACACTCGTTTATAGATAGACAATTAGGCGCTCTCACTCGATACTGCAGTATTATAGATGATACACTTACGGTCGCACAAACACACACACACACACACATCTTTTACGCTGCACGTATACCTTTTACCGAATACCAGTAAACTCGGACCAGGTAAACTCGGACCACTTTTGAAGTTAAAATCGGACCACTTTTGAAGAAGATTCGGACCAGTTTAAAATAACTATATATAGTATACTTCTATAGTGTGGGTTAAAGCATAAAAGTGATTCGAGTTTGATTCAAAAGTGTTCCTAGTTTATTTCAAAAGTGGTCCGAGTTTACTGGTACCCCTTTTATCTGTAGCTCTACCTTTTTTAATGGGTATACAAAATATATTTTGTGAGCAATTCCACCCCCCCCCCCCGCCCATTTTTGAATTTTTGCAAACAACAAAATCAGATTATTCATAATAAATTATAATTATAATTATGATATAATTAAATCTTAATCCTATTATTTACGAGATGATAAATCAGGAGATGTATTTTATATTGTTTTTCATATACAATTGTAATGCATTTTTTTTGGAATTTGCTCCCTCACTTTCAAATCCTTAAAAAGACACACCCGTAGGTATTTATTTGTCCTATTAATAATATGATCCATTATTAATAATACATCGACTCACCTCACAAATTTATAAATAATAAGTAAGTGGATTAATTATGAATGTGTGAAACACGTGCGCCTACAAAACATAATACACACGGAAGTGTGTACTTTATCTCATAATGTCCTATTACGTAAGTTTCGTACGTAACCGTCAATGAATGTATGCATGAATGAATGAATTATATTTATTTAATTTATATATATAGTATACTATAATTAAATAATTAATTAACAAGAAATGCATATATGCATACTTTACTTATTATATAACTATATTTATTGTAGCCGTATACGGTTACAATAAATATAGTTATATAATAAGTAAAAAGGAACTCTGTAATTGCGATATGCTTTCGAAAATGTGTACGACAAAAGAATATATAAGAACAAACACAAGTAAATAATTAAATCACTAATTAAATACTTAATTAATTAACCCGCACTAATTAAGCGCGCAAATTATACACCGAAACACCGTACTAGTAATGGGCGTGGTTAGGAACAATGCATATCTATGAATATTCATTAGTAAATCGCGAATGAAAGCATTCAATAAATATCGTTTATTAGCATATAGATAATCTCGGAGAGTTATGCATGTTGTTGTGTTTTAAATATTCGTAATAGAGATAAAATAAACAAACGTATTACAGAATGTACACATACCTATGTACACTCTACACTGTATACATTGCACGTTTATTGTATACAGTATGTATACATTGCACGTTTATTGTATACAGTATGTATACATTGTAAGTTTATTGTATATATACAATAAGCGTACAATGTATACATACTGTATACAGTGTAGAGTGTACATATTGTATACAATAGTCTAATGTCTATAGTCATTACGTTTCATTGTAGTGCATGTATGTATGTTTGTTTGTGTGTTTGTTTTATATATATATATATATTATGTGTATTTAAGTTAGCACATAACAATATGCATACCTATCCACTATTATCTATACTATATATATAAACAAAGTAACGTATTTATATCAGGATGTATATAGTGTAGTGAACTATACCGTAATGTGACCTATAGGTCACAACGCATAGGTGGTATTGATCGCGAGCGAATCAATTGTTTATATTTAATTTACATTTTAAATTCATTATCATTAATTATCATTAATTATCCCTTAAAGTTTCTAGAAGTTTCTTCAAACATAACGATGCCTACACTTATATGTGTACAGTGTACAGTGTATACGTGTGTGTGTGTATACGTATGTGTGTGCGTATATTCGTTTGTGCATGTGAATATATATATATACGTTATTTAAGGGTGTGTTTTTGGTCAACCACTGATCCCACAACCACATGTGGTTCAACCACAGGTGTACGAGAAACTCGTATTCACTGCATGTACAAATCCAACTGTTACAAAACACATCTGGTAGTGCTATTTATTCTTACCACTATATATATATTCACATGCAAAAACGAATATACGCACACAAATACATACACAAACATATGTATACAGTGTATAATATACACCTAGATTTAGAGTACCATATATGGTACTCTAGCTAGATATACTAGTATACTAGTATACTATAGTATCTATAGATGGTACTCTATATCTATGACTATTCACCATCGGTATAAAGACAGTTTTTATTTACATCGATGGTATACAGTACTATACACACACACACCTATATATATATATATATATATATATATATATATATATATATAAAGGTATACCTTCATATATGCAATAATAGTACTTAAAATTATCTTATTATCTTGAATATATTCAAGACACACACGTATATATATACTATAGTATTATAATATACATACGTTATATAGTATACTATAGTTAAGGCCGCATACTTCTGTTTATATAGGGTAGTAAAGTTACAAGTATTGGTCTATATATTATACTATAGTTTATATTATATACTCTAATATATTTGATTAATTACAATCTAATATATAACTAAATATTGTTATCATTAAGAATGTACTGTATTTGTTACCCAATATATTTCAATGAATATATAACAGATTATTAAATGTATTATATTTGATATTAGGTGTATAATATATAGTGTTGTTATTGCACTCAATAAACTTACTTGTACAGTGTACAATGTACACGCAAAAGTATAATGTACTATGGTACCATATGACAATGTCAATTACAAGGTCATAATGACATGCATTATAATGCGCGCAATGAAAATAGTGTTGGTTTTACATTCTACATATGTGCTCCACCTACATATGTTATTTATTATATATATATATATATATATATATATATATATATATATATATATATGTGTGTGTGTGTGTGTGTGTGTGTGTGTAAGTGTGTGTATACACTAATCTATAGATTCATTACAATTACATAATGTTTAATAATAATTATTTGTATAACTGGTTTATTTATATTTATGTTAGTTTACAAATAATACCCAACAATGTAGGATTTAAATTTATATTTTTATATATATATATATAATACTTATATGTATATATAAATAGTCTATTGACTTATTGAATATAAAATTGTTATTAAAAAATAAAATTTGATATATGATGAACTATATATTTTCGTTCTCCTATAGGATTAGATTTACATATCAATTTCTATATATATATATACCCTATAGAATATATTATATAGAATGACACATAATATAATATCCCATATTTGGGATCTAATCGTAGTACAATCAAAGGCATGTTATTAACACGATGTTACGAATATTAATTATAATCGTTGTCAAATCAATATATGAATGTATTCACCTACAAGATTTTCTAAGCGAAAAATATGTTATATATATGTTTATGAAAAATAATCATCATAGAGCTATATGTATATACTATAGATTTCGTATACATAATTAGGTATAAGTTCCTGTACATAATTGTATAACAGTGCAGCACAGCCTGGGTGCTGATGTATGCCACCAAAATACAAATAGTAATCTACAGAAAATAAATTATAAATTGTATTTGTATATTAACGATAAAGTTAAAAAAAAACATTAATATGGAATTTTATTGGTAAATTTGTAAATTTAGATAAATCTCTAATGGTTATTATGGGTTATTATATAATCTAATTATATCTTTATGAATCTCACAATATCATTATTAACTATTTATTATTTCATAAATACGATTATTTAAATATATCAAATAATATAATATTATAACTATTCTCCAATTTAAATAAAATATATACTATATATTATATTGTATATTCAGGTGAATATATATTATATTATGTATATTAAATAAAATATGTATACATTATATTATTGCAATTATTACATTATTATAAGATATTAATAGGATATCATTAAATGTACACTCAAGTAATAATTGGTTCAAATTTATTTCAATTATGTTTATAAGTTAATATATATGGTATATATATGTATAAAAATATATACTTATCTAATTGTACCCGTATATAGTTTTGTATAATTATAGTAATATTAATATAAGGGTAAATACTATTTACTAAATAGTTCTCTACTTTATGACAACAATATATAATAACGTATAATAACTATATAATAACGTTATAATATGAGTTAACCATAATCATTAAATATTGTAATATATATATATATATATCAATAATATATAAAATTAATATATATAAGCATGGTTTTTTAAATTTGGTTATTCGATTATTACAAAATATTAAAACTTATATAAATTATCAAATGTAAAAAAATAGGAACTATTTAGTTTAATATAAGGGTAAATCGTTCTCTACTTTATCACAATAATATATAATAATGTTATAAGTTAACCATAATCATTAAATATTATAATATATATATATATATATATATATATATATATCAATAATATATACCATTAATACATATATAATCATGGTTTTTTAAATTTGGTTAATCGATTATTACATAATATTAAACTTATATAAATTATCAAATGTAAAAAAATAGGAACTATTTATATATTAACATTAATAAATATGTATAATTGAAAAAAATATATGTATGAGTATTATAAATATTATGCTTTATATATGCTATACTTTAAAAATGAATAATTTATATATGCAGATATAGGATTTATTTTTATTGTGAAATTCAAATTGATAAATTAAATTAATATATTTATAAATAAAATAATAAAATAAATTATAAATAGAAATCTATTAATAATTCATACTTGCAAATAATTATAATTACTAATATAATAAAAAGAGAAATAAGTTAAATTTAAACTATAGCTTATTACCACATATAATTATACATCTGTACTTATTACAATAGGATATTAATAGTAATCATAAATATCTTTCTAATGTATATTACTATATTTTAACTAATATAACTATATCTACTATATTTTATTCTAACTTATTTATATATAACATGTCCTGATTTAAATATAATATATACATTTTTTAAATATACACAATTATATAAAACCCTCAATTGGATAAAACTATATAATAATTATGCTTATAATATTAATGAATTGTTATATTATTTATCTATAATATATTTTTTCAAATTTATAATATTTATACTACAATAATACTAATGAGAAAACAATATGTATTATAAGTTATGGTTTATTACATATTTACTTTAAATGTTAATTAGTAATTAACTTTTAAGACTATAAATTTAATATTGAATTAATGTATGTATCCATATTAACATGTCATTTTTTTTAGAAATTGACAATATAAAAAATGTATAATTAACAAATATATATTAGATATTATGTTTTATATAAAATCATAACAAATCTTTTAAAAACTAAACTTTTATATAAATTATATTAAATAAATATCCATGATAAATATGTTATCAATATATGGAATTAATAGATTTGTTATTGTAAATCAAATATGTTAAATAAATATTTGTATGTAAAATTCATTATGTAACTAAAATTGTATATACATATATGTGATCAATATTTATATATATAAAATGAATACAAATTTATTATTGTAAATCAAATAAATTAAATTGTTAAATAAATATTTTAAATACTTTATGGATTTAGGATTTCAATTATAATAAAACAACTAAATTTAACTATTTTTAAATATCATAAATTAATTGTTTATATAAATATTTGTATGATTTATTATATTACTGATACATGTATTGATAAGTCAATAATTTAATAGAATATTATAAACTTATATTATGAATATTAATTTATGATATTATAATAATAATACAAATAGAAAACATTTACTTTTTTATATATATATATATATATTTAGTATCAAATTATTTTAGTAAAACATTAAATAATAAGTGTTTATATTTTTATTATAGAAATAATCATTAGAAAATACTATATGCAAATATTCTTTAGGTATAATAATAATAATAATACATATTATATAATTAAGGCACATTCTTAAAAAAATAAATACTAGGTATGTAAAAAACGTAATAATTACAATTTCAATGTATAAATGTAATGAAGACCACACTCGGTATAGTCTAAGAATTGCTATGTAAGAATTGCATTGTTTCATATTCTTAATAAAGATATATTCACATTTGAAATGCACGGGAATGAGTGTGATGTATGGTATTGTGTGGTGTAATGTGATGAGTGTTGTTCGCGATGACTCAGCTGTGACTATTAACTATTCTGTCGAGAACACGTTTGGAATACTGCAAACGTTCGATGATGTCCCTATCGCATCCGTCCGTTACTAGTTCAGACAGGACATAGGTGGTAGCTAATCGGCGCCGATTAATGTAGGTAACCAGATAGTCAGAATGATCCAACTTAGCAGAGATGATAACTTTAGTGTGATCAGCAAAGAAATTGACCTGGGAAAATGGATAATGTTAATATGTAAATAAATGCAAATGGTGAAGTGGTTAATTTGTTGAATCCAATTCATAATATATTAATTTATAATAGAAACATTTTAATATGAGAAAATAAAGTTGACAAATAAAATCATAAGTTTTCTGGTTAGTAATAGAGAAAACGATGTAAAATACTGAACTATTAGTAGGAGAGACAATTAGTATATAGATGAATTAAAACCTGCAGGGTTCCGTTATTGAGAAACATAACGATAGCTCTATCGGTGCGGAACCATTGTTTTAGGAATATCGAAGTAGGATTCCAAGAAGAGTTATTATTACTTTGAGTTTGAGCTGTTGAAATAGTCTAAATTAAATAATGTTCAAATATTGAAAAATTAAGATTACAAACCATTATTGATTGTATTGTTGTTATTAACAAGGTTCGTATTATTATTTTTGTTATTATTAGCTGCATTACTATTAGCTCCGATGATTAGGTTCTCATCCATGTATTGAGAGAAGTACAACAGAAGCGTAGTTTTTTGTCGGTATTCATTGCTTTCATTTGAATCAATGGTGAAAGTGAACACTTTGTTTGAGAGATCATTGTATTGAATGGTTCTGTTGGCAGAGGATAAATAACATTACACTACGATATATGGTAAGTGAAATCATTTCATCGAGATACTTGGCATTGTATAGATAGACTAATGGCATATATGCGAGATGATGGTGATGCAGTAGTGGTCTAACCTAGCATCAGGAGACAAGAGCATTCTAGTGCTGTCGTTAAACAGGACCCCGACGCTATGATCAGAGAGCTGGAAGCCGAACCCATATCTATTGCTGTAGTCGACCCACTTGATAACAGTGAGATTAGTGTTCACACAGGGCGTAGTCACAGTGCTACCTGTATTAGAGAGAAACGTGTGTTAAATATAGAGGTATAGACACGTGTTCTAGTATGTGTGTACTAAATGTGAAACTATCTAAATATGTAAATCATATAGCATTAAATGTGTGTGCGTGTAAAATTAACTTCATCAGCTATAAAAAAGCATCATCGAATGTGCACTTAATTGATAATAAAACACTAGTTATAAAACGACAGAGCCAGGAGGGGGGCTAGGTAATAAATCAGGATGGGTACTACAATGGGTTACATCATATTGACCTGTAGTTTGAATAGCTTCCAGTGTAGCGACAAGAGTTTGAAATAGTTTATTCGCTGGAGATCGACCTGACAACCAGATGGAGATTTTAGAATGCGTGATAAATGTACAATGGTAACTAATACACTGATATATAAATAGATAGACTCGTGAATGGTAGCTTATCGAGTCAGGAGAGAGAGAGAGAGAGAGAGAGAGAGAGAGATTAGTATATAAACCTTTAGATTCGGCTAGCGACATCCTTTTGTTCTTGGTTACGGGGATGGCATTCTGAGAGCGCAGTTTCGCAGTGGTGGTGGAGCAGAGGTGTTGAGTAGAGGCTGCTCGCCGGGATGCCGATTTGTTCATCGAGATGGAGTTAAGTTGATCGCACGATCGACCGTTGATAGACGAGAACTTGCTGAGTTGTTCGCAAGATCGGCCGTTGTCGACGGAGGGTAGGGCGTCCAGTGCTTCGCAACTCGTAGGAGATGGTATATACGACTTGGGGCGACTGCAATGGGATGTGATAACCATGTAATGAAAGTATTAAGGGCATGTAGTAGCATGCACACCACAATGTATTAAGATAGCAAATAATGGGTCTATACAAAGTTAGGAGCAGAGCATTCAATTCAATCAATTGAGCTAGTTTTTTTAAAATAGTGCAATACTATTTCTACTAGAATATCATTCATATACAATGTTATTATATTATTGTAAAAATATTATGAAACGAATACAAATAATTGACATAGATAATAAACTACTATAGACTATGCGATAAATACAAACTTTGGTAGGAATCTCTGTAGCGAGAATTTCGGAGGTCGTTCGCAGCACGTAGTGGACAACGATCGCGGACAATAGCCAGAGGTCATGAAAGGATCGTCGAGGATAGCCCTCAGGGAAGGTCGTTGTACGGGGTTGGGAGACAACAGGCGTCGAATGAGGGAGCGCGCGGGAGCCGATATCAGGGCCGACGGCAGGTGGAATGTGTTGGTAGTGATGCGAGAGTAGGTTTCCTTCAGCGTGGAGGTCTCGAAGGGAGGTTTACCGACAAGCATGGCATACCTATATGAGAATGTATAGCCGATTAGTCAGTGGTAAAGAGTGGGTATAATGGTGGTAAAGAGGTGGTGTATAGTGGGTGTGGGGGTGATGAGATCGTTATATACTTACATTATGCAGCCGATAGCCCAGAGATCAGCTTGGTAACTGTGTCCCTTCTTAGTGAGTACTTCGGGGGAGATGTAGTTAGGAGTACCGCATACAGTGCTGTCGATGGTAAGAGATAATAGTACATACATACACGGACGTATTGTAGTTCTAGTTCAATAACCTACCGACAGGTATTGATTGAAATAGCACATATTTAATATATACGCATACACACCACAGTATGTGATTACTCATATTTAATAGATTATACACTAACCCACATGCACGCATACACGCACACACACACCATCACAAACCACATCATCAATCACACAATTAGAGTGGAGTTTAAAATGAGGAGATCGAGCAGAGATAATATATGTATACATGGCATAGATATAAACCACCAATTGTTAGTAGCATCATACAAGAAAACAATAAATCTGATAAACATACAGCACAGTGTATTGAGAAAGTGTACTGGGGGAATCATACTCACCATGTTGACAGTGTCTGCTGAATGCATTGTACACACACACACGCACACACACAATCACCACTTTACATGCACATATTATTCGGTTGCATCACAACTCAGTGAACCGTAATAGACGATTATGCAACAATCTATTTTTAGATTCGTCCAGTTGATTTTCAGGTAGCTAAATACACAATAGTGTGACATCTAGTAATATAATATCTATACTATATACTATACACTATATACTATACACTATATATATATATATATATATATATATATATATATATATAAAATACCTTATACGATAATGTATATTAATCACTAGATATATTAACCCCTATATATGCACTCATTATATACCATATATATATATGGAGGGGAAACTCAATAATATTTGTAATATACAAATAATAAATATAATAATAAATGAAATATTTAAAAATAATGAAATAAGAAATAGAATGATAATTGAATACAATAGTATAGTAAGTGGATATAGTTACGAAAGTTGACAATGCAATATGTTGTGGGAGTAGTATACTAACAGCTTCAACTCGCCTTCGCGTTCAATCTTAGTTGCGAGGCCAAAGTCTCCGACCTTGATCTGCATGTCCTCGTTCAGCAAGAGATTGCCGAGCTTTAGGTCTCGATGTATCACGTGTCTAGAGTGAATGTATCGCGTAGCGTTCACCAGTTGGAGCACGTAATAGCGGACTTCGGGTTCAGTCAGGGTTCGACGTTGTTTCAGTACGTGAACCAAAGACTGCGAAAGATAGATATAAACGTTATAATATAGTAGTAATGAATGGCTTAAGAAAGCTGTACGGGTATGTATGTAACAAACCTTTCTATTGCATAGTTCCATGACGATGATGACGTTGTTGTCGTTTTCAAAGTGAGATTTGAAGGAAACGACATTCTCGTGACAAAGGGTCCTATGTAATTCTATCTCTCGGATTATCTACAACAATGCGAATGTAAACGTATATGTATGTATATATACGCGAAGTAAACAGAAGGATTATAAAACGGTCGGTTATATATACTGTTAAGGTTTATAAATGTTTGCATACGTAATGTGTATTCAGTGAACATTAATTCAGTGAATCTATTCATTAATTCAGTGAATTACAGATAAAACACACACACTATAATGAGCTACACAGCATGCTACGATATACAACAGAACACTCTAATAGTGAATATATTATAGTGTATAATATGCCAGTGAATTATAGAGCAGTCTAAATGATGATTTATTAGATGGGGGGTGGCTGTTATGGGTGGCTAACCTTGTCTCTTTGGTGAGACTTAGAAATGCGATTCTTAGGGATAATCTTGCCAGCGTAAATAACCGCTGTCCTTTGATCTATTAATTCATAACATTTCGCAAAGCCACCCTGTTAACAAATATGGTGTTAGTATTGTATTGATAATAATCGTAAGTATTATGTAAATTTATATTAATAAGGAATGTTGACTAAACACGACTATACAAGTACATTTCATATATTGATGAAAAGAAGACAGTTATTACAATATACGCACTAGTTGTGATGCGTGTATAGGTGGTGAAATGAATGAACCCGGTATAGGTAATAAATAGAAAATAAAGCAGATCAATCCCACGCTATGACTCACCATCGTAAATAGTCTATGATTCACACGTTACTCATACGCTATGACTCATACGTAGAATGACGCTATGACTCATTCGTAGAATGACGCTATTCTAGGCCACATTAAATACGTGACTCATGTACATTGATTATTTCTCGTCATAGATATATTTAGCCTATGGGCAAAGCGGCTCATGTAAATAGGATTCACTGTAGAGTGGATAAAAGAGCGATAAGAAAATAATGGAAACACAACTACTACACTTACTATTATTATAGTAGTATACTAATACTACTATGCACTTCCATGCACTAAAACATTCAAAGCTATTAACAAGACATAGGAACAAGCATATCTAGCACGTAAATGACGTAGACAAACGTAAGATTAACGGCTTTCCGTTGTAACGAGAAGAACATATGCCATAGACATTGCTTTACCTACTGCAATGCTACTGCAGTGCACACGTACGAGGTGTATGTGTGCGACTGTGCGACGCATTGTACGTGCGTGTGCGACGCACTGTGCGACACACTGTGCGTGCGTGCGAGATAAAGAAAGAGTTGCATTAATTCGAAAATTGTTGATTCGAATTATATTTCGGCGGCAAGCTCACTTTACGATGAGATATGAAAGTTACGAGATGGAGTGAGTGCGTGAGTATATCGGTGAGTGAGTGACAGGTCATTCGCACACGCACACATAAGTTATTTGTTTTAACATTGAGAATATGTCTACTCGCATTAATAATGTATAAACAGTGATCACACAATATACTGTATACGCACATCTACGCATGTGTGTGTGAGTGCGTGTTATAGATAATTAATAATAATATTTATGATATAGATATATAGTGTTATTGAATAAATAAACATACACATCTATTACAAAAACCCAACACACACATACACACTTATGTAATGCACAAGAAAGTCATATGGCGAGTGTTTGCACAGCGAGCTAGCACTAATGTATCATAACCAGCCAGCCTCTCTACGCTACGAGATGTAGGTCAGCGGGTGATAAGGCAGTAGGCATGCACACACACACATAAGGTGTAGTGGTCAATAGTGATAAGTACTAGATAGTAGGGTAGGGTTATAGTAAAGAGGGGGGGTGCGTACCTTTCCGAGTAGGCGACCTTTCTTGTACACCACTCCGTTAACGTTGTCGTACAGTAGGGGTTCCGTGTAGACTAGCGGTACAGAGTTGTCGATGTAGGGTTGCTGTTAAACAGGAGAGTTGCTTATATAGGATATGGTTATCGTGAATGACGCATTATACTGAATTATACAATAAACTTTATTATGTATATATATATATATATATTATAAGTAAGAGGCCTAGACCTACTAATGGCATATCATCTTGATAAAGTAAACCCTATAGGGTTTACTCTATCGTTTATTCTATAGAATGGTAAATACCATACAAAAGCATACGCATACATATATATATATATATATATATATATATATAAATATATATATATATATATATAAATATATAAATATATATATATATATATATATATATATATATATATATATATATATATATATACATATATATAAACACTTGCATTGAGTGTACAAACAGTAATACATGGCAATACACGGTATGTTTATAGTGTAAACAGTGTGCAGGCTTTTTTTACATGCTTCTAGACGCGCCATCACAATATATAAATAAACATGTAAGCCTTAGTAGAGGTGTAGTGTGTGTGTGTGTATGTGTGTGTATGTGTGTGTATGTGTGTGTATGTGTGTATGTATGTATGTGTGAGTATGTGTGTGTGTATGTGTATGTATGTGTATGTATGTGTATGTATGTGTGCACACAATGGGGATGGAGGGGTTACACGATTGCACGTAAGGCACACGTGTGTGTGTAATATTTACATCCGTATAGTGATTGCCTACAGAGGAAAAGTTTACAGTCAAGCGAAGACGAGAGAATGTGAATACTATTCAATAAAGTTTAAATTTCTCACGAACCAGGCCGAAACAATACAATACACACGTTACGGCGTACACATATCAGCTGAATTAGTTAGACACGAAAACATGTTTCACCATTGAACTGAGGTTACGTCAGTGTATTCAGAGCGTTTATGACGCAACTGTGCATAACTGTTCGCGATTATTATATAAATAATATGTAAATACATATTATTAGATGTACCCACTATGTATGCATATTCATGTGCGTATACGTATATACATATATAACGTATATTATATGTATATATATATATATATATATATATATATACGAGTGAATCTAAATAGTGGTTCATGTATAAGTTGTAATATAAACATGTATACATGCACTAGGTAAATCTTCGGATAACATTGTTGTTATATAACAATAGTATATAGTGAACGCTCTCACAGTCGTACACACCGCGTACTACACAGGTAAAACGCCTGCCTCGTAACGTATGACCTAAGTACCAATGCAGGGCGCAGTAGACAGTGTATTACCACGTTCTACAACGTTGTACCCTATAGAGGAGAGTTCCACGCGGGGACAGTTAACTAGGGTTAATTAGAACAGCGAGGCGGTGTGTAGTTCATCAGTATTCACGCTGTACGATGTTCGAGAACCATGTAATTCACACTTATTCGCGTGTTTCGCTTACTTCACGAGGCTATAATTACACATGCCGGGGTCTTCAAACACGGTGGAGAGTGTATGGCGACGAATTCTCGTTATTAAAGATGGCCGCTGCTATCGCGTCAAGCCAATATTCTCTCATAGCATACTATATAATATACATAGGGGCACGCGCGGTTCAATGTACTACAAAATGCCAGGTAGTGACTATAGTATATTAGACATACATATATCCTACAACTATTTAAATATAATAATACTACTTATAATACTTTTACCAAACATTTTACGAAGCATATTTAGCCGACTATTTGCTATAGTTTCAATCTTTGCTATTCAAAATTAGAATATACATGCGCTAAGGGGCGTAAACGAACCTGAGACTTAGTCTGCTGTTGTTGGTAGATATTCGAGGCCTTCAGACCTCCGCAGCAAGACATCGTTCTCGTCATGGGTTGCTCGCTCTGGTAGAGTCCGCCCTGTTGTTGTTGTTGACGTCGACGCCGTGTGCTAACGTTGGTGTTGCTGCTGCAGTTAGCGTGGTATGCCTGTCTCGGGCTAGCGTTGCTGTACGTATCAGCTCTGTGTGTGTGAATAGGGTACGTATGTTATATATTGGTCATGTACTAGTATGTGTATCGTGTATCATATGTATATAATCGTACCCGATGCGTTTTCTATAATAGTAAAGCATGTTTGTAGTTTAATTAAAGTTTTGTTTATGAATAAATAATTGTTGAGTTAGCTAAAGTTTTAATTTATATTTATAAATATTTATAATAAAAATAAAATATAAATTCAATAAAATATAATGTTAATAACATATGTTATAGGATATGTGTAAAATTAAATAATTTGTAATGAATTATATATAAACAGATATATAAGTGTATATCATAATAAATCCATTAATTTAAATATAAAATAAATTTAAAAAATTCAACATTCAATTGCATGAAGATGATTATTTATATTTTGATATTGTGTATTATCTACCTGGTATTATATAATATTTTAATTTATAACATAGTAACTTAGTTTATTATTATTTTAATATATATATAACTATTTTTTTGTATTTGACTATATAAATATAAATTAAAAACCAATTTAAAATATTATATAATCTGTCTGTTAAAATTTAATTACATTACTGTGCTAGTAATATTGCGAATAACACTGCAGCTATGCATTATAATGATTAATTGCCAACCAATTCTATTTATTTATGATACCATATTAACATACAAGAAACATATCTAAGTAATTTGCTATAATAAATGTAACATATTTATAAGTGTGCACATTGATGATAATAAATTGATTCTCACATTAAAATGAATAAAAGATAACTAAGTAAAATACAACATAAGAACGTTTAAAGGGGAATGGAAACAGTGGGTACGTGGGAAATAAAGGGAATGGTAAGTAATAATACATTTGAAATATGTATTTAATATGTTAACAAACATACTATTAAAAAATGTACTTAATAAAGTACTTTCCTATAAATAGAGTATATCAATAAGGGAGTATATAATATATATTATATCTATCACTATAGAGTGTATATCTAATCTTTACAATGAAGTAGATAGGGCAATGTCCTGAAGTAATATCGTATCGATTAAGCACGTAATGTAATATATGTAACGTTGTTATACCATAATTATAAGTTGATAATTGTCACTTTGCAATTGAACACATTATTATTATAATACTTATTATTATAATGTTCAAAATATTACAGTAACTATATATATATATATATATATATATATATATATATGTATATACTTTTAGATAACATAAGTAAATATGTAATGCACGTGTGCACTGCACACTGTGCAGGGTACACTTATTATAACTACATTTTTGCAATCGTTTGTCAACTTGATAGATTACTACAATAAACCGTTGGTGTGATACCACACACACACATACACACACAAACACACACACACTCACTCATACATAAAAATATATAGGCTATGTTATTCTGTGCACGAAACATATCGAGTCAATGAATTCACGATACATATATATAATATATATATATATATATGTATATGTGTGTGTGTGTGTGTATAAATTATACACTGTATACTATAATATGTCTAGTGCATATAACATATAGTCAGATTCAATAAAGATTACATTGTGGATTGCACGTAGTATGTGAATCGGTTACATGTGTATACGACACCGTATAATGTACACAATGGCGTCAGTGTGTCATATAAAACACACACGCACACATACACAGTGCGTGATACACACACACTCATTATTGTGATGTAACCTTATGTGATACAGGTGTGCCGGCGGGTACTATATCCGGGAAATTGTGTACAAGAAGCATACATATAATGCTAACAACGATTGAACGTACTGAACATAAGTTGAATGTATTTATTACGAATTACAGAATACAAAACTATAAACTATACAAATGTCATTTACCTAATGATAGATATAAGTCTGTAGTTAAATGAAGAGGCGGTTGTTGCGCGCGCTGAATTGGCCACGCCCCTATCCATAATACGCCCACATGGCTAGCCGTCATAACATTGAAAGCGAGGCGGCTGTTGACACGCATCATTGACCAGCGAATCATTACGTTGATATATCGTATAATCGATATAAGACGATAATCTAAGCTGCATTATGGGTAATTCTCTAAGTTACCGGAAGTCTCTTACAATATATTTAGGAAATTTTCATTTCGCAATTCTATACAAATATGAATATATAGAGTATATATATATATATATATATATATATATAATATTATATATATATATGTGTGTGTGTGTGTGTGTGTATGTGTTATATACGTATATTTTATAAACCTATGACATTAAATTAATGAATAAACTTAATATTTAATAACATATAACGTTATCAATATTATTATTAGCAAAATCTATATAATATACAATATACAATGTATATTGTATACATTTAGATTGAACACAACCCAGAAGTATAACAGAAAAAGAATATTATCTAAAGATAACAATTACATATATATATATATATATATATATATGAACATAATATTGAATACACGTATGTACGTATGACCTTACGCACCTCTACGCATTATCTAACATGACCTCACACTCATAACACCGTGTAGTACGCATACCGATACCGACCGCGTACAGCACATCACGCGTAACACATGTGTGCGCGTGTGCGTGTGTGTGATGCACGTCGCACACACGAGTGCGCACACTATCCGCTATAGCTGTACCTCTATCGCACCGGTATCGTGTGCACACGTGTGTGTGTGTGTGTGTGTGTGTGCAGGTGCCGAGTGAGCTAGTGGCTATAGCGCGAGTCTGACATGCATGATAGCGCGCCGAATCGCTGCTTTACACGTACGCAAGCGCGTATACACCGTCACCCACGTTGACAATGGTGATGGTGATGGTGCTGGTAGTGGTGGTGGTGTTGTTGGTGGTGGTGGTGGTGGTGGAAATCTACATTACCTATGCGAAATGGTAATACAATACGCACGTGGGCTTGTTTTCCTATCATTAATTAATGTGTTACTAGTTTCCCCTAGTAGTATACTATAGTAGTCGGTAATAGTAGTAGTCGGTAATGGCGGTGTTAGTTTACAGTGAACTAAACGTGCGTGTGTGTACATCTAGTGGGAATTGTAAACGAGCCTCGTGAAGGGTGGATTCTACTTAGATTAATAATGTTAGCGTTAATTTGCATTGGAAAATGAGAAGAAAGTTTAAGAATGTTTTTTCTTCGACATATCCTATATATATATATATACATATAATGATGTATGGATCATACGATGTATGGTGGAAGTTTAGCATACTTATGTCAATATTCGAATGACCTCCGTTGACCTCAATAGGTACATGGGTTATCCTCGTCCGTTCGACATAATGTTTCGTTATATAAACACGCGCCGCGAGTTAACCAATACCAAGGACATGTCCTTGCTAATACGCCCCCCCCCCGTTACGTCACCTTAAACGCACGCGTTACGTGCGCTCCGTACAGCGCGCCGCACACCGCTGGGTACCTATAGGTAGGCGTTCACACACACCCACACGCACACACCCACACACCCACACACACACACACCCACACACCCACACACACCCACACACACACACACACCCACACACATCCACACACACACACCCACACACACCCACACACCCACACACCCACACACACCCACCCACACCCACACACACACACCCACACGGTACACTGTTCGCGGAGCTTTAACTCACGGAGCGGCTATTGTTCAACGCGCATTGTTCTAGAGAACAACGTGTTCGCATTGTATACAGCGTGCACAGTGTGTGTGTACTATATCCGTATACGGAGGCCACTGTCAGTCGGTGTGTGTGGTTTGTTAGCCGCTCTTTCAGTGAGAGCACTCGCACCAGATTATATATAGATATTTCACACACACACACGCACACACACACATACACGCATACACATATATATATAATATATTTTTTTTAATATATTTATATCTAAATATATAAATATAAGCTTGCGTATATATATATATATATATATATATATGTGTGTGTTCATGGGAATACAAATATGCGTGTGCTTATGTAACAAGGATACATACACACGCTAGCATAATGTGTACGCGTTCAGCTGACCTATAAACTGACCACACTTTATTACTCCCGTAATTGATTGTAATTACCGTACAATTAGTTCCACGCGACTTCCGTATGGGGAATACAGTGTATTCAATACACACACATATAGCGTGTAGTATCGGGAGTATCAGTGAGCTTGTACACATACACTGTCGCTATATACACTGTCGCTATATACACTGTCGCTGTATACACCGTCGCTGTATACATGCCTATACCGAGTGTTATACGCTTCACTACAGTAACACTTCTACACAGTAACGTTACTACTACATACATCATCTCGGTAATACTATTAAGGGGTAGGGGGAGGGGGAAGGGGGAGGGGTACGTTATATAAGTACATAAAACTTAATACATAAGCGGGGGGGGGGGGGTTATATTCGACAAACACGACGTGCGTTTATAAATAGTTTACTAACTAAAGTTTATTATCTACATCTATATCTTATAGGCCTATACGCTTATATAGCACGAGCGTGTGGGTATACCGTGTACCTAATGAGTGTTACATAGTAAAGTGGCTACATACTTAGTGTACTATGTACCCCTGTTATATGTACCCTACACTGTAATAACGGTAACTATTACTCTCGCATTTATGTTTTTATATCTGTATATAGATGTGGCATTTATATTGTCTATCGTTTAAGATAATGGATTTATAATATAGTATAAACATATATATATATATATATGTACAATGTACATATAGTATAAATCCATTATCTTAAAAGATAGAAAATAGAAATTCCACATCTATATACAGATATAAAAACATCGTACATTGTACATCTCCATATACTATAATACGGGTAGTTATATAGCCAACCTTTCTTCGTAGAGCGATTTCGTTCTACGCAACGGAGGTCGTTGCTGCATGACCTTAGGTTGAGGGGTCATTTCCTCTTCCTCCTCGACGCTGGTGCTACGATATCCGCTCGTCGACTCCGAGTTCGCCAAGGAGGCGGGTCTAGTGGATTTATAGACCACGCCCCCTTCGTGGGGAGGAGACTTAGCGTACCCGGAACGCGTTGAGTGACGGGACATCCTGGAAATGTCGGCTACGCTGTTTCCGGTCATGGGAGTGGACGCTGTTGGCAGCGTGTTGTTGCGGAGGTTGACGCGCGACATCAACTGGTCGAGTTGAAGGTCATCGGGACGTTGCTGGTCGGCGTAGTAGTCGATGTAGATATCTTTCTGGGAAGCGGACTTCTTGGCAGACGATTTAGAGCGTTGTAATCTCTTACGTAAGCTGCTCGCTATCGATGACATAACTACGGCGATAGTTCACGACAATGCCTGCGTGGCGACTGATGTTTAGAAATAATAGTTAATAAGTGGGCGTGGTTTAAAGAGGTGGCTAGTTGGCCGTGGATTCACGTTCGATTGAAGTTTATAGCGGCGGCGGCTGGTTTATATACCGGGCGACGCCCGCACGAGCGATGGCGGGCGTCTCGTGTCTTGTCGTCTATTACCGTTGTCGCTGTAACGCTTACGACGCGTACTCTAGAGGTAGTATACGCACGCAGACACTCGTGGTAATACGCACGCATACACCTGTACGAGCTTCGATAACGTAATGACTCGTTATAAGTTTATGATATATGTCGCAATCCAGGCATAAAGTGTATGCATGAGTAAATACGAACAGTATATACAGTGACATCATATACACAGACATATATATATATATATATATATATATATATGTAAATATTTATACTTATATTTGTATATATATATAACATATTAACTAAACTTTATATATAAACGCTGACGCACATTTGATGTATACATTTAGGCCCTACATTGTAGGGGTATGTTGGTATGTTGGTATATATATATATATATATATATATATATTTATATAGATATTTTATTGAATCAATGACAAATAATAATACAAACAAAGAAAAGAATATATGAAAAGAAATAATGAGTAATACTATTATACTTATATCTTATTTATTTCGGAGTCGTTATTGTTTCGTTTCTTTATATATATATAAAGACACGAAACAATAACGACTCCGAAATAAATAAGGGTTTAAATCAGGAGACCAACAATGATGGCTCCCTATTAATTCACCCGTATCTCCCCACCCCATTAGGTATTGTTCACATTGAACGTACTTGTAACTCTATTTAATTATGCAATCCATTATTTATTTCGGAGTTGTTCTTGTACACGTGTCATGTCTTTATATATATATATATATATATACATATATATTCATAATTAAATATAGTTACACGTATACGTATACAGTATACGTTCAATGTCCTGTGAACAATACCCTGTGGGGAGATACGGGTGAATTATTAGGGAGCCATCATTGATGGTCTCCTGATGGTAGATCAGCCATCACAAGATTAATCCTACTGAAGGAATTAGCATTATCGGTTCCATGGAATGTGGGATTTGGTCGATCTGGTCAAATACAAATGTATACATACATATATATATATATATACAACTTTATAAAGTTTTATAAAACTGCCTGTGTGGCTCAGTTGGCTAAGGCGTCAGACACACAATCTCTTAAGAGATTAGAGTCTCGTCCGGACCATTAAAATAGGTATTAAATAATATGTAGAAGTGATCTTATATAATTGTGTATACATAAATTATCGACTCTCGTTAAAACTATGGATGCCTTATCATGAGAGCGGCTTCGAATGGATATTATAGCCATATATGGTTATAAGTGAACACTTTATCTAAGTTCAGGATGGGATGAAAGGACTCCACCAAATATAAATAAAAGTAGCAATAACAATATATATATATATGTATTGATATATATTTTTATATATTTTATATATTAATATTTTTAAAATTTGTAATGTATATATACATGTATACATACATATATGTTAGTACGACGCACGCAAAATTCACACTTTGTGTGTTCGCGATAAGTGAGTACACATATGTATCTATAGGTATATTTTTTATATAATACATTAGTGTGCGCCGCTCGTTCGTATCGAAACAGCCGAGTACAAGTACACTTTACGACAACGGAGCCCCATTGTAGAGGTCGGTGTAACCTCTAGCGGCGACGAAGACCACGAGGGTGATCGATGTTTTATTATCATCGAGCGTCTATTATCGGTGATCGTTTATCATCGTTGATATATCGTCGATAGTAGCCCCCCCCCTCGCGATCGCGCGAAACTTTCCTCGACTCGCCTGCCGCTGGTTTACGATGTTGACGCCAATAATTCAAGTGTCATCACTCTCTCTCGCTCTCTATACCTATCTCTCTCTTTCTCGCTTTTTCTCGAGCGCTCTATTCATCGAAAATAATACATACATATATATATATATATAGGTTAATTCTATAGAATGCATTCACCGACGACTCCATTAATTAAGTTGTATTCAATGAGGGTTCGGCGTCGATATATACGACTATGTTTTACAGCGACCGCGTCGAGCCAATAGCCAATAGTACCGACGACGGCTTTAAAAAGCCGGTGCATTCCACTCGCCGATGTCATCTATTTATAGACGTCGGGTTTCTACAGTTTTACCAGCCACGTCGAATGTAAATATTATGGTTCGCCGTTCAATTCGATCGTAAATCGCTTAATTCGGACTACACCCGACGACGACCTTAAGACGACCTACAACTTTACTCTAGATCCATCTTCGTAAATTAGGCCGCGCAGATTATCTATAAATTAATTTGATATCTATTATTATCGGATACTTACAGTACTTTTAACCGATCAATCATACAGTGTATGACATATTTATAAATATATATATATAAATATTTATATAATAATAATTCAGAAATTATATATTAGAATATTACTATAGTAATAGTATACTATTACTAATTATTATTGAATGATTTTCTATTTAAATAAATATATAGTCTACATATATAGTCCAAAGTATAAATTATACATATTTCCTATCGATAATATACGTTATTGATATAAACAATGCATAATACGAATTTAAAAATTAAGAAATTATATCGTTTTACAGTAAAAAATAATCGCAAATAGAAATAAAATATATTGTTTGGTACATGAGGGTATACCCTAAATATTCGGGTTAACCTTTACATATGGTTAATTATTCTTAATTGTTTAACTTGTAATATATTATTAGTTATATATATAAACTATAATTTAACATTTAGATGATTTTGAATATATGTTAAATACAAAACATATAAAAATTTAATAAACCAATATTAATAAAAAATAATAATAATATAATTATCGCTTCAACATCTGTATGTAATAGGTAATATAATACTATATATGAAATATATATAAAAATATGAAATCAATAAAAAAAGGGAAGAGATAATTCAATAAAAAAAATTAAACATAAATGTGTGTCATCAAAACTTGTTCGTCAAAAGTCGCCTACAGAACACCACCAACTCAAATGTCAAGAACCTGTAGGTATGTATACTAAAAACGTATTTATTTAATTTAAAATATTAATTCCACCATATATATTGTTTATATTATTTGTATAAAATCAAACAGAAATATATTCTATTATTTCGTTATTATATATCTAACGAATTCCATATATTAACCGATCTATTAATAATTATATTTGTAATTGTATTATCATGATATATCATATATCATATAACCTATAGGTATTCAATATTTTTTTTACAATTCTACCGCTAGTTCTAAAATGTGTGAAATGTTAAGGGTAGCGTATATAATTAAATCTGTATAATTATTTAAAATATTAAAATTGTGGTTATATTTAGATTGTAAATAGCAATATAGCCTAAGCCTATATATACTATAGTATACTATTAAACCTACTATTAAGCCCGATATTAAACCTACTATATTAAACCCATAAATAGAGTTATTATTAAATCCATAAATATAAAACATTACTACCTTCTATAACTACATAACTTATAGAAACAACCTAACTGGTTTCAAACTTTCAATGATGAGTCAATCCCATAGAGCTAGAGATAAATTTCCTTCTATCTCTATAATATATTGTCAAGACCCATAATATAATGTCTATCGGGACGTGAGGGAGTTTTTTTGATACGGGGGTTTTGGTATATGCGGGGGTTTTGTTGTTGCGGGGGTTTTGGTAGACGCCAATATAACCATAACGGCAATATATATATATATATATATATATATATACAATGTACATTAACGAATTGCATATAATGTTAAGAGACATACTATTTTAAGAAAAATGTATACATTTTTATTATAATAAATGTTAAATATATATATATATATATATATATATATATATATATATTTAATACTATTATAGATTATGAAAATTGAATTTTATTATATATAAGTATAATAAATAGCGACAATTTATGGTAAATTATAATACAAATAATGATATTTTACATAAAATTTGTCTATTAAATTATACTACGAAATAATCTACATAAAATGAAATAAAATAATAGTGAACATTTAATAGATCGCTTAAATTTCCCTGGCGTACACGGTATACGTTTATTTCACAAGTTTTATTTACACTATATTCATATATTTGGTGTATTACTATAGTAATATACTATAGTACTATAGTAATATATATATATATATATATATATATATATATATATATATACTATAGTATATTCATACCGCTTTAGTCCATGCATGCTTAACGATTAATACACAATAGTATTATCTATTCATGTACAACATATGCATGGTGTACAAGGTATACATTCAACGGTCAATATTCACCATTAACAGTAACTATGTTATCTGATCTCGGTAGACATTTGTTCATTTCGTACACTAAATAAGAATAAATATATGTTATACAAATATGGTATTAAAATATATTATTTAAATATATTACTAAAATATACTATTTAAATGGGGTTACGATTAAAAAGGACAAGTTGAGTAACAAATGTTAAATTTTAAATGTGAAATACATTTATATATATATAAGAGCCTATAGGTTCATATATATATATATACCTATAGGCTCATTTTCTGATGTAATGCAGCAAAAAAAAACAAGCAGGATAAAACTAAACAAATTAAACCAAATAACCAACAAATACCAATACAATATATATACTATAAATTCGTATTTCAAATGTAACCTCTAACCCTCAACTCGTCCTTTTTGATCGTCTTCTAGGAGCTATTTAAATAGCTATTTAAATGTATTAATAAAATATATTACTGAAATATATTATTAAAATACGTTATAAAAATATGCTATTAGAATATGAAAAATGTTATTAACAACTATGTTATTAAATAGGTTATTAGATTGTGTCATCTAAATACTCTATAGCTTTATATGATATATATATATATAATATCATTAACTTATATTACCGATATCAATTAAATTCCAAGGTCTAGATAACTTTAATAACAAATCACAATTAAATTTCATTGGAATTTATAGGTGTGCCAATAATATATATATATATATATATATATATATATATATATATATATATAGTATGTATACATATATGTTATTTCATGAATATACATTTATTATTAATAGAAGTGTTTACGGAATATAATCTATAAATAGATCCTTATCGCCTATGTAAAGCATAGGTCCGACTGACATATCGACGTGTCAATGAAATACGGTATGCGAGATGACACATGCGTGGCCACGTGGGTGTGTACGCGTGCGTTTGTGTACGTTCGTGTCTGCGTGCACACGCACTTTATCTACAGACAAACATATACACACGCGTTTGCACCGATTTCCGGTTCGTAAACATATATGTTAGACTATATAGTCTAGTATACTAATTATGTAATATTAATTATGTAATCGTTAACGTTATATAACACCGGGAGTCGGTGTTCTATTAATAGATTAATGTGTTCACACTGCTCGTAAACACATTACGAATGCTCGTAGGACAAACATTTAACGCTATCATATACGTATATACGTGTGTAAGCGGGTATACCCGCTCATATATGTGTGAGAGTTTCTGCACATGTGTACACGTATACCTATTCGGTGACGTCTTAATTAGTGAAGGGGTACAACCAATGGCTGTCAGCCATTCACTATAAACACTTTTAAACACAAACCCATTGAAACCCACGAACCACGTGGTTATGTGTGTTGACCAGTGACGTCATAGAGCTAGAGAGAAATAGAGTGTTGGTAATACGCTATGCCTAGCAGCGTAAGCCAATGCGGAAAGCGGAAATAAAAAAATCAGCCATTTATCGGTGACCAAATATAATATTCTTTTGATCATACATTTTTTATTATTAATTATTTCAAAAATCTAAATATGAAACTTATATTACTTTTTTTATCCTCTTTCCAATGGTATTACTAATTTTATTCTAGCTATAAAATAAAAATCAAATAGGTCAAATCCGCCATTTTGCGGTGACCAAATTAGATTGACGCTTTCCTTTTACTCTATATAGAGACATATTTCTCTCGAGCTCTATGAGTGACGCAAGCGAATATATTTACAAAGTACACAATGCATATCTCATTTACTAAAAAGTATCGGTACAGTTATATTAACGACATTTAGTTATCACAACAATACAAATCTATATATATATACAAAATAGTAAAAAAATAATAATATTTAGATAATGATAAAAGGAATACACTATAACGTTATGATTATTATTATTTATATATATTAAAATAGTAAAGTATATATATATATATATATATATACGTAATGCTATCACGATACTATGCGCAAAAAGAATCAGTATCGGAGTATCATCGCTAAGAATAATAAGATATCGGATCTGATAACACACTAGTACAGTGTCGGTACGTTTGCGACCCGTCACATCACTAGTTGTGACCTATCACAGCAGGTTAAAAGCGGTGAGGGGTTTTCCTCAGTTTATGAAGTCATGGGCTGTGCTGTTATACGTGTATGAATTTCCTAATCTATAGATATATCTGATTATGAGTTTTATATTATAATATATAAATATATATATATTAACTATACTAAGTTAATATCTAAAATATATAATTAACCGAATTTTTAAATATTAGTAACTTGTGAACAATGTAAAGTATTATTTTAAATTTGTGTAATAGGTACAAAAATGCGTACACACCCACACACCGCACTGTACCATGAAATACATGTATGTCATTCACTGAACAGTAATGTAGATTTCATCTAATAGGCCGTTCACATCAACTCCGTTTTATTTTAACTCCGATTTATGCTCCGATTTTTAGATCCGATTTTTATCTCCGTAAATTTAATTCTGTAGTCGGCGTCACATTGACTCCGAAAAATTAACTCCGAAATTAGCTCCGACAAAATAATTGTATTTATTAATTTTCAAATTTATTATTATATTAATTTGTTTACAAAATTCGAAATCTTTGTTAATAAATATTGTAATTTACATTAAAGCATAATATGCATGCGAATAGATTTATCATAATATATGTAATATTAATTAATTAATAATACGTGTCGAGTTAACAAATTACAAAAATGTATATTATATTCATAATATGAGTTTAAAAGTGCTGTTTTGGCATATTTATTATGTAAATAGAATTATAATTCATTTATAACACATCAAAGGATTTTAATCTTTTTAACACATTAATTTTAATATTAATTTTATAATTATATTCTATACATAATATTTCATTATTATAATCCGATATCATTATAATAATGATTATTCAGTGATTATACATTATATTTAATCATGTATATTTATACTATTTTTAAGATAATCATTATCTTACAAAATATAATTGATCATTCTATATAATTCTATCAAATTATATTGCCAGCAGTAAATTTGATCGATATATATCTTATCTCAAATAATGTACAATATTATATATGATATCACATCATTTAATCGGTTATATTTGAGTGACACATCTGATGTGTCACTCAAATCTAAATATAGATCATAGTTACTAATTTTAATTGAAATATATAACCCAAGCAATACGCATATCGTGCAGTTAAATGCAGTTAAATATACACCTATATAATTAGGTCATACAAATTATGATATTTTCAAGTTTTATCATACTTAGTAATTTGATTAATTAATAACATTATGTATATATATTATGTTATTCTTAATATTAAGTGAATATATATTTACGGCCTCATTTATTTTGATTATTATACGTCTTTTATATTTCGAATTACTAAACCTATCTACATATTACGATGTTTATTATCCTTAGTAAGTCTATATGTTTGTCTATATCTAAAATAGAATCCAAAAGTTACGAAATAATTATAAATTATTTAACTATATATTATATATATATATATACATATATATATATATATATATACCTATAGGTATATAGTTATATATTATATAATATAAAATAAAAATTGAATACAATATTTTAAAATTTAAATCCCACAATGCAATTATTTATTATATTGTGTTATTATAATTGATATAAAATACCTCCGTAAATGTTTAGCTCCGGTAAAAACTCAACATGTTGAGATTTTACCGGAGCTAAAATAATTCTTCAACATCCCATAAAACGGAGCTATTTTATCTATTTTTCGGAGCTATTTACCGGAGCTAACTACTTTTCGGAGCTAATTATCGGATCGGAGGTAAAAACGGAGTTGATGTGAACGGCCTATTATGATGTAAATGATGCCGAGTCGAGACTTTCATTTTCGGAAAAAAAACGAGCCCGAAACGAGCCGAGACTCTAACCAAACGAGCCGAGCCGATACTTTAGCTAACTGAGACTGAGACCGCATCGATACTTTAGATATGACTGGCATCGTTTATAAACGAATGTATACATTACTAGTGTGTACAGTGTATACACTCGCAATCTCGCGAAACTTAACACCCATCTGTACCGTAAAACATCGCACATCACGTGACACTATGTCACATGACACATTATACCACGTGATGCTATGCTATAACCATATATGGTCTAGACTACGTCGTACACATACATATATATCACGTACACCTGATTTATCACGTAACGCTGGTGATGCTAAATTCATCTCATACTATATATGGTATGGTGGTATGTATATAGGTTATGAAAAAAGTCACGTAATCACTTTGTCTCATACTATATATATACTATATATACTATATATTATATAGTATACTATAGTATATATATATATATATATATATATATATATATATATATATTTATATATATATATAATAATTATAATAACATAAATGCATTACGCCCATTAAAGATGTGTTTGTTGGATGTTTCTAAAGCTTTTGATACGGTATCTCACAACTCAATTGTTGCATTAGCCGAAAGAGTAGGGAATCATAAAATGTATACAAGTTATATCATGCATACTTATTCTGATTGTTCAACTCAATTAAAATATAAAAATGGAGTATCACCTAGTATACCAGTCAATCGTGGAGTAAAACAAGGTGACCCAATGTCTCCTGCTCTTTTTAACTCCATTATAGATTATGTAACTGATAATATGCCAGGTAGTATTAATTTACAAGGAAATAGTACAATAAGCCATATGGCATTTGCAGATGATCTGGTTTTATTTGCGAAAGATGATGCAATGATGCAATATCAAGTTGATCATGTTTTATTTAGACTAGCTCAATGTGGGTTAAACGTTAACAAATCAAAATGCGCTACATTGAATATAATTATTAACCCAAAGAAAAAACAATGGATATGTAACCCATATAGTTTTATATCTATTGATAATTCTACAATTAAAGCGCTAAATATAGAAGACACTTATAGATATCTTGGCATCAACATAGGCGCTTTGGATAATAAAAATAATTCAATTAATGATGACCTCACATCGAAACTCTTGGCAATATCTAAATCTACTCTAAAACCCCAACAAAAATTGTTTATGCTCAAAAATCATCTAATTCCAAGTATGCTTCATACCTTGACTTTCTCTAACGTCTATTTAAATTCATTAACAACTATGGACAGAAGTATTCGGGCGTTCCTCAGACGTTGGCTTCGACTACCTTCAGATACTTCACTCGGTGTATTCTACGCACCTAGTAGTGTCGGTGGGATAGCTCTCACTCGTCTTTTTCTGGCAATACCGGTGCTGCGGCTAAAAAGGATTTCATCCATTAGAAGGAATGATGACACTATTATTCAAACTCTTCCTGATAGTGTTATTCTAAAATGGTCTACACCTCGAGTATACGATGAATACACGTTTATTGATAACACCTCCATAAATAAATATCATTCAATATATTTATTTAATTCTGTCGATGGCAAGGGTTTAGAATTAGGCACGCATAGTCCTTTTATTAATAATTGGATAACTTCTCCTATAAAGATGTTTTCTGGTCGTGATTTTGTAGATATGGTAAAGCTAAAGCACGGTCTACTATATACACATTACAGATGTAAACGTATGTTTCCAAGTTTAAATACAAACTGTTTAAGGCGAGGGTGTAATTATAAATATGACTGCCTAAATCATATTATGCAGACCTGTAGATTTAATTATAATAACATTATTCACAGGCATAATTATGTTAACGCTCTTTTAATCACTCTACTTAATAAGTACAAATTTACAACTATACTGGAACCACACATACGAACACAACTTGGCTTACGCAAACCTGACTTACTGGCTTACCGAAATGACATTGTTTATATTATAGATACGCAAATCTAAACTGATACAATAGATACCGATACTAATTACCGACATAAAACTGACTACTATAACAAACCTGAAATACTCTCCTACGCAAAACAACTTACTGGTGCAAAGCAGGCTAAACTAAGTGCCTCTTGTTGGAACTGGCGTGGTATACCCTCATCCCTAACGTCTAAAGACCTATATTCGTTAGGCCTGAGGAAGCATGATATTACGCTACTCAGTATTCGTGTCATGACAGGCAGTCTAAATATTTATCGCAAATACTGCTGCAATGGATTATTGTAAAATCCTTAATTACCTGGCCTCTCCCTTGCCTACTTCGTCATATTTTTATTAATATGTTGTCGCTAATAAATGGGATAATTGGCTCTGGTTATTAACTAACCATTGTCCGAAAAAATATATATATATATATATATATATATATATATATTTATATATATATAATAATTATAATAACATAAATGAAATTAAAAAGAGTTAACATTAACTTCACCACTTCAATATAAAAACCGCATCAGTAGAAACATACCCACACATACACATACACATGAACACACATACACACATATACACACACACACACTTGCATGGTACACCTACTCAACCCGTAAACCCTCGCCTAATTGCCCAGCGCCGCGTTGACCTAATTAGGGGACTGCTAATTACGCTAGCGCTATCGTGTGTTGGTGAGTGTATAAATAGCCCACACACCTACCCGCACACCTGTCCACCTATTATCTATACACGCTAGCACATTTTATCTATAGCTAACTAAGTGAGCTATTAAAATGGGTTATTTTTACGATATAGAATCGCTAATGATTTTTTCTGCGGTGGCGCGTCTATTTTTAGATTGTCGACCACGCCCTCTCAATCGCGTCTTCACCTGGTGATTGTTCCTTCCACTTGGTCACGTGATTTAGTGCTGTTTTAGGTTACCGCCGCCCTAATGCCGCTGTCGAGTATACGATGTGTTATTATTAAACTAATAATATTAGTACACAATACGCGCTATTCTTTACGAACTAACGCGCGCGTTTAAATATAGATGGCGACATCAGTTCTCATGAGTTAATAACATCATCTGCTAATAATAACAATAACATCATCATCGGCCGCCATTTATGAACTCTTAACATTACAAATAAATAATTATAAGTGTATATAGGGGCGTCATAACAGAGGGTTGGGGTGGGGGACATACCCCCCCACTTTTAAGATCTACACATTTTTTAATTCATTATAAATATTATATTTCTGCTATTTATAGTCTTTTTAGTATAATTATATCCAACATTGACTTGTATTGTGCAACCCAATACAAGTCAATCGTATTAATCCCTCTATTATCATTTACTTTTTCTACTTACATTATAATAATTTAACTATAATATGCATTATATATATACTTACTTTACTTTAATCCCATGACTCAGAAATCGTAGAAGGAATTAACATACCTGACTTTGAAACTCATTCCTCCATCCGTCCCATGTACACCATTTATCAAAATATTAATATCAATCTGTGTTCACTCTGTAATGTTATCTAGCCATTTCTTTTTCGGGCTTCCATGTATACGTACTCCTTCAACTATGCCTTTCATTATAGTTTTGCAGAGACCGTCATGTATGGATATGTTTCCATATCCTTTTAGCTTGCGTTATTTACTCGTTTGTAGTAGAGGTTCGTGGTTGCCGATTATGGAAATAATCTTGTGATTTACAAATTCGTTAGTCTTTCTTTCCTGATACTTTATCCCGAGCAGTTTCATGTGTGACTTATTTTCGAATGCTTGGATTTTTGTTATACATAACTGAGTTGATTGTCTCGCAACCATATGTTAGTATTGATAATACAAGTGAACGGTACAAATTATACTTTAACTTAACATTGATATATTTTCTATTCCATATGGTGTATAGGCATATTATAACCGATGTTGCAAGTGCTATTCTTATCTTAATTTCTGTTTCACAATATCCATCTTTTGATAGGGTTGCGCCTAAATAACATAACCTATTCACTTACATAAAGAGTGATGTTTGCATGTATTGACGTATCATTACTATTCACCATTACCTTACTTTTTTCTGCACTAATCTCCATACCTTATCTAGTGGCACTATTGGTCAGTACATGTCAGTTCTTGAAGTTCTTCGTTTATACCTGCAAACAGATCAATGTCGTCTGCAAACTTTAAATTACATAATAGCATTCCGCTGATTGATATTGATGACGAGTATACTCGTAACTATAGTTTTACTGTAATTCGGTCATGATTTACTCAAGAAAGACAATAAGAGTATTGGTGACAGTGGACAACCTTTTCTCACTCCAACTGTAGTTTTGAAAAGTTTACCTTGACTATTATCGAACTAGTAGAGTTGTCATATAGTGCTTTGATCATCACAATTATTTCATTCTGGATTTCAAACTTGTGCAGTGCGGACCATAGACCATCATGATATACTCTATCAAATGCCTTCTAAAAATCTATGAAGTTATGGAATAGATTATTTAGGCTGTTATGATGTTTATCAATGATATTTCTGCAGTTGAATACCTGCTCCACTTTGCTTCTTCCTTTCCGGAATCCTACTTGCTCCTCCGACAGTATTTGCTCCACTTGAGGATTCAGTATTTTAAAAATTATCTTTAATTATAACTTGCTTGAATGACAGATTAAACTCAATGTTCTGTAGTTTTTACATTTCTTAAGGTTTCCTTTCTTAGGAATTGGTGACACTAGGGATTGAGTCCATTGTGCTGGAAATGTTTTACTAGTCCGTAATTTTTGGCACAGAACAGTAAGAATTCTACAACAGAATTACCTCCGTGTTTGATTAATTCACTAGGTATGTTATTAATTTCAGGTGATTTACTAAATATCGATATATAATACTCGATTTAAATCTTTGTGGAGTTAGTATATAATCTATTTTACCGTGTTCATTAGTCCATTGGGTGAATGCCATGTTGTGATTCTTGAGTTTTTTGCGAATGTAGTGTTTGGCAATAACTAATTTCTATTTATCTGCAAATTCTAGTAGTCTTTGTTCTCGAATGTTCATGTCATCTATACCACATAGTCCAACACACCTATTCGCTGTGAATGTTTCCCAATGTTGGCGTTTCAGTTTCCTTGTATTATTAATAAGTCCTTTTTAGGTGAGTCAGTTATATATGTCTCTATGCTTTCATAAAAAAATGTATATTTCTTCGTCAGTATGTGTTGTCGTAGCTTATAATTGGATAATGGTTATGTTCATGGGGATTACCTTAAGTATTATCGAGATTATTCGACTAGATATAGCCGTACAGTTGAGATATAGTCATATATAAATAGAGAACACGTTATCATTAGATTTATCTTCTTATAAATGATATGGTAATAATTGATGAGTCTGAGATACCCCCACTTTTAATCACCCTGTGACGCCCTAAGTGTATACACTATAGTAACTATAACTTGAATATATATATATGAACTGAATTAAAATTAGTTTATTGAGTAAAATATATATGTGTGTGTGTTTGTGCATTCGTCTGCTTGTTTGAGTAATTTATTAAAAATAGTTCTATATGATAATATATTACCGCATAATAATGACATTTTATACATAGTTTTAATTCGTTTTAATTTATGTACTCGTTCCAAGAAATAAAGAACTAGGTTCCTAAATACATCAAAGTAACATCCGGGTATGTCCTTACGGAACGGTACCCGGCATAAATTACTTACTAATGACGATTTTGCACGAAGTCGTATATCACTATCACGTGATATATGGTCGTAAACACGTGATGTTGACGTACATACATATATATCATTTTATGATTTTCTTATATTTTTTCAAATCACTTTAATAATATATACAATAGTATATATTCACAAAAGTATAGTTCTAATGATATACAAAATTGAAATTTTAAAATAAGTTATTGTAATTTTATTATTCACTTATATTTTTTTATTTTGTTATTCTTGTAATATATATATATATATATATATATATGTGTGTGTGTGTGTGTACAGTATATTGTATTCCCTATAACTCGACATTAATGGCAGTGAATTACACTATATACATTTAGCGGCTGCGATTGTTAGTAATTAATCGACGGGTGTGAATATCGGCAGACGTATTCATGTTTATTTATGGTAATGGTGTAATATTTAAATATTTAAATATCGTCATAGTTCAACAATATCTGTAATACGCTCTCCGGATCATCCCCTTTCACGATACCATCGCCCCAACTTCCAGAACGCCTATTATCGTATGTATATGCTGGCGATAGGGTAGCAGACGTTTCGTATACTGGAAGTTTCGTATACAAATATCAGACGACATTATTATACGAAACGTCTGTATGAAACGTCTTATACGAAACGTCAGGCATTCCTGGCGATACACACTTACAATATTTTCTTTCCTTAAATAATAATATTCCACTCTCCCAACCACGAGCTGACGTATTGTTTATCGAAATACAAATACGGCTTCTTTCGAATAACATTTTTCTAAATTCTTCGAAATTCTTCCGTGACATCTCTTCTTAATATTCGTTGTACCCCTTTCCCTTTCCTCGTCAATTGATGGTCTCCCTATTATACCACCTATATCTGTCACACATATTGTATTCACGCTCGACATCGAGCTATCCATCGATTCATGACGTGCACGTATAACAAATATAACTTATACTGCACATTTCCATCTTTTCAAAAGCCGACGCATTAGGAAATATCCTACATGACCACTACCTATAATACTTATCAACTCTATTTTATTATATCGTATAATTCTCTTCATTATCGTAATTATCGTATAACTCTGTTCTACCGTACTTCCCAATAGTTCACTCTCTCATTAAATCGTACCATATAGGTAAATATTATTCTAATGCCTTCTCAATTAATCGAGGCGACCATTCAGCTAGTGAATTTCTCAACTTATCCCAAAATGGTTTCCTATGAAAATACGTTCCCTCCTCCGACTTATTTCACAGAATCATACATATAAATGCTCTTTACCATCATTTTATTAAACAACTCTCTTGTGACTTCCCTTAAAAACTCTCCAATATAGTAATGACTTATATAAAAGTTTCTCCCCGGTATCATCTCTTACATATAATAAATGAGAATCTAACAATGTTGTTCCCTCCTAATGGAATTTTCCCCAATCTAGCATCAGACCCACACGTCCATAGTACTCCTTTTCGAACCCACATTAAAACTCCCATCTCCCCTACACATGGATAATATATAACATAAGTTATTTATTACTATCGTTTTATCGTTAAATTTTCGTGTATTGTTTTATTCGACTTCATTGTTCTCGTGTTTCCGAGTGCAAATAGTGACGCACACTGTGTGACCGCACACTGTGTCGCACAGTCAGACGCACACCTGATACAAGTATCTAATACACCTACTAATATAGACTATATATATAGCATAACTATACCTATAAATATAGCTATATTAGCATTAGTGAACCAAGTAATAAGACGCTATGCAAAAGTTTAAATTTAGTTATTTAAATGTACATGAATGGTTCACTAATAATAGATTAATATTAAATATTGATAAAAATAAAGTACTACCTTATAAGGTATGCTACCTTATATATAAAGATGATCATATTATTAATAGTATATCAATTAATTCAACTGAAATAAGCTTAGTATCAAGTTATACTTTTCTTGGAGTTATTTTAGATCATAATTAAAATTGTAAAGAACATATAAGAAAAATACAATTGAAATTATCACATGTTATATATATATATTAAGAAAGCTGAGCTATTTACCAATATATATTTTAAAGGTACTTTATAATTTGTTTTTGCCTCATATCATGCATTGTTTAGAAATTTGGGGAAATAATTTTAATATATTAATTATAATAACCTTCAATGTTTTTCAACTCTACAAAAAAGGCTGTTCGAATTGTAAATAAAAATATCTTTAAATTGTCAATAATATTTTTATTTGACTAATAATACCTACTAACAATTTATGTTCATGTTCTAATATATTAAATTTTAAAGATTTAAAAATTTATAAAAATATGTTATTCATGCACAATGTACATTTAAAGAAATTCCAAGCATAATATCATTATTATTTCCTAGATATAACAATGTATACAAAAATACTTTTCATAATTTCAAATTAACTTATATAAAATCAAGCCGTCATCATAAATCATTATAATTTAAAGTCCCTAAATCATGGAATAATTTATGTCTAAATAAATTATTATTTACAAAAATGTATATAAAAAACTTAAACAAAATATTAAAAAAACATCTTTTATCAAAAATGAAAATCAATTAAACAATTGATTATAATCAATTATCTAATTTTATTATTTTGTACGGGTATTATTTATTAATCCTTCAGCTTGTTTGATTTAGTTTTTATTTTTTCATTTTTATTTGTTTATCTATTCTATTCCTTTATTAGTTTTCCATTCAGAATTAAACTCGTTTCTGTGATTTTTATATAACTTTACATCTTTTATTTTTAAACTTGACTTATTGATACATATTTTTTATTCTTTACATTTTAATTATTTATATTTACAGTTTTTTACTCATGAAAATCTAACTTATCTATAATATGATGATTGGGGAAGTTATCGCAAAAACAAATTCATTTGTTTATTAGCTCTTCAATTATTTCATGCTTTACAACATGAAATAATAAATCTGATTTATATTGTAAACTATAGAAATATATTTTCTAAATAATATATATATATATATAAATATATATGTAGCTGACAATGTATATGTATAGGTTATATGACAACATATAGTACATATACTATATACCCTTATATTACCATATATAGGTTGTATACCCTTATATTACCATCTATAGGTTATATATACCCTTCTATTGTCGCCTATATGCTATAATTCTATACGTATAAATACACCACACCATGTTATGTTTATATTAACTAATTGTTGTGATGTAATGGATTTTTCGAATATACGAATTCAACCGAATATATATAGCATGTCAACTGAACGGAAATGTCGAGTAATCAGCGGATGTCGAGCTATCGGGCTGTACTCTCTATCTCTCTATATATATACAGGTGAATACTATTAAAGTACGAACTCAATCATGTGGGTCTAAGATTGGGGTATTCGACCTAACATGCTATACACACCACACACCCACACACACACACTTATACTACAGGTCACATAGGTGCGTACTATGCACTAACAGAGATAACAATCCGCTATGTAAGCATGTTCTACGGGCAGGTAAACCCCATTAGGGGTAACCCTATAGGGTAGGTAAACCCCAGTAGGGGGTACCCATATAGGGTAGGTAAACCCCAGTAGGGGTAACCCTATATGATAGGTAAACTCCAGTAGGCGGTACACCTATAGGGTAGGTAAACTCCAGTAGGCGGTAACCCTATAGGGCAGGTAAACCCCATTAGGGGTAACCCTATAGGGTAGGTAAACCCCAGTAGGGGGTACCCATATAGGGTAGGTAAACCCCAATATATGCACTCGTGGGTATCGCTATAGATGCACCCCAATAAGTGTACCCCACAAGGTTAGTACCCCACACGGCGGTGTACCCTTATAAGTTAGATACACCGCAACAGGTGTATACTCCTATAGTCTACGTAAAACCCAATACAGGGCTACACCCGTATAAGGGCATTACTATATATTTCGATACATCATGTTCGTTGTTCGAGTCGACACATCATATTCGTTGTTCGAGCATACATCATGTTCGTTGTTCGAGCATACATCATGTTCGTTGTTCGAGCATACATCATGTTCGTTGTTCGAGTCAATAAGTCATCTATACACGCGCATATCACCGCGTACTGCGGTGTATACAGTACATTGTAGACATTGTCTACTAGACAGGTCACGTGACTTCGACCTATAGGTTCACTCGTGCGTTCTCTAACATGGATGTGTACCTAACTTGGAACACTAACAGTAGAAGAGGTGACACTAATAGTAGAAGAGGTCGTAAATACGGCCTAGACTGGCTGACATCTGTAGCTTAATTATCTACATACACATACCTATACTAATAATAATAACACCATTACACATAATGTGTACGTAATGTATACGTTTATCTCGGTTATATGTCAAATTGACATATCTACGTATATATGTATATATGTGTGTGTGTATATATATATATATATATATATATATACGTATATATTTGAATTATGGTGTTGTTAAAAAAACAAGAATTTATGTCAATATTTTAATAAAAGTAAGCTATTAAATTTATATTTTTATTATCGAGGTATTTGACAATTTAAAATATACTATTAAAATGCATACACTACGATATACGAATGTATAGATTATATAATATTATAGTATGACTTACTAATACTAATAATACTAATAGATATATATATATATATATATATATATATATATATAGGGGAAAGTCCTCGATTACTGACCCCCTCCTAATACTGACCCCCTCTCGTATCTCAGTAAATATAAGAGTTATCAAAAAATTATATATACATTAACTGTTAGTAATTTAATAATAAATATGATTAAGTATTTTGTTTAAAAAAATATGTAATCCTACAATTGTTATTTGATAAAATGTAATATTCTGTTTTTACTTTTTAAATATTTTAATAATAACTTTTTTAAATAATTGTAAATACTTTATTAATTAAAAGAAAACTTAATGTTATGCATAATATTGTAGTTCAATAAAATGTTTATAACTAATATAAAAATAATTTAATTTGAATAACTATTAACCAATATATCTTAATTATAGAAACCCATATGATTTTCCTATTACCGACACCCTAAATTACCCTAATACAGACCCCATGTGATTTATAATATCCAATAAAAATAGATCCGTATTTTACTTTAAATTATGTTATAACTTGTTTGTATATCATTGACATAGATTTAGGATTCATGATTCCAGTTATTTATATATATATTGATTAATAAATAAATATTAAATAATAATATACACTATTTTAATATAATTACTATAAAGTTTAAATTTAAATTTAATATTACCAAAGATTTTCCGAAGGAAAGATATAACACTTACGCGAAATCGTGTAATTCGAATTTGTATACAAAATACCCTGGTGCCACCTATAGTGGGTTACTTTTAGGAACTATGCGTTGTTTATAATGTAAATTCGTATTTAACTATACACTTTTAAAATGTTAAATAATATACTTTAAATTAATATTTATATGATGAAAACTAAGTGTTCATTACTAATATATAACAAACAAATATGATATGTATGTTTTAAATGCTATAAGTATATATTTAGTGAGTAAAAGCTAATTTATATTGCATGTAATTTAATAGAGCAATGAAAACATTGTTGTATGCAAACAGAGCCGAACCTAAATCTATTTCAGTGATTTCGATACTACTGCTAGCAGCGGTTGGGGCTATTACTAAATTACGTTGCATGCATAGGGAGTGTTATATCTTTGCTTCACAAAATCTTTGATATTACTATTAAAACATAAATTCAATAAATAATAAATTACGTCATGTTATAATTAATTATAGTTATGTATATCTACAATTTTTATTGGATATTATAATACTACAATTATTTATACCACGATTATTTTAGGGGGTCGGTAATAGGGGAAGGGGGTAGGTATTATGCACATGTATCCGATTACCGACCTCCCTGTTTATTCTTGTAAATATAATTATATCAAATTTTAAAATAGCCACATTATTCATTGCCATAATATTACTCAAAATACAAAATTTCATATACATATATTTAATATTGAATAATTTATTACAACTAATCATTTATGGGTCGGTAATCGGAGACTTTCCCCTATATATGTGTGTGTTCGCATATCATTGTATGATCCTCTAACATTACTAATGTATACATATTGTTCGGCATGCATAAACCAAGGCGTTTTGTTATTAAATGTAAACCCAATGTTAATAGTTGTACCACGTCGATTTGGGTATCAATTCATATCTATTTTTCTTCATTATTTTTTTTTATTTTTTTTTTTGCTTACCTAATACACTATATATTATTATTATTATATACGCTTATAAACGAATTGATGCTGGTTAAGATCAGCGTCCTCGCCGTATCGAATCTAGCGTACTGTTACACCGGTCCACTTTCAACGTGTTCTCCATGGAGTGACTCTTTTAAGAGGTATTTTGTGGGTAATTTATCCCGCCTATTTTTTACTCCTCGTTTTTAAATTTGTCATAACCAATTATATCATAATCCTATTTATGTATTACACGTCGGTAGATATATTTCGTTAGATTTTTTTCGTATACGATTGAAAATAAAATATAAATTTCGGAATTCGCTCCCCACTTTCAAAATCTTACAGGCACCGGATACTCTCAGCGATACCATGCTGGAACCTCGTGTCACCATGTTATTACAGATCTACATCAAGATCCTATTGTATTACGTTATTATAATAGCATTATGACGCCGGTAAACATTAGATGTTTTGATTAGTCATTGCATTATTTAATAATATATATATATATATATATATATATATATTTATTTGATATAAACATTATGATTCATACAGCATACAAACTACGATGTTATCTATACTAATTATATTTTCAATATGGATTACATTTAATAATAATGATAGAAATAAATTCAAAGTTGGAACACAACAAAGTATGACATAAATTGTATACTATATATATATATATATATATATATATATATATATATATATATATATATATATATATATATATATATATATATATATATATATATATATATATATATATTTGAATACAATCGAGCATAATGTAATACAATTTATTTCATACAATGAATTTATTCATAATATTATTATTAAATGTAAACTATATCGTAAACATAATTAGTAGCGATACAATCAGTGTTTTTATGTTCTATTAGTCATAGTGTAGTGTAGTGTTATGGTAGTGTGGCATAAGCTATAGCTTATTGTAATGGTATACTACTGTAATTGTAGCAGTTAACGTATTAACTAATACGTAACCTAGGTGTTTTATTTATACACGACTATTACAATGATACGTCTCATTTAATGTGTGACAACAATAATAATACATAAATAATATAGCGATAACATTTGATATGGTGAACGAATTCGAGACTAGAAAATAGCACGAATGTTAAATTTGTAAACGCGTGAACGAAATGAATACAAATGTGAGAATATTACGAATAACGAGTTGTGAGTGTTCGGTTAGATCTTCCTATATAGGTCAGCAGTCTCGCGTTCGTGGTAGACCATTCCATAGCGCGACTGTAGTATGTAGGGGCGCTGCAACAGGGGGTGGGACGGGGGGATATACCCCCCACTTTAAAATCTAGGGGAACCTCTTATGTATTAGTCCCCCCCCACTTTTACCACAACATTTATTTTCATTGGTTGGTCCCCCCTACATACCATCGTTCCAGCGCCCCTAGTAGTACGGCCTATTATAAACGATCCTTTACCATATCTATATATAGGCTTTAGATAGGCCTTATCCAGCACGAACTCGCGGCGATGACATACTTTCTAAAAGATTGAGATCTTAATTGTCTCGCCTCAGTACGTCGTGCGATCTTCACAATAGGGTATTGGTAATAGGATTTTATAAACATTCTACGCTTTATATCGCGTAATAATGTTCGATTTATGTCTGGAAGACAAACATTTTAAGCGATATAGGTTATGAGAAGCTCGAGCGTATCGGAATATTGTATACGCAACAATAAGCCTGATGATATCAGCTTTAAATCTATTTATGCTATTGGTAGAAAGTAATAGACAACGTCCACGATACGAGGAAGCAGGGTACTCAATACGAGATAGTACTGTATATTTGATAAGGAGTTACACAAATACTATCAGATCAACAATTCTAATCGTTTTTAGTTTGTACAAATCGAAGAACGAAGAACGACATACATTTGACATATCTATAGTTAAATTAACCTAATATCAAACATAAAACCAATATTTATGATACAATTTATAGGCGGAATACTTTCCATCAGACATTACTGCAGTAACAATAGTAGTAATACGAGAACAATTAGTGAATCAGGTGTTTAGACATATTTAACATTAGATTATTTTATAAACACCAATTAATTAAGGTATTTAAACAATTCAACTGCGAATACTTATCACAAGGAAGATTATATAAAGGCAGTTGGATATAAATCTGTAAATTATCTGCATAAAGATGATAATTAATATCAGGAAATTTGTGAATAATTTCAATCAAGGGAAACATATATATATATATATATATATATATATATATTTATATTTATACACTGATAATAATACAGTACACGTATAGAACATTGTGGTATATCATAACTGAGTAGTTTTTTTAATAAATTCATTATTAATTTTAACAGAAAATATCTGTTTTGAAGATATATCTTATAAGATATGAACCTTATAAGTTATTTTTCATATATGAAACAGTATCAGATAATACAAACATTTGTAATATATTTAAGTAAATCATGCATGATGGTACAAAAGTCGAGGTCAGATACGAGAAGTAACAATTGTTTATTATATCATTATTATTATCATTATTGTTATTATCATTATTATTCTCTATCGTTCATAAAATATCATCAGTCAGAGAAATTAATGTATTTTTGTACTGTGAAATTGTCTGGAACAACTCTGGGTTCTAGAATATTAAATTTAAATAAATATTCATTTGATTGCTTAGCCATATGTTTTCCATAATTTTAGTGGTGAAATATAATTGTGATATTAGCCGATTTCTTTATCAAGATTATGTTTGATTGATAAACGGTAAAACTACTTCATACTTTAAAATGTTAGGTAATAGTCAAGTATTAAGAGAATTATTAACGATAGTGGATATAAAAGGTTTTAGAAATGAATACATATTGTGTAATAAGGAAATAGGAAGATGTTAAAAATAAAACTACGATTTTAAAGTGTATATATGTTAAATTATACGTGTAAACATTTGAAACCGAATAAAAATAAGTAAAATAGAATACGAACAATGTACAGAAGATATTTATATTTTTCGAAACTTTAGATTTTTTAAAAGAGAAAAAGTATATAAATCCATTGATAACATATCATTACAATTAGTAATCTTGATATCAATTGATATATATATATTGATATATATATATATATATATATATATATATATATATATATATATATATATTCAGATATAAGTTATATCATATAACTGAAGAAATAAATCTAAATCAATGAATTTAGTATTTCTATAGTAAACAATAGAACTATAGTTCTGAATACAATTCAAGTATACGTGTATTCAATGCGAACATTTTCAACGTACAAACAATAGCTTACTGATCCGTAATGAGATTCTAGCGAAGAGAAGATAATTAGATTTTTCGAAACTTTAGATTTTTTAAAAGAGTATATAAATCCATTGATATATCAAATGGATTTAATATTTCTATAGTAAACAATAGAACTATAGTTCTCGATACAATTCAAGTATACGTGTATTCACTGCGAACATTTACAATGTACAAACAATAGCTTACTGATCCGTAATGAGATTCTAGAGAATAGTATATTTTATTAGAAAACTGTCTTTGCGGGTCAACTCTAAAAAGTGTCCATGAATATCGGTATACAAGTCACCATACATTAACACGCTGACAATTATCGGCGTTCTATTTCAATGATTAAGAATACGTAAGAGATTTGAATGCGGTGAGAAAATAAATACACACATTGTATACGTTTATTACGGGGTAGAAGAGGTACGACTTTCATACGTTACGTAACGAATCTATGTATCCAGCCTCACCCTTCGGGGGTTATAACTCCAATTATCGACCTCATTCGCTAATTAATTGTATTACACCGTTTAACCACTGGAACAACTGAGACATTTGTTAACACGTTATTAATTGGACATGTTTTCCGCGAAATACTTTAGCGGGTTTTTCTCTCGCGCCCTAAATCAACAAGTTACGCAACCACTTATAAACAATAGACATAAACAATAGACATAAACAATCTATGGTTATTTCTTATATAAGTTTGTATTACATATAGGTGATTTCGTAATAATTATGAAACAACAAATAACACATACATTATTATCAGCGTGACGTGCGCGTTCCAATGTATATATATATATATATATATATATATATATATATATATGTATACATATATATATATATATATATGTAATTCGATAATTAAAATGTATTTTTTGTGCGCTTTATAATGTCAGCTAAACTTTCGGTTGACCTATAAGCTCTTAACACATACACGCACACACACACATACGCATACACACATACACGCGTGTACGTATATTACATATCGTCGACGGTAAATTATCACCGGCCAGTACACTATATTTCACATAACCGCGGCAGTTGATTACACGCGCGTCGCACTACTATTGAATTACCCGCACCATGGTCCCTATGGGGTTTAGGGGTTAAGGTATAGGGTCTACATTATGGGGTGTAGGGGTTAAGGTATAGGGTCTACATTATGGCGTGTAGGGGTTAAGGTATAGGGTCTACATTATGGGGTCTAGGGGTTATGGTATAGGGTCTACATTATGGGGTCTAGGGGTTAAGGTATAGGGTCTACATTATGGGGTCTAGGGGTTAAGGTATAGGGTCTACATTATGGCGTGTAGGGGTTAAGGTATAGGGTCTACATTATGGGGTCTAGGGGTTATGGTATAGGGTCTACATTATGGGGTCTAGGGGTTAAGGTATAGGGTCCACATTATAGGCCGTACATCATAGGGGCATGCACACGTCACGTGTTTACGTAGACACACAGCGCGACTGCAGTGATGGCTGCGTGATGTATTTACGACGGTGATGTATTAGGCGATATCACGTGATCGCATTACTTCACTTATTGTCACGTGATACACTTATCCAGGGATATGACGTCATCTTTGTTTTCATATACCGTATTCATATATACCGTATATATATATATATATATATATATATATATATATAATATTAGCGCAATTATAATCCCAAAGAATTGCCTGTTATAAATGTATACTAGCCGGCCCTTAAGTCACCATTAGTATACCATGCTATATATCATGTGATGTTGTTTATCAATTATAATTTATCGTATACGAAAATGTACATTTTATTATTATATTTATGTTTATTTCGAATTTATTATAGTAATTTATGTGTATTTTATTCTCTTTACTTACTTACTTTATTCATATTGGATGTTATTAATTAAATATGTTTATTGTTTTTCGTTATTAAAATGTTTCATCTCGTTATCCTAAATGGGTGAAATTGTCAATCTATGCTTTTTAATTTACCCAGGCTTTATGATGAATCTGATGTTATTATTAATATACATATATATATATATATATATATATATATATATATATATATATATATATATATATATATATATTATTAATATGCACATACAATAATATATTATTGATAGTGTTTCTATACTTAGCTTGTCAACCTGTGCTGCAGTAAACTAACCTATAGTTATAGAATGTATACATTCTATATAGGTATATATATACCCGTCCGCATTCGTTTGAATTTTATTAATGATGACATACTTTAGATTATAGATTGTGTTGCATTGTGTTGTATTGTGTTGCATTGTGTTGTATTGAGGCCATTGGGTACAGTAGTTTATCTTCGAATTATAAATAAAATAATACTTTTTATCTATATGACATATATATATGACATCTATAATATAGATTTTATATAATATTAAACTATTATTAATGTATCGCCACCTTTGTAATATTAATACAATTAATATTAATTTAAAATATATCGCATAAAAACGAATTTAACATAAGTTAAATTATATATAATATAATGTACATTTATATGTATATATATATATATATATAATGAAATATCGGTGCAGTACATTCTTAATTCAATAATACCCCGATATAACAACAAAAGTAAACATTATTATCCGTATTCGTCCTCTTCGCATGCGCGCACATATCGACGTCACTTTACTAAGTAAACGGCAATTAAACCGCTAGTTTATATTTAATTCTATATAATCGATACGTAAATAGAATCGTTCATCCCGGCTCGTGATCAATCATGCGTGACCAATCATGAGAGCACGTGACTGTTCACACGGATGTATTCCTAACTCGGATGCGGCACACTTTCGAGTATTTAAGATACCCACACACCTATACCATTCATGTACATACGCAAGTATACCGTAGTGCTATTGTTAGGTATTGTACGCATGTATAAGGTATTAGTATTGTAGGTACTTGTATCGTATTACGATACTATATTCTATATAATAATAATAATAATAATAATAATAATATTTATTAGAAGAATTTTAATAATAATTTTTTTCTTCTGTTAATTATATTAATATTTATATGTTTTCTTCCAAAGGGCTTCAAAATAATATGCCTATTTTGTGTTGTTGTTGTTGTTGCCCATTATACATTAACGTATAACATTTACTTGATTATTTGTCTATATTATCTTGTAATATATTGTCGTTATTTTCGTTATTGTTATATTGATGGAGTCCTTTCATCCCATCCAAGAACTAAGATGAAGTTTTCCACTTATAACCATATATGGCTCTAATTCGTCCGTTCGAAGCCGCGCTCATATTAAATAATCTATGGTTTTAACGAGAGCCGATCATTTACATATACATGATTATATAAGATCACTTCTAAATATTATTTTAAGACCTATGTTAATGGTCCGGAATAGGCTTATATATATACGATTTATTTAATGTTATAATATACGTGTGACCTTTCCACATTTAATGAAGTAGTTTTGTTATCCTATTCGCCTCGCGTAATGTTCTATAATATACTCTGATATTTCTCTGTATATTATTATTATTATATATATACATATATGTATATATATATATGTATATATATATGTATATATAATATACTAGTATACTATTATATATAATAGTATTTTAGGAATTTATAATTAATTAAAAAACTATACTTTAGTGACTACTGTTTGAATATATTAATGTATATTAGTTATAATACATATTTGACTTACACGTATTATAATAATTCCATTATATATTATGGAAAAATACAATTTATTTTAGTATAATATACCTAATAATAATTTGTATTATATATAGTATATATATATATATATTCATTATTAAAAATATAAAATGTTATCTCAATTCTCAATTTTAATTGATTTATATTCCTATATTTATTACAATATTCTAGAAGGTTCTTTCGGTATTTAATTACATGGTCACATGGTCACCGATCTGTTTTAATGGTCTACTGTAGATGATTCATCTATTAAAGTTACCCGAGAAACATCTAAGGAAATAACCCTCAACACACACATATGTGTGCGTATATCATACACATCTATATATATATATATATATATGTGTGTGTATATAAATGAGATACATTCTTGTAATTAATCAGTGTATTTACAGGGAATGTGTTATTGATGATATACTAGTAGCTATAATAGTAGCTACTACTACTACTACTACTACTACTACTACTACTACTACTACTACTACTACTACTACTACTACTACTACTACTACTACTACTACTACTACTACTACTACTACTACTACTACTACTACTACTACTACTACTACTACTACTACTACTACTACTACTACTACTACTACTACTACTACTACTACTACTACTACTACTACTACTACTACTACTACTACTACTACTACTACTACTACTACTACTACTACTACTACTACTACTACTACTACTACTACTACTACTACTACTACTACTACTACTACTACTACTACTACTACTACTACTACTACTACTACTACTACTACTACTACTACTACTACTACTACTACTACTACTACTACTACTACTTCTACTACTACTACTACTACTACTACTACTACTACTACTACTACTACTACTACTACTACTACTACTACTACTACTACTACTTCTACTACTACTACTACTACTACTACTACTACTACTACTACTAATACTACTACTACTCTATTAAAAAAACTGAAATAATCAACGTTACATTTTTAATATGCATTACAAATATTTAGCAATTGTTTACATAAAATAATAACACATAGAGAATTATACATCACATTGTACCAGACTGTATAATATCGATAATATTTAAATATGTATAAACATCTACGTCGGGTTTAGTTCATATATTTAGAATATATTTATATATATAATATAATACTTTCTTGATTAAAGTCTAAAGTTTTATATTTACAATTAAAACTTCGGAAAATAAATTATAAAAATAATATACTTACTATATAAGGTTATAAACATATATGTACTCGGTGCGTACCGCTTCTAGTTGTTGTGTAGCTCCCGATATCGCAGTAAGAACACATACAACAACTACATACATTATAGTTAACTACTATCTGACCTTTATTACATCTAGTTATCAACATTATTACTAATTTAATGTTAAATAGCTTGGATAACATACACGTATATAGTAGTGATCTAAAACGAGCCGAGTTTTTCGAGTCGAGTCGAGTTTGATATTGGCTCGAACGAGCCGAGCCAGTAATATAGCTCGAATATGTTTATTATCTTTGGAATTTTAAAGAATTCGCTACATTTATAAAAATTAAATTAAATTGTATAAATATTTTATCAAATGGATTATTTTATAAACGATGTCAAGTAACAATCACTAATATGTATAACTTGTTTATAAACTAAGCAAATACATTTAATTTATAATAATATATTAGTTAAATGTCTATAAAAATGACTTTTGAACTATACAATTATATTAAAATTTAATAAATATTGTATATAGTATTTACTAAATACGGAAATATAATATTATAATATTATTTCTTATATAAGTTTGATTTATATATATAATCTTTATATTATAATATAAGCAAAGTAATTGAATTTATAATAATATATTAGTTAAATATCTATAAAAAATATTTTTCAACATTTTGTTAAATATATTTTGAAATATTTATTATATTTTAAAAATATTATTCGATATTTAAAAAAATATATTTTGTAATATTTTTTTATATTTTTTGAATTTTTTTTATATTTTTCCTCTAATTTTTGAAATATTATTTTAATATATAAATATTATATTTTTTATATTATTTTTTGAAATTTTTTTAAAAATATATTTTGACATATTTTTTGTATTTTTAAATTATTTGTCTACATTTGTTTGTATTTTAGCTAACATTGATTTAATTGTATATACTAGCAATGTAGAATCATGAATAGCTATATTTAATAAATAATAGATAGGCAAACAATCAAAAACTGAGCAATGACCGGTTGGGTATGACTATTATTTACTATTTGAAGCTTTCGAAATGAATATATTCACTATTTGAAACTTTCGAAATGAATAATTTTCATTTTTTAACCTTCGAAATGAATAATTTTAATATTTGAAAACTTCGATTACATAATTTAACAAAAATAATACTATTTGAAACCTTCGAAATGTATATAATTACTATTCGAAAACTTCGAATGAGTGAACAATCTGAAAATTTCCAACATACTAGTGTACTGATACAATACTGATACTTAACAAAATTATTTATGATACTGATACGATACTGATACTTTGATTTTTTGAATTTATACGATACCGATACTTATATTTTTTGAATTGAATGATACTGATACAATGAAATGAGGGTCCGGTTACAACACTAATATGTCGTATTGTATCTGTTATTCTTGGGATTCTGCCGTACAACTCCTTATTTGTAACGTGATCTCTCCATAACTTGTTAAGCGCACCATGCATGTATATACTTTGTACATACGCATCAACTTTATTCTCTAATATTGAGGTTAGAGCCATTCGAAGCGACAAATTAGGATGTTTCAGATGTTTCGCAACATATATTTTAGATTCTGTTCGAAGCGACACTAGTATGATTCGAATCATATATTTTGGATTCGGTTCGAAGCGACAATTTAGGATGATTCGAATCATTCGAATCATATATTTTGGATGTTTCAGTTGTTTCGAAGCAGGGAATTTTGGCTCATTTTAGATCACTAGTATATAGGACATATATAGTGTTGTATTATAAATTGTATGGAGATAAATGAAAGTGACATATAAATAGAATAACAATATACGATTACATAATACATGAATATAATCCCGAGTTAATTAATACATTATAGTGTTATTAATGGTATCGCAATAATAAATACACTGATCCGATGAACGTTAATCCGTATACTTCCACTAATCTAGCCCAAAGTATAATAGTCAATATTAATAAATTCATCAGAAAGCCATCGCGTTAAAAACGGGTATTATCAGTAGACTACCTAGACATAGGTGTATTGTTGCACCGTTAATTAGCTTGCTATTGCTAGGCCTATACATAGTGAAGTCACTTTAACGCACTTTAAACTACGGGCCGCCCAGTGATAATTCTATCACTATCATCATCAGCATCACCATCAGCATCATCATCATCATCATCATCATCATCATCATCATCATCATCATTATCATGATAATGATCATTATTAATAAAATAATAATACTAGTTATTAATGTAACAACGAATGCGAATAACGGATAGAAATATAGGATACAAATAGCGGATACAAACGACGGACCCATTATCATGTCGTAGACGTGTTATAAATAACTGCGAGGGGCCCAGGACAGTACAAAACAATTATGTAACATTTTTTTCTTATGTTTTGATTAATGGATTATAAATTTCTTGATAATCACAAGTGAAGAAACAATAGCTACCTAGGATTGAACTCTTGACCCCTGCATCTCCACTAATAAAAGCGTTCGAGAATATTTAGAATAATGAAGGGTATATCATAATACCCGATAGAGTTGTCTCTATATTTAAATTTCATATAATAGTGTAATATGTATACATAATATAATATATAATATATTATTATATAATATATATATATAGCGGCTTCGAAGGGACATTAGAGCCACATATATGGTTATAAGTAAAAACTTCATCTAAGTTCCTGGATGGGATGAAAGGACTCCATCAAATAAAAATAACAATAACAATATATATATATATAATATTTTTAATATTACGACCATAATATATTCATTTTAATAACATGATAATAAACTGTAACTATATTAATAGTTGTATTATATACTATAATATATTACATTAATATAACTATAGTCAGTATTATATAGCCTGTTATAACACAATGTAATAAGAGTAATTATACCCTTCGCGTTATCTAACCTCTCATCGGTTGGTCACAAACGATCCATTGTTTCGCTAGCCACCGTAGTAGGTTACGTTATAGAGGTGCGCTCTCTATTGTTCTCGGTGTCGAGGTCGAGCCGATAACCCGCGATTACGTAACGATACCGTGGACGCATTCCACATTCCTCGGACATTCTCCGAATTCCGCGCATTCTTAAGTTATTGTTAATTTACGCGATAGGGTGTTATGTAATAGATGCTATTGGGATTAAATATTACGTACTTTCATTTTTTAAAACTAAGTATTATTTTCTTATATATATATATATATGTATATATATATATGTGTGTGTGTATGTGTGTATGTGTGTATGTATGTGTGTGTGTATTATGTCTCTCATGTGATTGTACCATTATTTCGTGTTTTCAGTATAGTCACCCTGAGACACTTGTAAGATCACATATCTGTCTAACAATTATAATAGAAGAACTAAGATAAATGATGAACATCTATTTATAACTTCTAACATTTTATATAACATTATATATATATAATATGTGTGTAGCATAATATGGATTATCATTTTGTGGATGATATTTTTTTAATACGCACATTAAATATTGGTTTCTAAAAATATAGTTTCGTCTTATTTATAACGAATATATTCGCAATAAAAGTTTACGTATTGATTTTAAAATACCCTTATTAATATCGTTAATAGGGACTCCGAAACGATTTTGTATGTAGGGGAGACCAAACAAACAAAATATATGTTGTGGTAAAAGTGGGGGGGGGGAACAATACATAGGAGTTCCCCCTAGATTTCAAAGTGGAGGTGGACATACCCCCATCCCCCCCCGTGTTGCAGCGCCCCTAATCGTTAGCAATACCCGTATCGTTAGTATCATAGTACATCTATCATACTGCACTTAACAATAACACTTAACAATAACACTGGCTTAAGAACATTCTAGTGCACGGCAATTCATCGCGATAGAAGCGCACGCGGAGTTAAGACATACTCGGTTGTTTTTACGGCTAGTCAACCAACCGCACAACACACAATAGACGTACTTCCGCCAGTCGTCAATAGGTTAAGTAAATACGTTATTGATAGTATATTATATACCCATATTTGTCTATAACCAAATATGTACAGTATAATATATATATATATATATATATATATATATATATATATATATGTACACTATATACGATATATACGATATATATGCTATATAAAAATAAATATATAGGGTATAAATACACGATATATGATGAAGGCGCTGATGTGGATGATGATGATGATAATAGTGATGATGATAAATATGGACATTTATCTATATATAGTTAAATAGGTTAACGTTGATATATAATGGGTGTAAACAACATAATAACGAATTATAACAATATTACAAATATATATATATATATATATATATATAAATATATATATATATATATATATATATATATATATATATATATTAGCGAACAATAACAACACATTTAATAATAAAATAAACAACGAATAGAAGGAAGAATTAAACACATTATGCGAGAGAATATAACTATGACATGTTAGCGTACGCTAGTTAATCGGTGGGTATATATCATAAAGGTGACCTTGAAGAGGGTGCAGGGTGGGAGTGACCAATACCTGTTTGGGAAGCTATGTTTACCTGCGGGTACACATGTTACGTGCGGAGATACGTAGGAAAGGGGTAAATAAGATAACAGGGGAAGTATTAGTATTAGTATTATTATTATTATTTATTAGTATTTCTATTTATTAGTTTATTAATAATAATAATAATCTATAGAATTCGTAAATAATAAAATAATTTATCGACGTCGTAGAGATAATAAAAAGAAAACGAAAAACGAAAAAGATAAGAATACAAATAATTAAAGTAAGGGAAATAAAGAAAAATTAAGATATTATATAATATGATACGAATACAACTATTGTGAGAATACTAACGTTATTTTCTCTTCAATAACTAGTGAGTCGTATTAATTATCAAATAACGAAATGAAGGAATCAATTCCATGATGTTATTATGACGGTGAGAGAAGCCCGGCAGATCGCTATGCAGATCCTGATAAATCGCATACCTCACTACCTTATTAGGTAATGCTATGAATCCTATAGCCGCACATAGGAGAGACGAGATCGAGAGAGGCGAGACGATCAGAGGCAGCCAGATTAACAACCAGAATAGTGTACGAGAATACTACGCTATATATATAGCTTATAGAATATAGGCTATAAGCTATATATAGCGTAGTATTCCCGTGAACCTTATTAGTATCTTCATGAACTAGGGAGTAATGGGATCGTTGATGGGAGTTAGTATAGGATTAGCGTATACGCTCTATAGAGTGTATTCAGGTTAATAACATATTACCGATATATATATATATATATATATATATACCTTATAACATACTATATAATTTAAACTTATTCAGGAGAGAATCGCATGTTAAGGGGAGTTTCACGTAGTAAAGGGGGGGCAACCCGGTGGGGGTGGTTTCGAGTGTAACTAGAAACAATAAGTAATACATGAAAGGAGAAGAGATCCGAATGAACTTGTGTTAGCGTTCATTCACTAAGTTGTCTAAAGCTGAATCCACACTTGCAAATAATCTCTTGAAAAACTACATTTGCGAATAATCTCACATATCTGTATATATTTGATCAATAGAGATAATCGCTATAATATGTTTGGCATATATGTTTATATATAAAACCGCGATTATTATTAGAAAATTCGCGCGCATATAAGGCATGTATACATGCGTACGCATGCCATATATGGCTTCAGTGTAAGACGGGAAAGATGATAATTAACTGATTTCATCATAGCATAAATTTGAGGTAGGTATTATAGAGTTAAAATAGACAACCAGGTTAGATAAGAGTTAACTTATAAAATATATGCATCATATGTAGGGGCGCTGCAACAGGGGGGGAGGGGGATATGTCCCACTTTAAAATCTAGGGGGATCTACTATGTATTGGACCCCCCCCCACTTTTACCACACAATTTATTTGTATTGGTTGGTCCCCCTACATACAAAATCGTTCCAGCGCCCCTAATCATATGTAATATATATATATATATATATATATATATATATATATATATATTACAATAACTAAAAAAAATACAATAAGTACTTTTGATTTCATACAACATTATAATAAATATAACTATATGAATAATTTTTTAATTTCATTTGTACTAAGACTTTGGAATGAATTAAATATTGATAAAAGAAAATTAGTATCTATTTCCCTATTCAGCAATACTAATTTGTATTGTGTTTCAACCTTGTGATTTGTTATGTTCAACTATTAGTTTCTACCTCAAACTTTATTCTAACATTATACATTTTAATAAGTTTAATATTTGTTATACATTTTATCTTTCTCGTACTTTTACATCAAGTTCTTCTTTTCATTCATATTTTATCCTATTACGCTTCGATTTGTGTACACAAAAAAACTAATATGTATTATATTAAATGAGTAACATAATTTTTCTCTACACATTTTCGTTCAATACTTAACTTAAAAACTATCTAAATATTTGTTCTTTTGTGTAGATAATTTATTTTTGAATATTTGAAAATATATATTATTCTTTATATTAAAATGTCACTTGTTTAATCTTCTTAACCCTTCTTGCCGGTTTTTAGTTTCTTTGATTGTAGTTTCAGTTTGTTAATATTTATTTATTATTTTTTTTTACTTGTATATTATACATGATGATTTTTGATCATTGTGTCAAGTCCTTCACACGTACAATTATTTGATCTTATTCATAATTAGATTTAGTGTAAACAGGAAGTCAACTCAAATATAACGTTATGTTATATTAGTTTATTCTTTATTTAAAAATGTATTATTCCAATTATAATTGTACATTTCAAGACTTGTCAGAATTATAAGAGTAATTGTCTCAATACGCTGATTCTATAATTATCCAGTTGTTAAAACAAAATCTGATAATAAAAACAATACTATAATATATATATATAATTCATACAATATAAATAATATTAACAACTTTACAATATATTTTATCTAGTATATTCTAGAAATTTCAATTTATGTTTTACAAATTTAACTTATCGTGGGACATGCCAATATTAGTAAATTAACTAGAATAATTAGATTTATGTGTATACTAGATATATGTGTTATGCATAAAAAGTGTATATATTACATGTTCGCTAAGTACTCGTAATTTTAATTAAAATTAAAATTATTAAATAATACAATTTATAGGTTTATTTTAATTATAATTACAAATTACATGATTCTATAATTGGTGAATAAAACAGAGTGAAAGTTCACCTAATTGATTAAGTATTATTGGTATCATAGTTTATTACAATCTAGGTATCATCTCGTTACCGTATCGCACACTTGTGCGGCCGCACACACACACACACACATACCTAATCGCACATTGGCGTCAGGATTATCAGAGTGAATAGTGTACAAGATACACTGTATAATGTATACAATACACATTGTACCACCTACACTGTACACATGTACATACTAGTGCTGTACAATTTCAAATACTTGGTTGTTCTCGAGAACTTCAAATCTTAAAATTTTGTTCTCGAGAACTTCAAATCTTTAAAAAAATATCAAGTTCTCGAGAACTTCAAATCTCTCATATTTAGGTATGTTCTCGAGAACTTCAAATCTTTTAATAATATTTTAAAATACGTTAACGAAGAAAAAAATTAGATATTAATTAATTAATTATTATTAATAATAATATATTAATTAATAAATAATTATTATTAATTAAATTAATTATTAATTATAATAATTAATAAATAATTATAATAATTAATAAATAATAATAATAATTAATAAATAATTATAATAATTAATAAATAATTATAATAATTAATAAATAATTATATTAATTAATAAATAATTATAATAATTAATAAATAATCATATTAATTAATAAATAATTAATAAATAATTATAATAATTAATAAATAATTATAATAATTAATAAATAATTATAATATTTAATAAATAATTATTATAATAATTATTAATAATTATTAATTAATAATAATAATTAATTTATAAATAATTATTAATTATAATAAAATAATTAATAATTATTAAAATAATATATAATTAATTATTATTAATTAATAATAATAATTGATAAATAATTATTAATTAATAAATTATAATTGAATAATTAACAATACATAATTATTGAATACGTTACTATTCTAATAATCATATATAGCTATATAAACCTATATAGTAATTTAAAACCTATTTAGTAAAGTTGTAAGAGGAATCCTATATACTATATACACCACAGCTTATATATATAGAAGGCTAAATATAAATATTATATTTAGACTATATATAGATATATATCTATATATAGTACACTATATACTATATATATATACACTATAGTGTCAAATATTTATTCAATTTGTACTTGTAGACAAATATAGTTTTAAACGGTTTATGAATTAACATTTTTATATATTAGTACAGAGTAGGTACGATATGAAGATTATACGTAATCATTTTTAAATATTGTTATTAATGTATAATAAATAAAGGAAACGGTGTCCTTGGTAACATTGTTTTATTTTAAATATATTATCATATAGGTGGCATAACTGATGATCGAATTAATAGTATCTATACAGTTTAATGGATATTTTAAAATAGTT
>OZ025239.1:18547281-18567281 GCA_964019155.1 Osedax fenrisi | reverse complement strand
TTAAAAAGATATAAGAATGCAAAAATACAAAATGTATTAAACAATAAATTATATATAATAAAATAATGTATTACAATTTATTTTTGACGGAATCCATTATAAGGTATACTATAGTACTTCATATATGAAACTTGATTACAGCACAGGCTATAGAAGAATAGCATATCGAAGAAGAACAAAAATATATACTCAATAAATTAATATTATATTATATATAACCCTCGATAGAGAGGTATTCCTATAACAAGTTTTGGTTTTATTATAATATTAAATTTTAATATAATATTTATATATATACTATTTATTTATTTATAATATATATTTATTTGAATATAAAATATATAGTACGTTATATAAATTTATATATATATATATATATATACATAGAATACATATAATCTATTTTTAGAATACACATTAATCACGTCGACATTAGTTAAGTAGTTACCGATACCGGTTTCACGATAACACGATTAATAACTATCGATATGTTCTATAAATAGAATAGCGCTACCTAGCGGTGGCGGCGCTCTCTTTATACCTGCAGGTCTGTGCTAATAACACGTGCCAGCTCTTTAATATCACGTGACAGCTTTATTACTAATCACATCGCAATGACTATTACAAGCACCACTAGTAGTCGACATACTTCGTGCGGGTGTACCTGGAGTATGTGCATACCATCCGTCGTTATATGACACACCTAATTAACAAATTATATAATTTAAATTATTTTATATTTTATTTATCATATGCCTTGATATATATATATATATATATATATATATATAAATATGAATGGAGATATTATTTTCCAAAAATTCTAAATATTTATATTTTTAGCAATATTTTTATTAAATCCGATTTTCTATAATGGGGTTATTTTATGTTGAAAAGATAAAATTACAATTAATTAATATATTCTTATAGAAAAGTTTATAAGATTCGATTTCTTATAAAGAAGTTTTATTGCATATTACTATTATAGTTAAATTATATATACTATATATAGTACAATTATATTTTATAATAAACTATAGTTTACTCTACATAATAGAATATTATTTTATAATTATTATTATGATTTAATTATTAGGGGAAAGTAACCTAATACGGACACTTTAACAATACATGGTCTTAACTTTTTATGACTCATTATTTGTATTCAAAAATTACAATATATTAATATTATATAATTATAGATATTATTGTGATTTTAAAATTGTATTTAATCTTTTAATTCCATAGATAATGGGGGTGTCCGTATTCGGTGCCCATGTCCGAATACGGACACCCTGTGTCATAATACGGACACCCTATATACCACTAGATAAACTATATATTATTGATGAATCAATCATACAAATTATAATTACGTTATTTTAAATTAATTTTATAAAAAATATATTGTAATTTAATTAGTTAATAATTTATTTATTTTTATTATTTTTTAATTAATAATACAATTTAAGTATCTAAATAATAATTTTGTTAGATTTAGCTTTATTGGTGGTATTAATATTATAACGCACGCGATTTTTATGAAAATCAGAATTGTTCATACGCTGCGCGCTGATTGGTTATAGGGTGTCCGTATTAAGACATTTAGAGTGTCCGTATTAGGAACTTATATAACCTCTAGATATATGCTTATAACTTAATGAATATTTAATTAAAATATAGAAATTTAAAATACAATTTTAGAATGCTTTATTTTTTAATAGTATAGTGTCATATTTTATATCGATACATTTTTATATTCTTGAGAAGGTTTTAAGATGACATTTTTTTTCATAAATTTAAAAACTTAATAAAAAAATCAGTTTATTGGATATATTAGCAATATTTTGTATAATTCAAAAATAAAAAATACTTTTTTAGACTAATTTTATAATTATGAATATTTTATTCATCAAACATTTTTTTGTAGGATTTATGGTTTCTGAGATAACGAGAATGTCCGTATTCGGGCACTGTCCGTATTCGGTTACTTTCCCCTATATATATATGATTAATAATTATTAATCATAACATTATTATATAATTATAGTATAGTTTAATATGATATTATGATATAATATATTCATACAAATTAAATATCATTACTTATTTTACTACAGTATATTATAGCATATTATAGTATATTACAGTATATTATAGTATATTATATATACTATAGTAGCCCAAGCGTACCATAATTTGTGCATACTATTAGGTACCTTTATTGTTTGTATTTTATGTATGAATATGGTTATCTAACTTAATTATTTACATATAATAAATACACATATTATAATACAACTACTATTATTGTGGAATGTAACACTTACACCCACACCTACACCCACACCCACACCCACACCTACACCCACACTCACACCCACACCCACATATATATTCCATAATAATTCTTCCATTAACTACATGGTTTCCATCTACTTCGGGCTCAACTCTACGGAACTCGCAATCCTCATATAGGATACCATGGTACTACGGTACACAGCATTCATGTTTTATTAATCACATTTCTTCTTAATCGTAACCTCCACAAAGTTCTGACAATATGTCTCTCCTCGTAATTATCTCTCTAATAAGTCAGTCCTTAATAAGTCAGTCCTTAATATCAATATCTTCAATAAGTCAGTCCTTAATAAGTCAGTCCTTAATAACAATCTCTCTAATAAGTCAGTCCTTAATAAGTCAGTCCTTAATATCAATATCTTCAATAAGTCCCTATTTCTGTATTACTGTCGCTTTATTATTTATGTGTTTTGTTTGTTTTGTAGTGTATTTGTGTGTTCTGTATTATTTTCATTTTATGGTTAGATCTCGTGCATCAATGGGTTCCTTAAGGGTATTGAAAGCGTGTGTTTTGTGTGTTTGTGTGTGTTTCGTGTGTACAGTGTACACATCGTCATCATCATCGTCATCATCGTCATCATCGTCATTACATAACACACACACATACACAACCTATACCTATAGGCAGTACTGATGTATGTATGCATACATCAGTACTGCCTATATGTGTCATACTACTATATAGTAGACCTCAGAACTACCTATAGGTATAGTGTTATGTATGTGTGTGTATGACTCACGTATACGCACACACACACACACACAACTACCAATATCCGACGTATACTCTACCAATAATAGTTTATTTAGATATATATCGAATAATAGCAGAAACACTTATCTAAAGTGTAACCAAATAATGTTAACGAATAATATATTATAATAAAGATATTACTTCAGAATGTGAACGGAAGATTGAAACGGAAGGAGTGTTCTTCTTATCGCTAGGGGTCGTTTATTCCGCTTGGAGTCAACATACACCCTAAGTGACCTATATATAGGACCCCGTCTATATACTATATAGACTATATAGACTATACTATGGTAACTATAGTCATACACATTTCATCATCATCTACATTTCATCAGACATTCACAGTGTAGAGTAAACTGCATATCTACATACTATATTATGCGATTGTACAGTGTACACTCGGCGATAACTTAGTGGCTGTTTCTACTAGCTACGCGGGGGAAGCTTCTAGAACATTATCGGCGGTCATCGTCATCTGACCGCAATGGTCTGAGTGAATACACTGACCGAAGTGAATACATTGACCGTATACGGTACTATAGTGACCGGTTGTAGTAGTGATCGGTGGTATATGTACGTATACGTAGCGGTATACTATAGATGTATGCTGCTATAGTGATCAACGGTATGGGTTGTAGTGATTGTTGTGATACTAGTGGTCAGTGGTCAGTGGTGCTAATGATCAGCTTCCGGCGTTAGTTGATGCAGCGATGCCACCGCGATGCCGAAAGTATATCGCGCGATATACCGTTAGCCTTATAAGGTAATAGGTGTTACGTCATAAGTGTTGCGTCATAGGTGTTACGTCACTAGTACACAACGATACAAGCGCCTCTTCGTTATTGTCAGATATCGGAATCGTCTGATAATTCGTGTACGGCAGTGGTTCTACAAAAGTAGAATTAGATTTCATGGCGGTCTCAGCCGATAGGATGTATCCGTGTATATCGCATAGATTAGATACGCCCCTTTTTGTTCGGGTAAAAGCCACGTGGTTTCAATTGAAAATGTGAAGAAAACAATTAAAATGTGAAAATGGAAATGGAAATTATAATCATCTCGAATAAGGTGTCAATTAAATCATAAAATACTTTAAACCGTTGAAGTTGAAATTATATAATATAAATTATAAATAATTATAAAACCCAATAATACAACAAACTCAATCATAGCTTATTTTGTAAACAGATACTGTGTAATATTAAATTTAATATTTATTTAAAATTAATTAATATATGTTATTATAGATATCCTTGAATTTATTAACGATACGATATATTATATTATAAAAGTAGTTTTAAAATATATAATGGATAATTATAATAGCATAAATAAGTAATCTAATAAAATGTTGACTTGTTAAAAGCATGAATTTATGTAACAATTTACAAATTCGATTGGAATTTTCAGCTGCCCAAATACAAGATATTATCAGATACTTATCGAATAATATTTATTATATTATAGATATTATATCGATGTTAGAACACTCTATATATAATTAAATACAATACCACATTTTCATAAACTTTTATTAAAAATGTTGAACAAATAATAGCAAATGTAATCAAATATTTAACAAATGCGACTTTGAAAATTGAAAATTAGAAAACTTTAACATATTTACTAACAATATTTATGATGTGAAAGTAATGATTAGAAGCAAACGATGTTGGGACATGCAAGTCTGGTCGATAGAGGACCGATTTTGTGTTTATCGGTATGAATATGAGGCTTTATAATACGCCCTTAAGGATAGTAATGGTCACGCCTCCTTCGCTCGGAAGATCATGACGTAACACATAAATATAGATATAAATAGAGTGGTAAACAAGGTATCTGACATGCGAATAGCGTCATTCTAATTTGGTCACCGCAAAATGGCGGATTTGACCTATTTGATTTTTTATTTTGTAGCTAGAATAATATTATTAATACCATCGGAAAGAGGATAAAAAAGTAACAAAAGTTTCATATTTTACTTTTTCGATATAATTAATAATAAAAAAGTTACGATCAAAAGAATATTATATTTTAATATTCGGTCACCGCAAGATGGCTGATTTTTTATTTCCGCTTTCCGCATCGGCTTACGCTGCCAGGCATTGATTATTACCACTCTATTTCTCTCTATTTTTCTCTCTCTCTATCTCTATGACTTAACAGGACGTAATCAAACACCGGCGACCAGTGACGCAATTCACCGACATGAACCCAATAACCCGCGGGTGTGTATGGCGGCCACGTTACGCAACTACCTAGGTAATGGGGTAATAGGGTTAATGGGGTCGTGGGGTTAATGGGCTGGAACGTAGCGAAAACAGTGCGCCTATTCATTTAAATGTGTTTTTTCGATTCTAATTTTAGCGCTTTCGAGTGCAATTATCTCGCTATGAATTCTTTATGAATGTAATATTCCTTTCACGTATATATATATATATATATATATATATATATATATATATATATATAAATATATATATATATTGAGGGTTTGACTAAATGTACATAACTCGGCTTTTTTAGTTTGCCTGGATATTAACATTGAAAATATGTTATTATTGTGGCGCGTAGCTATGATTTTAGTGTATTGTTTATTGGGTCACGCTCATCTTATGTCCTTTCAGACTTGAGCAATGAATAGTATCTTACTCGTCCCTAAGTGTATACATTTAGGTAACATACACTTACCTATAGGTGACATAAATATATATACAAACATATATGTTTAATTAATTATAACAATGTTTATTTTAAAAGTGTTACAATACCTATATTTTAGCATTACAATTTAAAACTTTAGATAGTTAATGTGTTTTTATTACTAATATATCTCTACTCGTAATGTTGTTCAAAGGATGATCATAAGCTTTTCTTCGATATCTATCCTGGTTCTAATACCACATTCTAAACAATTATTGTTATTTTATTTTATTTGGTGAAGTCCATTCCATCCCATCCAAGAACTTAGATTAAGTTTTCACTTATAACCACTTATATATAGCTCTAATATACATTTGAGTCCACTATCATGTTAAGACATCCATGGTTTTAACGAGAGCAGATCATTTATTTATACAGAATTATATAAGATCACTTCTAAATAATATTCTAAGGCCCATTTTTTAAATTTAATTAATGGTCCGGATTAGGCTCGAACCCGTGTCCTACTGCTTGTGTGTCTGACGCCTTAGCCACTGAGCCACACAGGTAGTTTTAGTGTATATATATATATGTATATATATAAATAATATTACCATTTATGATTATTATTTAATTATAATATTCACATGGTACTCCATGGTGCACCTGTTATTAGTATTATAACATAAAATACACATTGGAATAAAAGGCTTATGTTGTATATATAGTGAATATCTGCCGTACACATATGGTGTTATAACTATAGCCAACTAATAAGTGTTGGTGGTTGTTAATTAATACGTAATACAAAAAGGGGTATTACTATAAAATGTAGGACATCAAAGGGTGAGACAATATGGGGCGATACGATAAGGGGTAGAACACAAATAGGTAATTCAACAATAGGCGAGACAATAGGATATGAAAAAGAGAACAATAGTAGAAAGAGAACAATCGGTCTAATATACATCTAGTAGTAGTAGCGCAGAGCGAAGCAGTTTACGGTGATTAATCATAGGTTATTTCACTTATTAATCGGCGCCGTTGTTAATAAGTGAAATAGCTATAAATAGATCCGTGTCGCACACACACACAGAGCGGCGCTCACCCACACCCGATAGTCGTACGATATGACATAGGCGAAGCCGTTAAGCCTAATTAACGATCTATTAATAGACGCGCGTAAGACAATTAAGAGGCACTCTATCGCACGTGTGTGCGTGTGTGCGTGTGTGTCGAGTGTGTTGAGTGTGCGCTAAACGGTTCTACCTGAATATCGCGCGCTGTGTGTAATTGTTATATAATTAATCTAGAAACACCTCGCTGTATTAATATATGTTCAATTTAGACGTATACTATAAATATATATATATGTGTGTGTGTGTGCATTACATATGCGCATGTGTTATATTTATATTTGAACTATGATCGGAATAAACGATTATTTGATCGATTATCTTAAAATAATAAAGGTAATTATAATTAAAGTAAACATAATTATACTATTTAACATCGGCGACCTTATCTCGCTAATATATCTACCATATAAGGTATACCTTGTATGTAGCCTATAGGCTTATATGTTAAACATATATGTTAAACGATACGCTTCATGTGTCCTGTATTCCCGATGGGTTACATAGTATGTAGTATGTATACATACTATATGATTACATACTATAGTATGCAACGAACGCCCCTGCAGTGGTTGACGTATACGTTAGGATATCCTAAGTAGAATAACATTAATCTTGTTATTTTGTAAGCCGCTTTGGCTAACATAAAAACGGTAACTAAACTGGGGCATTTCGTATCGAATTGCACTCGGTGACCTACATACCTAGAATGACCTACATATCAAGGCTACACTATTATGCAATGCGGATGATAAATTCGAGGTAGTTGTTGTCGCGTTAGAATTACCTATGTAAGTAATAGCGAGTAGAGATAGGTGACCTACATATACCTACCTACCTACCTACCTACCTTTACCTATCTACCTACCTTTACCTACCTACCTATACCTACCTACCTATACCTACCTACCTATACCTACCTACCTATACCTACCTACCTACCTACCTACCTACCTACCTACCTACCTACCTACCTACCTACCTACCTACCTACCTTTACCTATCTACCTACCTTTACCTACCTACCTATACCTACCTACCTATACCTACCTACATATACCTACCTACCTATACCTACCTACCTATACCTACCTACCTATACCTACCTACCTACCTACCTACCTACCTACCTACCTACCTACCTACCTACCTTTACCTATCTACCTACCTATACCTACCTACCTATACCTACCTACCTATACCTACCTACCTACCTACCTACCTACCTACCTACCTTTATCTATCTACCTACCTATACCTACCTACCTATACCTACCTACCTATACCTACCTACCTACCTACCTACCTACCTACCTACCTACCGTAGATCTAGGCCAAGTATCGGAGTACTGTAATCAATAATAAAGTTAAGCGAACGCAAACGTAGAATACGAATATAAGATTGCAATACTATTATCATAATAATTATTATATTCAATAAGAAGTATCTTCGGCTACATTATCAATAGTGTATATTCTTGATATAAAGTATTAGTTTTTATGTGTAAATATACTCGTTATACAATGCTTCTATTGAAAACTATTGGTTGGGAAAAACGAGCCGAGGCCACCTCCTATTGTTTTTACGGCCCGACACACACACACATCTAATGGACGGCTACTTCTCGTCGATGTTGAGTAATCGAAATGTCGAGTTATCGGGCGTCTACCGTACGACACTCGTTACTATATATGTAAGCGGTGCTTGTAAGCGGTATCGAGGATGTCATGTAGAAGTGTATATGTGAACATATTTTTCGATTATTATTTATACGCTTGAAGCGAGTGTTCATTAATAATACATACTTATATATATATATATATATATATATATATATATATATATATATATATATCAAAGCGATATGATGTGTTGGTTTTTAATGATACACATATCTACGAGGTGAGTAAAATTATGTATAAGTTATATATATATATATACAACAATGTTTTCATTGTTATATTAAATATTATGTATTATATATATATATAACTATATATATATTATATTTATTATATTATAATATATTTATGTATACATAATACATAATATGTGATTCATAATATTTAATATTTATTAAATATTATGTATTATATACATATATATATATATAATAAATAATATTTAATATAACAATGAAAACATTGTTGTATAAAAATCGAGCTAAACCTAAATATATTTCAATGGCGATACTACTGCTAGCAGCGGCAGACTTTAGATATTAATTACGTCGTGTAGATGGGCAGTGTTATAGCGTTGCTTCTCACCACTTTGATACCACACTTTGATATAACTTATATTAACTTATATTAACGCAGTGTTAACTATTTAATATATTAAGTCTACATGGCGTGTATAAGAAACTGTAGTTCGGGGAAATAATGTAATAATGTAAACCTATAGATTTGTGTATATATATATATATATATAAAACTGCCTGTGTGGCTCAGTGGATAATGCGTCAGACACACAAGCAGTAGGACACGGGTTCGACCCTCGTCCGGACCATTAATTAATTTTATAAAATGGGTCTTAAAATATTATTTAGAAGTGATCTTATATAATTGTGTATAAATAAATGATCGGCTCTCGTTAAAACCATGGATGCCTTAACATGAGAGCGGCTTCGAAGGGACATTAGAGCCATATATGGTTATAAGTGAAAACTTCATCTAAGTTCCTGGATAGGATGAAAGGACTCCACCAAATAAAAATAACAATAATAACAATAACAATAACAATATATATATATATATATATATATATATATATGTGTGTGTGTGTGTGTGTGAGTGTATGCATATTCGTATACAATATTATATATCATGATATATCGAATCTGTTATAAGAGATAAGAAAGTTTATTTAGAATGAACGTGTAGTTTAATGAATGCCTAAATACCTCCCTACCTCCCTACCTCCCTATAGTAACCATGCACAGTAACCATGGTTACTGTGTAGCATGTACTGGGAACGTCGCGCCTCTGGAACGCTCGTTACGAGTACATTAATAGATACAATTGTAATCAGGCGAATAATCAAACTATAGTTTGATTAATGATTAATTAATGATTAATGATTAATTGATTATTCGACTGATGTAGTTATGTATACATAACTACACAATACGTGTGTTTGTTTATTCTTTATCGAGTGTATGTAATCGAACGACACTAAGTAACGACATTAAGTAACGACATTAAGTAACGACATTAAGTAACGACATTAAGTAACGACACTAAGTAACGACACTAAGTAACGACACTAAGTAGTTAATACAACCACTAATAAGTACTTGTGTTAATACTATACATTAAATATATTAATTTTTTATTTTTATAATTTTATAATTAAAAGCGATACGATACTTTAGTGAATGTGTGATTAATTACGAATACAACACACACACACATATACACACACGCACACACACACACACACACACTATTAGCAAAGCTATAACACTTCCTATCTACGCGACGTAGTCAATAGATAACCCCTGTCGCTGCTAGCAGTAGTATTAGTATCGACATCACTGAAATTAATAACTTTTTAGTGCGGTTGTTATATATAACGATATGTTGTACGCAACAATATTTTCATTGTTCTATTACATTACATGCGTTGTAGGTTAGATTTTACTCACTTCGTAGATATTTATAGAATTTAAAACTAAAACATCCTATTGTTTTGTTATATATTTAAAATTAATCTATAAATAAAAAAATAATAATGAACTTTTTTTGCGTAATTATTGCTATAATCATATATATATATATACATATATGTATACATAATAATTTGAAACCATTTGTTATATTTAAAAGTGCAAATTTATATACGAATTTAAATTATAATCAACATAATTGTCCGAAATTACAACCTATATAGGTGGCGCTGTTCAGGTTTTGTGTAGAAAATGAAAGTACACGATCTTGCGTTAGTGTTAAGTATGTTTCCTCGGCACAGATATTCGCTATTGCCGTCATTAATCGAACATTATAACATAATATTCTGCTAATACTACGCGACATTTAACGACTCCCCCGGTAAGTCGGACCATGGTCTAGCTCAGGTGCACCTCGATATATCGAAATCAACAACTAGTCTCGTCAACGTCGAGTTATCGGGAGTCTATTGTTGTTCCGTATAACATTATATTCAGTATAATGCTTATCGTATAACAACACCTTGGTTTAACCGCGCTATTGTCTGAGTATAAATAATACTGCCATCAATACCTATAGTATACTAGATTACCTCTACTATACATTATATATTAGTATTATCTATAACGTATACTATAGTGTATACATATAATATATACTAAATACTATATATATATATAGTATAAACTATATATTTGCTATATTGCAAGAAGTTGCAGCTGTGAATATAAGCCAACGTGATTAGTATTACATTACATTCATTTTCCAAATTTATTTAGAAAATTTTTTATATTTATATTATGAGCATCCGTTTTAACATACACTTATCTAATAATTGTGTATACACTCGTAGAAATCTTATAATATAGATTTGAAATTAAATTATCATTGTGATTTATAAACAATTTAAATTATATATATTTTTTTAAATTATATAAGTGTATATTATAATATAATTATGATATAAGTAAATTATGAATAATTATATATTTATAATATATTATATATCTATATATATATATATATATATATATATATATATATATATATATATATATATATATATATATATATATATATATATCTATTATAATAACATAATATATACTAATATACATACGTATATTAAATCTGATTTGTAGGTGATAACGAGATGGATGAAATTAACCGAGATTAATAAAGAGCCTAAGTCATTACAGGTGTGTTTATTGATGACGTCACTCGTGTCACGTGATATGTAAACGTTTTCACACTTCTTTTTTATTGTATTATATTACTATATACAATATAGACTATAACAGGTATTTTATATAGTAATATAATACAAAAAAGGAGTGTGAGAACTTATAACTTATACACTATAGTATACACATAGGTATCGAAATAAAGACATTTATTATTGCGCTACGAACTTCAACCATTATAATGATGCCACATCTCCGACACTCTTTTATAGTACCTTATATTCTTATTTTTAATTATTTGTGTAATAAATAATGATATAATACCAAGTCAAGTGATTTAAATATTACAATCTATATTAACCGATATCTTTATTTTAAGATCGTGTAATTATTTTCTATATTTAAATATAATTTGTAATATTTCATACTATTTATATTTCGTTTATATTAGATAATACCAGGCCTTTCGTTTAAATGTTATCATGCTGTACACGTATACGCATGAGGTGCTTTTTTAAAAGTGATAATATTTAGGTTAATATTTATTATATAATAATAATAATTCCATAATCGTGGTCTAATAATTGAAATACAATACGATTTTCTATTAGTTTTAATTTTTTTCTTGATAAATTTATTTTTTCTGCAAGAAATAAAAAAATTGTGTATATTATTATATATATATATATATATATATATAGATATATATATATATATATATATATAAATACTAAAATGGATATGGTTATAACAATGGTGGACATATTCTATAGAAGGTAACCTTATAATGTAATATAATGATTCTAAAGTACATCGTTTAATACTATAGTATTATAATACTAATATTTAATGTATAAATATAACCACTTGTAATACTAACAATGTATTTATTATTTAAAAAAATATATTACACGAACATAATACAAATTAGTCAATATTCAATTGATCTATTAGGATCAATATATTAATATTATCAATACATCGTATTGTAATTGTAAAATACAGAATCTGTAACGGTATGAAATAATGACCCTTCCGGAAAATAAAGTTCGGAATTATTAACAATTAATTACTTATTAATTAACAATTAATTATTTAATAATTTAATTATTTAATTATTAATTATTAACTTATTAATTACTTATTTATTATCAATTAATCACGTTCACGTACGCGTATACGAAGTTCAGAATGTTATACGAATTCAAGTAGAATTAAAACGTATTACGTATAATTAATTATCTTATTATTAGGGGCGCTGCAACAGGGGGGGGGGGCGGGGGGATACGTCCCCCCACTTTAAAATCTAGGGGGACCTCCTATGTATTGGTCTCCCCCCCACTTTAACCACAACATTTATGTTGATCGGTCCCCCCTACATACAAAATCGTTCCACTTATCATCAATACACTAATTCACTATAGTCGGTATACGTAGAGTGCATTCCTCTCGCCGTGGTTAAGAAGTAGCTTTCAACGCACTCTTATCATCGCTGTTATAGGGGACACTATAGTACACTATTGCACTATATATATAGTACATGTACTACACTGTATACAGTGTGGTATATAGTGTAGTGGTATACGGTATACCGCTTGAATATCTAACTACACCGATTACTTAAGGAGTAAGGCCTCAACGATTAAGGATTAAGGAGTAAGGCCTTAGGGGCTACTTCTGAGTGAAGTCACCTTCGCAGTCACTGCTAACAGATATATGTACCACCTATAGGTATATATGAACGCATACTTAATTAATTAATATTCACGTACTTTATTATTATTTGTATACAATATAATATATTATATAACTACTTTAACTATTATTAGTACTACTATTAATGACATTATAGACATTATTGAACTCCACATATAACGTTAAATCACTATCGCGAAACATAACCAGACGGCCATAATTATTTTAAAATTCACTCCACTCTATATATATATATAGGAAGGGAGGGAGAACGAATAAGAAAGATAAAGCAATATTTGTGAGAAATTTAGATATAGAGGGTGTAGTATAAGAATATATCATTGTTTCAGAATCCCCGATCATTTCTTCTTATCCTGTACTTTTTAGCCTAATCTTCTTATCCTTTATGCTATCCCGATCCTTTGTTCCGTATCCGATATTTTCCCGATCCCAATTCCGATCCTTATTCGTAATAATATCGTAACGGCATTGTATACAGTACAATAGAACATAAACAATCAACAATCAACAATGTATATTGTTATATTTATATCGTACTGTAACGTAAACTCTTATTATATAAGTTCTATATATATATATATACTTAACGAACTTTATAAGTAGCTGACAATTGAATATCACAACGCATTGTATAATTATTAATAGTTATTAATAGTTATTAATAGAATCAATGTAAATACGCTTCTTTGCGTTGCGTTGAATATTTCTATAGAAAGTAAAAATAGGCTAATGATGTCATGATGTATTGTTATTATTATTATACAATACCGACATCGCGATACAATGTTGAGAACATCGAAGTGGACTAATTTCGTAGTATAATGATACGTTATATTAGCATAACTTCGGGTATTACGTCATACCTATTACATACCACGTATAACATACTATTACGTAACACCACTATACGGATGATTCATTACCTATTTCCGGGCTTAATGCGATATACATGAATGTATACCGTTTATTATTTTATATAAACCTACTTATTATGTCTATAAATAGATGTCGTGTTTCATTCGCCACGTACGACTTTTATAATAATTCTCACCTATCGAATGATTAGTATCCTTGTTATTGCGTCTATAAATAGATACGTGTATATGTAAATGTTGTAAACAAATATTGTTGTCGATATTTTAAAATGATCGCGATGGAAATAGTGTATCGCGTATCCGGTCACTTTCCGACCCCGGTCCCGATCCTCTATTTATTATATGACTCTGACCCGACCCAGACCCCGACCTGTCTTATCGGGTAGGCGATCTTATAGGATATAGGTATACCCTCACTTCCGGGGAGAGTACGTGATGTGGGACAGAGGAAATGAGTTATATAACGCAGTTTAATATTAAAGAACCGATAACACATAATATGTTAACTTATACGTATACGCAACAATATTCTATAAATAGATGTTTAATTTCTCTCCTAGATCGCGTTCGAGTTTCTGATGTTGTAAATAAAAAGCGCATACTTATTACAAACAATATTATAATATTAATGAATACTTGTAATTACTTGTTATTATTAACTTGTACACGTTCTACGTACACTTCTACGTGCACTTAATCGATGTATATTTCCAATAGTATATACAGTCAACTTTCGATATCTCGAACTCTCTATATCTTAGAAACCCCGCTAACTCAGACGTGTTACGGTGCCGGTTTGTGTTCGTACTATATCTAAATATATGTACAATATTTCGATATCTCAAAACTCGATATCTCAAAAACACATTTATTCGGCCCCTTGAATTACGTGATATCGAGGTTTAATTATTTTATAACATATATATATATATATATATATATATATATACTATAGTATACTATATAAGATATATATATATATATATATATATATATATTATTATTAAATTAGGTACAATTAATTACGGTGAAGGTCAACACTTTAATTCGAATAAAGGACCCTCGACGATATATTCGGCACGGGTAATTGTGATAGTCTATTAGCAGTTCGTTATTACCGGTTGTTGTTGTGTTCTCTTTCTTACGGATATTATTTAGATTAAGGTAACTACCTCGCAGTACCTGTGTGTGTGCGTGTGTGCGTGCGTATGTGTGTATATGTATAGGTGTGTCCGATACACTGTGCGTACGACGAATATTAATTGATTAAATATGTATTTATATGGGTTTAAAGTTTCTTCCTATATATATATATATATATATATATATGGATCCTATAGGATATATCTAGATATATCTAGACCATGTTAAAGTTTGTGTCTTCCTATGTTAAATTTTAGATGCAAGATGGAAACCTATCGCATGTTTTTTTCGATTTTTTTTCGATTTATTTACATCTATTATTAATATATATGTATACAAATAAGAATTAATGAACTCAAACTATTTAATATTCTGGCCCGGCTTAGCAAAACAATGTACCAATTTTTGTAATTTTTGGAATATAATATACTTATATATATATATATATATATTTATCATTATGATTAACATATAATAAAACATTGTATACAATGATCTATAGATGTATCTATAGATGATACACATTATGTACTCTCCTTCTTAGCGCACACATATGTGCGACGCACTGTGCGTGTGTGTAGGTTGTTCACCAACAGCGTATCTAGCGAACCTGCGGGTGATACTTCGTGACGTTCAGTATTTAATGAACTTATCTTAATTAGATTAGTAGATTACGTCTATACATTATATATAATATATTATATATAATGTATATATGTATATATATATATATATACATTATATATAATACAGCGATAATAAGATCTACTATATAAGTAGTATGCTATCAACACTATAATAGGTGTGCTTAATACACGCCGTGTACCCTTCATGGTATCGTGTCAGCTTTAGGGATTTATAATATAATAAATATAATATTATATATTGATATCATATATATATCATATATATTTTATTTAGTATTTTCTAATATAATTAAGATTAATTCTTACATTTGTACAATATATATATATATATATATATATATATATATATATAGTATACTATATACACTGTATACACGCTTAGTAATTCACATTGAATGACTTCTCTAGTGATCGTACTATAGTACACATGTATATATACATATATGTAAGTTATAACTTATGTGTATATACAAGTTATCGTGGATAGCATACATGTAATGTGAATAGAATATATATATATATATATATATATATACATATATATATATATATATATATATATATATATATAAATGTACATACACTGTATATACACAATCTGTGTGACACAGACACATGATTTTAAGAGAAATACAATATGTATATTTAAATTTTAAATTTAATAATATATTATAATTATATATATATATATGCTTTTCAATATTAATACGGTAGAATATATATATATATATATATATATATATATATATTATCTGTAATTCGTTAACTAGGCAAACTTGTGAGAAAACCTCTAAACAATGGTAACGTTTGCTAATAGCTAATAGTACATAATCATAACTCACGACACGGCTTTCTGATTATCGCATTATTATTACATTATTATTACATTATTATTACATTATTATTACATTATTATTACATTTCTGTAGTACGAATATTACGAAAATAGTCGCTAACTATTTATTAATACTTTGTGGTGCTTATTGCGGTGATAAGGCATTGTTATTGTTATTTTTATTGTTATTATTTGTTATATACCTCGGGTTTAACGCTCATTATTATAATGTATTTAAGTATTACATTAAATTAGAATTTGTAAAAGGATAGTACACTATCACCTGCTTATTAATATATTCATCGCGTTATTATAATATAGTAAGATATATTATTATATAATAATATTATTATATTATATAATAGTCATCACAATAACTATAGTTTGGTACACTTTTAGATATGCTCTCTATTCACGAATAAGCTTATTTAATTAATTTGTTTATGGGTATTGATATTCATATTCGTATATTATATTTCCGTTCGTGTGTTTTTATTTTATTTATTTATTATGTTATTCATAAATGAGGGAATCTGATATATCCGGTATATAAATAAACTAATTCAAACCACACACATACACAAACAGACACACATACACACACACACACATATATATATATATATATATATATATATATATATATATATTTATATATATATATATGCTAGGCATGCCATGATATCATAGCGATATATAAACAATGCCGTCACTAACGATAACTATGGCGTTGATGACGTCACCACCCGCACCACGTGGTATATAATTACAATAGCAATTACACATTAAAGGGGGGCGGGGCGTGATAACTGACATTCTCACCGAGTAGAACACAACGATAATAGATGGCCCCGTTTAACACGTGTGCGTGTGTGTGAGACGTATACAGCTAATATATCACAATAAAAAAGTTTATTTACACACTTGCAGTTACTCCTATAGGCGTATCCTAATATATATAATGATATAATGATATATATATATATATATATATATATATAATGATATATACATATATAACTACGCCCATTTATCCTCACTAGATATTACAGAATATTCCATCGCAAATTTATAATAAAGTAGGTACCGTATTTTAACTTGATCTAGAGAGTTCCACTACGGTGATGAATTTCTACATCGACTATAAACAATACACGTATAAACATATCTCGATATATCACTATATATATATAGGATTCCTATTAATCTATCTGTAACTGTGATGTCCGCTAAGAATTATAAACTTCGTTATATAATTAGTTTAAATAATACAGATCGTTGATCTACTACATCCATTAATAGTGCTTTTAAACATGGTTTTTATTATGGTTTACGGCCGCGACATTTTGATCATATGGGTGGTATTGAGAATACCCGACACATTTTTTTTAAATTTAGGTCAATATTATACATGCGCCAGCTTTGTAAAATGTAACAACATTTAACATGGGAATAGATAGGAAAATACAAAAAAAAACATAAATATGTATATTTTTCACATTTATAATTAAGCTAAATGACATTTTCAGAATATGTGTAATGTGTATAGTTACTATAAATAATATAAAAATCATAAAAGATTTTTTTTTAATTATAGGATTTTCCATAATTTTGTTTGACCTCTCATAATTTCTTACAGAATTATTATATTTGATAAATTTATATTTTATATAATAAAAAAACAATTCATTAACCAATATATATAAAAATTTGGCTTACAAATTAAAACTACCATGAAATGTCTTTAATTTTGTTAAAAATCATCAATAAATTACCATTTATCTGAGGAGTGGTACCTTTACAAATGTTAATATTTTTTTTTCTACCTCATCTTAAGATGTTATATATTAACGTACAAGTATTATAAATTAAAAAATAGCTATTTATAATTTTAATAAATAGTCAAAGTGGCCTAATTTTTTAGAAATTGTATTTTATTGTTTAAATTAATTATCTAATAACTAATATTGTAATTAGGGATACTATAGTATATATATATAGTATATATATAGTATACTATAGTATATATAGATAATATTTTCTATATATTAATGTTATCTATTAGAAGAATGTAGTATTTAAGAAAATTACTTATTATTATATTTACAAAATTAAAATTAACAAAATTCAAATAAATGTCATTGTTTATAAACAATAGAGTTATATAGTAGTAACGACATTTCGAGATTATTATTTTTTAATTATTATATTTTTTTAAAACCTTCAGCGCATCACCAATATTGAACCAAAATGTATATTTATGCCTGTAATAGTGTCATGGACAGTATAGCTGTATAATATACACTGTCGCTGTATGATCTGGGAAATAAAAGCACTCTTAACGTGCATGTCTCTCTTGTCTGTCCATCTTAACTGATTCTCCTGTAACTAACCGATATTCTTCTAATTATATATGTCAGTCTCCTGCTCCTCATCCATATGCAATGAATTGAATTGTTTATTTAAACACCAATATAGCGGGTGCCCTCTCTGGTGTATAACAATAACGAAAAATAAAAAAAAAACGAATAGAAAATACAAAATAACAAAAATTAAAATTAAATTAACTTAGATATAAAGACTAAATAAAGCGTATACAAAAATAAATTAAGAAGTGTTTAAATAATGTTTTAATTTCTTTCTGAAACAATATAAGGAATGTACCATCCATATGCAATGTATACCATTTAACTAAGAGTGCCCATACCATATAGGGGTAGTACTATAGTACTATAGAGTACAATAGTATGCTATACATATAGTATACTTATTTACTATAGTACTACGTAGTACTATAGGGGTACCCCTGTATGGTATATACTACAGTATACTGAGTGTATACACTCGTCGAAGCAATGCCTATATGCTTTGCTTCTAAGTGTACTACTAAATGATACACATCGCTTTCTACAGCATTCGTTGCTCAAGGTCAAACGTTTCTCTAGCGATAACCTCAACAACTAATACGTAGGCTACGTGGATATTAGTACACACTAGAAGACATTAGTAGACATTAGTACACGTATATCACGTGTTG